>PUQB01000155.1:29328-489635 GCA_003024785.1 Selaginella tamariscina
CCTCATGCATCCACATGGGTAACAATTGTGAGAGTCCTCACTCACCCACATGAGAAGCAAATGTGAGAAGCCTTCTACACCCACTTAGAACCTATGTAAGAGGTCTCTCACCCTCATGTGGAGCATGTACAAGATGCCTTTTTCACCACATGAATATAGGTGTCGTACCCAAAATGGGAGTTGGTGTGGAGTAAGTACAAAAGGCCTCCCTCTCTTACATAGGTAACAAGTGTGAGAGGCCTCCCACACCCTCCTATAGAGTAGGTGTAAGAGACTTCCCTCACTCACCTAGGTAGCAAATGCAAAAGGCTTTGACCACCTAGATAATAAGTGTGAGAGGCCTCTTGCACCCTCATGTGGAGCAAGTGCAAGATGACTCTCTCATCCTCATGTGAAGAAAGTGCAAAAGGCCTCACTTTTATGGGGAACATGTGGAAGAGGCCTCCCATACCCTCTTTGGGAGCAAGTACGAGAGGCCTCCCTCACCCACCTTGATAGTAAATGTGAAGGCCTCCTTGTGAGCATGAGCAAGAAGCCTCATGCACCCTCTTGGGGTGTGAAAGACCACCTACACTTTATTAGGAAGTGCCTCTTACACCCTCTTATAAAGCAAGTGCGAGAGGTGTTTTCACTCTATTTATGAACTAATATAAGAGGCTTCCTACACGCTCCTAAGGAACATGCCTCTTGCACCTTTCCCTTGAGCCAATGCGAGATGCCTCCCTATGAATTGGTGTGAAAGGCCTCCTAATAGCATGGGAGAGGCCTTTTGCACATGCTCTCAATGGTGAACTCGTGCGAGAATATTGAAATTGTAATTATTTATGAATTAAAGATTAATTTGGAGTTGCTTGTCAAAACACTAATTGCTCGAATTAGTAGAAATGTTACATCGGTATACATTTGCATAATCAGTTTGAGAGTTGAAAATAAATATAATGTTACGAAGGCGTGCAGTATTTTTAGTTTAAGAAGACTCTTATCATAGAAACTAAGTTTTGAAATTTGGTATTTTAAACTTAGTCAGATGGGAGTTGGAATTATTAAATGGCAATCTAGTATGTTGTGGTCTTTGGAGAATGAGCACAATGAGCACAATGAGCGTGTTAGTTTAAGACACGTGCTAGCTAAAGATTATTGATTGAGGCATTAGAGATAAATTAAATTTCCTAATTTCTACATTGGTTTTAAGAAAGGTATGTTAGTTTATTTGATTCTTGAACTGGTCGGTGTTATAAAAGAGTACAAGGTCAATTGCAAAAAGTGAATATTAGTGCTATAGATTTGACTTGAATTTGATTCCCATTAGGAATGAAGTTATGTCAATGATACGTCAAGTGGATGGGCTAATTTAAAATTGACATGACCTCGTTGTATACATGTGTACAGCCATGCGCCTCTATGTTTGCCTCTGGCCAGATTGACATGTTTACAAAGAACATGGTTTTATCGATAGTACTCTTATATTGGAAAAGAGCTTGATTCCAATAAAAGTCTCATTCTTAGTCTGGCGTAGCTATTATATTAACAAGGGATAGGTATAGTAGCAGACCCTTATGTAAAGGGGTAATGAGAAACACCGAGGGATACAGAAATGTGAAGCTATAATACATGTCATAGTTTTTACTATGACTCCCCTTTTACTTTAGACGTTGACTGTTATTACCTACTGTACTATGTTGATAAGCCTTAGGTGTAGAAGAAACAGGCCTGCTTAGTGCACTTAGATATCTAATGATCGGTCCGGCCGGTGTCATTAGTATTTACAAGAAACTCTAAGCGAAGTTAGCACTTCCATCTAAAAACTCTTACCATGGTTTTTCGTGTCCCAGTTAGATTTTTGGGTGGTTTCGGTGAGTTCGACATGTCGGATATGGGTAGAAACACCCTTAGGGTTGACCTAACCCTAGGGTTGCCCTAACCCCACGCCCTAAACCCCTCATGTTAAGGTTTAGGGGTTAATGAGTCATTAATTAACTCACCAAGTATATTCCTTTGGGAATGAGATTCCGTGCCAGCCCACTTATGTAAACAGGAAAACAGGGGGGGGACTTTATCACATAAGTAAGGTAGTATATAGGAGTGAGGGTTCCTAGGTTCATGACTGAGTTTGTTACTCTTCTTTCGGTGCAAGCTCTAACTTGTGTCGTCAAGGCACAACCCTCTGTTATGCCACCCTAACCTCCAGATGATAGGGGTACGTTCCACCTTCGGGGTAGCTTACCCTTAACATTGGCGAATCCATGCATGGGAGGTCTTGTCGAAATGCACGTTTCAAGAGGTAGAGGTTGAGGCTTGTCTCCAGCCTTCTCCTCCACATTAAGCTAGGTGTAGCACTCACAGTCAAGCAAGGCACATCCATGTCCTTGTCCAATTGTGGGCGTGAGATCTTATTCGATAGGTTTATGTTGCCTAGTTCCTGAGGGTTCACTGAGGGGTTCTAGAGTTGGCATTTAGGAGCCACATTTGTGGCACTTGGTGCAACTCTTGAATCTAAGGGCTATGGCATGATAACCCACATCATGGAAGGCAGTGTTCATATGAAGATGTGACACTGGGCTAGATGTCACGAGATATAATGCCTAACGCATGCCCTTTGGGGTTATGTCTTGGGTTTGTCGCCAAGAGGTTGGATACTTTGGCAAACAGGCATGCATGTGCTTGCACTAGGGTGCTAAGCCTTGGCATCGGCTGAGGAGAGGTTAGGTCTCATAACTAGGTGTGCTTTGGCACACTTGGCTAAGGGAGTGTTCTCCTTAGAATCCAAGGGTTGAACAACCTAAGCTTGTTAGCAGGAGCCCTTTTGTGAAGCACTCGCAAGGTCATGTACTTAGGGTTATCCAAACCTAACCTTAGGGAGGTTGCTTAATAGAACACTCGTGTCCGCCTATGGCCCACACTCGTGTCCTCACTAAGTACTAGCCCTAGGTCTAGGGTATGACTTGGCCACTTAAACCCTTAGGGGTTAGTCTGGTTCATGGTACCCCTTGTCGCCCTAAAGGGGTTGTACTCCCGGATGAGGTGATTCCTCAAGGGTAAGTGAGGATGCCATAGCTCTATCACGAGGGGATGTGTGAGACACATCTCTTTTGTGGGGTTAGGGCATGAGCCTATCTAGGTCTACTAAGACATGATCCTAAAATCTACTCGGGTTATCCTTTAGGGTTTAGGGGATGGTCATTCTAGGGAACTTAGGGTGGGACTCTAAGTCTTCTGCCTAATTGGGCCTATGAGTCAGACTTTTAGGATTATCTTAGAAGACTTAGCATTGCTCACACAAGGATGACATCGAATGGTCACTTGGCAGCCACGTGTTGGCCCTTTGGGTTAAAACTCTGATAATATCATAAATGTGGAAATGTGAAACAAATGGAGAAACGCAAAGGTGGCATTTGAAATTAACTCAAATTACTTATTGTGTGCTAGACGACAAAGGTCTTCAACAACGTTTTATATTAAGGAATAAAGTAAGCCCTTATTTCTTGTTAATCAAGGGGCTGGCAACAACACTAACTAGAAGCCTCCAATATAAATTCTACTTAAGTAAAGAAATTAACCCATTGTGTTGTGTGCGTCGGATGACAAACTTTTGTAAACATGCAAAAGGTCTCCAAGTTGACATCATGTCGCATGTGGTGCCTTCGGCAAGCTAGGTTTACGACTTAATGAACAACGGTTCTAAGTACTTTTTGTTCCCGTAATGCAAGGGGGGTAATAAAACTTATGTGAACTTTTGGCTGACTCTACATAGAGTGATATGTTAGTTTTAATTAATTTTTCTAACATTATCTAGTCTTGGAGTTGGACGTCAATGAGGATGTTGACATTTTCAAAGGCGGGGAGTGTCATAGTTTTTACTATGACTTAACCCTTTACTTTGAACGTTGATTGTTGTTACCTTACTGTACTATGTTGATGGACCCTAAATGTAGTAAAGACAAGCCCGCTTAGTGCACTTGAGTATCTGATGATGGTCCGGCTAGGTGTTATTAGGTAAGTTCTAGCTTCGCTTAGAGTTTGATGTAAATACCTAATAACACCTAGCCGGACCTCATTAGATACTCAAGTGCACTTAGCGAAGCTAGAACTCACCCCCAATTTTAGCGTCCAAGTTAGGTAATTGGTTAATGCGGATGAGTTCGGCGTGTTAAGTAGGGTTAGGAACACCCCTAGCTAGGGTTGCCCTAATCCACTCCCTAAAAACCCCACCCCTTGGTAGTGTTTTAGGGTTAGGAGTTAGGCTACGTTAAACACTCATTGCATTAACTAAATAATAGGCTAGCTAATTCCGTGCAGCCACTTACACATTTAAGAAAAGAGGGGGGGGGGGGCTCCATCACATAAATAAGGTAGAGTATGTAGAGAGAGCTCCTGGGTTCATGACTGAATTTGTTGCTTTTTTTGCTGGTGCAAGCTTTATCTTGTGTCGTTAAAAGTACAACCTTCTGTTATGCCGTCCTAACTTCCAGATGACAAGGGTACATCCCACCTTCGGGGTAACTTACCTTTAACGTTGATGAATCCATGCCTAGGAAGTCTTGTCGGAATGCACGTTCCAAGAAGCCAAGGTTTGAGGCTTGTCTCCAACCTCCTCCTCCACGTTAAGTTACGTGTAGCACTCATGGCCAAGCAAGGCACATCCGTGTCCTTGTTCAATGTGGTGTGGATCTTGTTTGAACAAGTTCATATTATCAGCATTCCTAAGGGTTCATTAAGGGGTTCTAGAGTTGGCATTTAAGAGCCACATTTGTGGCACTTAGTGAACTCTTGAATCTAAGGGCTATAGCATAATAGCCCACATTATGGAAGGCAGTATCACATGGAAATGTGACACTAGGTTAAACGTCACACGATAGAACACTCAAGGCATGCCCTTTGAGGTTGTGGGAATGTTAGAAGTTTATTCATGGGGTTAAATACAAGTGTACATCAAAACATCCCAAGGGATTTCATATAAAACCTACTCTTATTCCCATCCCGCTAAGACCCAAGCATCGCTGAGTGTTCAAAGAAGAAAGTGATCGATTCAGACCTTTACGGGTCTAGTCTCTCGCCCGGATACTGTCTCGAGCTTCAATCTTCAAACCACCTCACAAGCACACACCAAAGCCAAAAGCAAACAAAAACAAATGAAACCAAACCATTCTGCAGTAGATGCCCAAAGTAGCTCCATGACAACCACTATAGCATACCACATACACATCCACCAGATCAAAAAATCAAATGCTCAAGGATATGCCCCAACACGCCTCAAAATGACCACTTATTGCAAACACACGAAACCTCTTAATAAATAAGAACCATCGTTGCAGTTGCCCTCTTAGAAGATACCCATTAAACCTTAGAACAATCCCCCGCAAACTCTATAGCAAATGCCCATCAAAGAGGAATAATACGTACCAGAATAACCATACTCGTTTTCAAGCATGGGAGCCTCATGCTCAGATGTGTGTTAGGCTCAACGCACACCCGACAACCATAAATGGTGGCTTCCTTACCACCTCAAACATGGAGCCGCACTTCCACTAGTAGCTCAAATCTCGGAAAGTCGACTCAAATAGATGTCACTATTGCAAACAGCAAAAGGCAATGAAGTACGGAATGTAAATGCCTAAACCAACAAAATGTATAACTCCTTCTAGGCGAATCAACTAGGTACCCAACTAGCAACACGTATTCAGGGTCTTCAGTCCTCTGACCATTCAACATAGGCCCATAGGCCACACATAGTCAAAAATTCCCATCAAAACGTGAAATTGGAGTTTCAAAATTCCGAAGTAGCCCTTAGAGATTGCTCCCTAGCAGTCCATCTCCTCAAATCTGAGTGATTTCACATGATTGAAGCATTTAAAAACTCAAACCCTTACGAGCTTGAAAAATATCAAAAATTCCTCTGAATCGAGTCAAAGGCGCCATAAAGGCAACACCATACAAGCAACAAACATTCCTTCTCCCCCACCGCCAAGGCGGCTAAGGTTTCAATGTCATGGATTTATCACCAAGGGGTTGGATACTCTAACAAACAAGCATGTTTGTGCTTGCACTAGGGTGTTTAAGCCTTGGACATCCGCTTAAGAAAGGTTAGGTCTCGTAATTAGGTGTGCTTTGGCACACTTGGATAGGGGAGTGTTCCCTTAGGATCTAAGGATTGAACAATCTAAGCTCATTAACAAAAGCTCTATCATGAAACACTCGTAAAGTCATGTACTTAGGGTTATTCAACCTAGCCTCAGGGAGTTTGTTTAGTAGAACATTCGTGTTTGTTTACGGTGCACACTCAGTCCTCACTAAGTATTAGCCCTAGGTTTAGGGTATGACTTGGCCACTCAAACCCTTAAGGGTTAGTCGTGGTTCAAGATACCCCTTGTCACTTTAAAGAGATTGTACTCCGGATGAGGGTGATTCTTAAGGGGTAAGTGACGGGGCATGAACTTGTTTAGGTCTATTAAGATAGGATCCTAAAGTCTACTTGGGATATTTTCTAGGGTTCGAAGATGGACTTTAAGTCTTTTGTTTAACTAAGCATTTGAATCAGATTCTTAAGGTCATTTTGAAAGACTTAGTGTTACTCACATAATAAATTGATGCCAGAAGAGCCACTTGGCGGTTATGTGTTGCCACATGTTAGCCATTTAGGTTAAAACTTTAACAAATGAAGTTAAAACCAGATTTGTTTACATTTTGTTGGTTATGTCTAACACTGTGATTTAAAAAGGATTAAGGAGAATGATTATGAGAGTAAAGATTGAGAAAGCACATAATGAGTAGTGAGAGTGGAGGACAAAGAACACATGCTTTGGTTCTAAATAATAACTTTTGGGAATGATATTAATATTTATTGATCCTTCTTTGCTTCAACTTGTTAATCGCAAGGGTGTCGAGTTATGAATAAAATGTGCGAGTCTTTAAAGGTTGTTGCACGTGAAAGAGTCTTTTGATGACATGAGATTGACAAAATCTAACACTTACTCAACGATGATGACGACACTAAAAATCAAAATGAGGCATATTAATATATGATGCATAACATTTTTTATGGTGCTGCTTTTTGCTCTACATTTAAAATGTTTGAAATTAGAATTGATGGTGAAATTTAAGATAATTGACTCAATTATATGCAATTGATAATATATGAGACAAGGACTTGTAATTAAAAGCAAAATTGAAAACTCAATTTATTAGTTTTGAAATAAACTAGAGTATATAAATTTGTTATTGTTGAAAAATTCTTATGAGTTAATGAAATTTATTTCTAAATGTTATCCTTGATTTTGATTTAAAGAGAATGGCTCTTAAGATTTTGAACCAAATGATATGTGATTCAGCTTTGTGAGAGAAATTAGAGTTTGTAGAATATGATTTTAAACAATGGCAAGATCCCAAAACAACATTAAAAAAATTAGCTTGATTAAGTGTATCATTTGTAACATTAACTTTAAGTTTTGAATTTAAATAAATATTTAAAATAATTGATGGCATAACGATGACTTATATCTTTATTTGAATCTTAACAATGTTTAAACTATATAATGGATTAACATCACACGTAATAATCATTACTTGAGTGATTATATCAGTAACTCCAAGAAAAAATATTCCTTAAGGAGCCGCAAGTTTATTTAAATTGTCTGAGTGCAAATAAATATTTATACATATATGCCTTTTTTATACATGTAGAATATATTAATAGCATACACAATATATGCATGTTCATGTATAATAAATAGATATGTTGAAGCTATGTATTTATTAGCGTAAATAATTAAACATAAAATCTTTCAGAGTATTTTACATGTCAAAGTAGTCTTATTAAAATATAATATTAATTAGATTTTATTTATCCTATGCTTCTGTATAACTCGTGTTTCTACACGTACGTATACACATTTCCTTCATTGCATTTTCTCGGGTGATCTACACTATATATGTGTGCACACTGTGTGTGTGTGTGTGAGAGAGAGAGAGAGAGAGAGAGATTGTGTGGAAACTACACTAACATATTTATGACGCAGAAAAAAAGTCCGAGTCGGAAATATTCTAACTAATATGAGAGAATATACTTTTAAATGGGAGGTTAATCATCATCAGTTTAGGACAGCTGTTACTGTACTATACTGTATTGTAATGCATGTTATACTGTGCAAAGTCTCATATATGTAATTATACATATAATAAAACAACTAGTATATTGTAATTAATGTGTTATTATATACATATGCTAGCCAAAAAACATACCTTTGTTATGTACAACAAAAACATGTAATAATCCTTATTACAACCTGTCGAGGAGACACGGTGGAGGTGGGGAGCAGTAACCCGACAATGCCACACGGCTCTGTGACGTTAGCGTCTTCAGGGGGACACGTGGCGGCTTGGTCGAAGATTCCTTCAAGGGTTCCTTTGGATATTCGTTGCATGTGTCCGGGCCCCTGCTGTACACAATTGCCACCATGGTAGCGAATGCTTGTATGTACGACATTGGAGCCTTGAACCATACTGGGAATATTCCATCATCTGATGGTCCTATGTTCATAATGCTTCCGTTCTTCTTATTACCCTGTAAACATATACAAAAGTTATGTGTGTGTGTGTCACACACACAAACGTATACACATGCACATATACACACACACAGCGTATTACTGATAATTAATAAAACTTGATTAATTGACAAATACTAAAAACCAGGAAAAAGATATGTATAAGAAAATTATATATATCAAATTGTGTATATAGAAATGCATTAAAAGCTGATATAACAGAACCTACCCTCTCTCTCTCTATATATATATATGTGTATGTGTCCGTGTGTAATACACATACAATTATTTAGTTAATTTTTATTATTTAATGTGGATAATCATATATATGTGTTTGTTATTTGTATATATGTAACCATCAAACAGTTCATTCCATTCCATTCTCAAAATGCAAAATAGGGAATACACTATACATACACATTCTGTTTATATCGTATAGTTTATACACATACATACCTGCATGAACATTTTGAGGCCTCCTCGTTGGTCACCGTACGGAGGCTTCCTATGTCCGCTTTCCAGTACGGACAATCCGCAACCGAGGTCCCAACTACCACAGTCACATCTTCCTCCGGATCGCCACCTGTCGATCAATGGCTGTGGTCTCCGATCCCGTACAATGGCATACCGTGGTTCCCTGCGGGAAGCACCACGGTGACGTCCGTATGGTCGGTTTGCCTCCCGAAATCCGGACCTACTCCCATTCAGCTCTCTCAGTTTAGAGCTTTTCCCACCTTGCCTCTGTAAATGTATATAAATTAATATAGCATTGTAGTACATACGATTTTATGTAAGCAATCTATATGCTCTAATAAAGTATATAGAAGATAAGAGTAATGCTTGAATAATCAATGGTACATGTCTCTCATATACAATAATAAGCTAAAAAAAAATAATATATATATATATGAAGAGAGAGAGAGAGAGAGGAGAGAGAGAGAGGAGCAGTATATACACATATCCAATATAATACCAGAGGTAGCGTGTCCTGATTCTCCTTTGTCTCTGTTACTTGAAACATGCCCGGTAAACTTAACCTCCGATAGTACGAATTTCTTCTCTTAGCAGGTTTCGTAAACCACTTAGAGTGTACGGAAGTCCCGTCGTTGTTAACTCTGACGATGACGGCAGCAAACTCCGACTGTTCTTTCGCTTCGGGAAATTCCGTGTCACTCCACGTGTCTTGGAATACCCCCCTCTCCCTCCGAGGTGTCCTGGTAATAAAAACATATAACATTCATAACATGCGCACACACACATCCACAGCCCCAAAACTTGACACACACTGATATACATGATGTGTGTAGGTCTATACATACCGTGAAGAAAGCAGCCTTCCAGGTGAAGGACTTACAATAGAAAAGGGCGAAGGGAAACTGTAAAAGGGCGACTTGCAACTCGAATGAGGAGATAAACCAGTCTCCCACGTGGAAAAGCTTAACCTCGGACTTAAACTGCCCTTTCCATCGGAAACAACGCACTCTATGTCGACAGTAATCTCCATCCCCTATCAAATTAGTAAGCATGTAAAACGTACTAATGTTTATATTATATACTGTATATTATTGAACGACTAACCATATATAACATTATACAGATATCAGTGATATAGTTAGGTAAGGTGTCGGTACTTTCCCTACCACCTCCGTGAACATTGATTACCATAAAGCTATAAAACTACAGCAAATATAAAACTAAATATGTTTTTACTCTTTATATATCGAGTATATAATGTATATACGCACACACACAAACTTTACCTGCGCTGCTGGATATAACCATTTTGGCAACCACATCTGGAATACCCCTGTGCTTCCAACCCAGCGCTTCCAGTTTCCTTTTGGTCTCCCTTTGGTTTGCAGGAATAAAACATGTACTCTACATTGTCAAGACACTCCAGGTTCCAAATGGTACGGCCTTCGCAACCAACACTTCATCAAGCCCATCAACCAGAAGTGTGAAGCTGGGAAGCTCGTCCCGTACTATACAATGTAGGTGCCCGTGTATAGTATTGGAAGGTATAGCCATAGAATTGTGCTATTGGACTGCTGCGAACTCCCTGTAGAACATGGTTCACTATACATTAGCAAAACCTGTGGTAAGCTTATTAAGATATACAAACTCCTTCCTTCCATATATTATATATACCAGATATGTTACACACACACACAACACACAGATATATATATATATATATATATATAGAGAGAGAGAGAGAGAGAGAGTAACCTGTTTTCCTGAACCGAATGATAAACGAGGAGACGGCAAACATAATAGCTTCCCTCCATGAACGCTTTCCTCTGTAGCAAAATAGAGCGGTCCTTTGGAATCATCCTCGAGAGACTCTTCTGCCGCCTTTGATGTAATTCCGAGGCATCCTCCTCGTTTAGGAGAGGTCCCATAGACCTTCGTCTTACCTGTATAATGTCTTTCGTATCATATGTTGTACACACATACACATACACAAAGCCTATACATATATGAAGGGTGTATGTGCAGGCTATGCATACATAAAACCATACCTCTGGCAGGATATCCGAGGGCTTGACATATTTCTTCTCATGTACCCGGGGGAGCTCATGTAACCCGACCTTATACTGTCAAATTCCGACCTGGTGTCCCTGATGATATATAAACTAAAACATTAGATACAGATATAATTGTATCACACACACACACACCTGTGACGAGGTTTCTGAGGAAGGCGATGGATTATCAAGAGCAACCCGTGCACGAAACTTGTCATAAGAGCTTCGTCGAAATGTAGGTCCTGGGCTCAAAGTCAAGTGCTTAGTTAACACTGAACCCAAACCCCTTGTAAACTTCTTCCTTCTTGACGTACGCAAGTGAGGCTCTGTCATAGTAAGTATATACATGGTGTAAGATATCTCATGCATGTCATATACGTCTGTTCAAGTACGGGAAAGCATCACATGACAGAGAATATACGATATTATTGTCCTTTTCACATAACGACGTGTATTTTACGGTGTCAAAACAGTTTCCAGAGAGAGATAGAGATTACCGTCTTCAAAGCACGGATTGTGGCAAGTGTGGAGTCCTTGGTTCGATCAGTCCACACAGGGAAAGTCTCAAACGAGTCGTCTTGAATACGGTTTTCTGAAGGCACCTTCACCAAAGCAAGTTCCCTGTTTTCCCCACCTGCTTCTGCCATCATAACACTGTTCCGTTCCCCATTTCTGACTTTTCTCATCTAGGAATGAGAATTCGAAATACCCACTTCCCTTCGTTGCTGTGCTCGACTCCTCAGTCATCAACCTCGCTCCAGACGGTATGTTTTCTATACTGGAGGTTACTGAAGCAGCATTTTATCCTCTTTAGCAAAGAGCTAGCATCACTCCTGGACGAGAATGAGTAGCAATCCACCGTAGAAAATATAGACGTCTCACTGTTCGTAGGAGAGTGTGACATCACCTGTTTGACTCCCTTGCGTATACCTACGGTAGTATGTGATTCGTATTCCGGCATATTCCGAAGTATCTCCTCCTGAACTAGCTGGGAGGTTGATGCCATATTGCTATCTAACGGTATCTCCTGAAAATACAAAAGAGCTGATGTAAGTTAAGACACACCTAGATAGTAGGGAAAACATAACTATATTACATATATTTTAAGAGAAGAAACGTTACAATACCGTCAGAAAAAACCGATAGGTAATTTGTCTCTACTCTTCCTTGAGAGACTCGCTACTGTTAACCCCACCTGCAAAACTATCACCATTGTATACACTGTTGTAACAAATGTATATGTATATATACAAGTATATGCATATGTATACGTCAGTGGAATCATGTGAAACCATTTGAATGAAGGTTGAATAAACATAAGATCTGTCCAAATCGATCGTAAATATATTCAATCTCATGGGTTCCATCTACGTCAGATAACAAATAAACAATATGAAACCCATGAAATGAACAATGCTTACATCCCCCTCTCTGTCTCTCTACACACGCACTAGTATAAAACTAATCGATTATTACCATGTGAGTGTTGTTCCTCCACCTGGAAAACACAAAGTTGAGGAAATGAAATCTCCTACTTTTAACTCTATTTTTAATTAATTGACTCACCGTTTTCAAATGGGAAGAACCCATGTGAAATTCGGCGTTAAAAACGGGTCACGTTTGCCTGATGCAGTCTGTTATCCACTACATCGAATTCCCTCACCCACCGGTTCAAATGCCTCTAAATGCCCCACAATGCTCACTTTTCTTCTTCCTGCCGCGGCCACATTTGGTGCAAAAGTCTAATTGTGCCTGCAAAACAGAAAGGATAATCAAGAACAGAGCTTAGCTTAGTAAGATAAAAACTTCCCAACTTACATCAACATTCCGCGAGCTGGACGACGCGCGATATTGACGGATTATTCAAAGATTTAGCGATAAAAGCTGAGATTTTGTGGGATTATTACGGCTTTATCGTATTACAGCATACTCAACTATGAGATTATCGCGATTTTGAGCTAGAAAAGACCGATTATCAGTAAAAATTTGCGATTTTGAAACAGAACAGAGGAATTACGGTTTTCAGCGATATATAAAAGAAAAGAACCTGTTTACGATGAAATGTAAGTGATTGAAGAAGAAAAAAGCTAGAAATCCCGGAAATGGCCCGATTATAGCATGCGGAAGGTGGATTGACAGAAAAAGAACCGGTTTTGGATGCGTGCCTGGCTTCTCACAAGCGATTGAAGAAAACCTGTGCCGAGAATGTCGATTGAGGTGCGTCTTCACCAAGAACAAGAAGAAAATCAGCTAGAAATCTCCTATTGAAGCGTGCGGAAGGAGGATTGACAGAAAGAACACCTGTTTCCAACGCAATCTGTGCATAAAATGCGAGCGCCTTCACCAAAAACAAGAACAACAACACGCAGACGCTTGTGTGTGCTTCACCATAGCCGCAGTTAATGCCACATACTAGACAAGAAAGAAATGCACCCCTTTACCGTACGGACTCTCCATTCAAAAGCTTGGGCCACATGTCCACCGCGTCCGTACAAGTGGTCCTCCATTCAAAATTTACCGGCCTGTTTACTTTTACCGTTAAGCCGCTGCCCTGGTCAATATTAATGTGCCACGTCACAGTTAGGGTGTGACAGATCTAATAGTAATGTGCGGTGAATTTCTTTTTTTACCTGACGTGGTAGGGAAGACAATGTTAGGATATGCGTGTCGGCATTTAAGATCCTGCTGACCAGGTGAACATTTAGTATTTTAGGTAAACATTTTTTCTAATTTATCATATTTAACGATCTTATTCACAACATTAAATTTGAAAGAGACGTATATACATCAATATTAATGAACATTTCCACAAAGATCTCCCCTAAAGATTAAGTTTAATGAATGTCATGGAATGCATTTACAGGGGCTGACTGTAAAACATGGTATAATTAACGTTTAATTTTTTAGTAATTCATTAATGTTGAAAGAGATGGGAGTTTATTAATAAAGAATTTGTTATAATGGTGATGAAAGTGAAAGCACTGTTGCGTAAAAATCGACAATTACAGGTCTGTGACAATTGTCTCGTGAACCCTAAATCACGATTAATAAAAACACAAGTCAAATGTGTATATTTTGTTTCTTATGTATGGCCAGCTTCTCCCCACTAGGAACACAATAAGGTTAACCCACATGATAACAAAAATGTTGACCTTAATACCCTTTTTTTATATTATTGTGTATTGTTGTTTAGTATTGCATGGCCTGTTTCACACTAAAGATACCTTAAATTTTGCACTTCACGCTAACGTTAATCTTCTCGTGGTTAAGACGAAAAAGGTTGACATCTTAAGCCCTTCAACCCTAAACTACCTTAAACCCTAAACCCTAAACATTCACATGAGTTGTTTGGGGACGTGAGCAATAACTTAATATTATTTTTAGATTATTAACTTAAAGATTAAACAAATATAAGACATTCACTGTAGAAGTTTCCTATATCATGATTAGGACAATCTGCATTCTCCATATAGTGGAATCTCCATGTAAACAATAAACAAGTAACGTTATACAGTTTCCCGCTGAAACGCAATTCAAAAATAACCGCGCATTAACCTTTTTTTCAAATTCTAAAACCGGCGGGCCCGATTATGACACGTTGCCGTACTCGGTGAAACCGATGATTCTATTCTATCAGAGGATTACACAAAAAGACAATATCAACTCGGTTCAAAATTTGAATCATCGTTTGGAGGTTAAATATTCCTCATCCACGCGGGTATCCTGGAGGAGGATATCCCGTCGGCGGGGCGGGTATGGCTGTCCGTACGCCGGAGGTGGCTGTCCGTACCCCCGATGGCTGTCCGTACGCCGGCGGATAGTATCCGGCTGCCGGTGTATCGGCTGATCGATTCGTGACATCATTTGGATTCCTGGTGCCTGAAATTTCAGATTAATTTAACACGCGTTTACACTATAACGAATTCTTGTTTAAACAGCTACGTGTAACATGAAATATACACATACATGTATATGCATATAATATATATATATACGTATGAGGTGCTATAAATGAATTGTTGTAATTTGATGTTTTGTCTTATTATTGATATGAGGCATAAAATATACATATAATAAATGTATACTGGATACAATAAATACACTGGCTGGATACACATTGTGCAATCTCTATATACACATCATATACACGTGTCTGTGTTTTTGTCTCCAAACGTTCATATTGGTGTGAAATTATATCATCAGCAATTAAATCTTGATATAAAAAAAGGAACCAAATGAAATAATGTATACTATAATGTACGCACCTGCATTGGCCTGTCAACAGGTCCGAACTTCCCATCCCATTTGTCCATTTCGACCTTGTGTTGCGTCTATACAGAACATACACTTGCATATAAGCATGCTTGAGTGTATGTGCGAGTGTGTGCAAGAGAGAGATCTTACTTGCATGCATGCACAAACACTGCAAAAAGACAAGTACAGAAGTATTAGAAGGAAATCGAGCTAAAATCATATGTACATACATACAAAACGCACAGTACTTACGTGCAGTAAACGCTGTCCGATACACAGTAGAGAAGATTCGACGCCTCGTAGAGGTCTTCATTGCCAGATATGCTTGCCACAAGCGAGAATATGCACGCCACCTGCTGTAGACAGAACATGAACCCCTACAAAAATACAAAAAGCAAGTGAAGGGACAGATTAGTGTTATCTTAAAAAACTAAACAAATGATTTAAAGTACTTGTTATAACTTTTTAAGTGCATTAGAGCTCTCTCTCTCTCTCTCTCTCTCTCAATGTGAAGCACTTACGATGATGAAGTTGTCACATTTGGTGTTCTGCAAGTTGTACTCGTCCTGTAGCAAGTAGCGTGTTGACTGCACCGAGTTGGCAAAGAAACATCCAACCTGATGAACATGGCCAAAGTCAATATATACATATGTCTATAACACATAGAGAAACATCGTGTGTGCATGTCTTAACTCGAAATATATAAATACTGTGTGCTTGTGTGTGTGTGTTATACCTCGAGACAGAGGCAAAGCTCCGGGCAGCTCTGTTCACCACAACTGCCACTGCAAGGCATGTATCCCGCACAGCACACATATCTAGCATTTATACAAACAAGATATATCAGAAAAGCAAATGTACATTGCTCATTATAAAATATCCATGTAGCTTAGAACTTCCCATCCGTAAGCTAACACAATGTAATGCTACAACATATTGAAGCAAAAACACAGCATACCAATGTTAAATAAATATCAAAACCACGTACATTGTTGATTTTATAGAATACTAAGTACAATATTAATGACTATTATGTCAAATAATTAGCATTAGTGGATCTAAACGCATTTAGTACCTGGACATGTCGTTGTGAAGCGCTCGCTTCCGGAGGAGATAAGAAGCACAGGGAGCACTGAAAAACCCCAAAATAAATAAAAACATGACGAAAATGCCGAAAAAATCTCACCAGAATGCCGCAAAACAACAATCTGTAAAAGAATACGAATCTTAGTAATAAAAACATGAAATCTGCGGAAAAAAAACATGAATTTTGGAATAAAAGAGATGAAATTTCGGGATAATACATTTGAAAATGAGGGGACTTACATGGGAAATCCGCCATGGTAGCGTGCGTCAGATCGGTGTGCCAGAGGTTGCGGTAGGTGTTCCGCACCTCCATCTTGTCAACCTGCGACTGCCGCCACATCTTGAATGACTGAGCGTCCTTGGAGCAGGATTATAAGGCGCCGGGCTTTCCCTGTAAAATACCAACCCTAAAAACAAAACAAGTTCAATCCCAAGTTATCGTTCCAGGTCAACCAATGATATAACTGGGAATATTCTCAAATTTTCAGATGTCTGGAATATCCTTTTTTTAAATTTACTTATTAAATGTAATTTTTATTAAAATAAACTTTTGCTTTTATTAATATGTATATATGAGTATATCCTGCATGTCTATACAGTAAAAAAATAATATATATTAAATTTATATTTTTATTATAATTACTGATTTTTATTAATAATCTCAACCGTTAATACTAAGAATTTGAGATTCTTGAAGTAACATATTTTCCAGCTACATTTTCTTATTAAGTAGACACCACAGACATGTACAAATGATTCCGCTTGTGTAATTGTTCAAGCTCACATGCAATCTAGACCGTCAGTGTTTATTGTTTAGTGCAATATTTTTAGTATTTATAAAGTTAGCTAAATTCATATTTTAAAAATGTTTCATATTTTATTTAAGACAATTTGAACACATAAGCAACATATCAAAGAAACTTTCTTTAAACTTTTATTAATTATAAAGTATAATTATAAGACTAAAAACAGTATGATATTGCAATATAATATTACTATAAAATTGCACATAATAAAGAATTGCTGTAGTTATTATTTCTCATATTTGCACTTTATATATCTGGTTAACCATAATATTAAGGCGTAACCCTTAAATATCATCAAATTAGAAAAATAACCCTGAAATTTTAAAATAAGTGTGAAAAATGTCAAACAGTCTTAAACGTTAAATTTGATTTTAAATACTACTTGGAATAAAATAAATCGAAAGATGCTTTGCTTTATCTTTGGAAAACGCAAGAAAAAAAGAATTGTACTGAAGATCATGACCAGGTAAAGTGTTTGTTTCATTACAATATACATGGCTTAACTCAAGTACATATATAAACCCAATTGTCTTTTATTTTCCTTCATATATAGTTTCCTTATATCTATTGCAATATTAAGCTCTTAATGAATAATAATCCTTCTCATATTTTTATAACCATTTCCACTTATGCAAAATTACAACTACAGCGTGAGAGCAAGGAATATCAAACTTTGCCAATTAAACAAGTGCATATATGCTTTATCAAATTTATAACTTGAACATGTTCTTTTCTTATCACTTCATACACACGTTTATTAGCAACTATAATATGGAAGAACCTTCCAATATCAATTATGACCTTATCAAGGGTGATTAAAAATAGAAGAATAAAAGAAAAATTTATTCAATAGAGAAGTATAAAAATAAGAATATGAAATTCAAAAGAAAATTGAAAACTTGAACAGTCGAGAAGACTATGAATGACTTATGTTGAAAGAAAATTTAATATGGAGACTTCTTTATACAGTGCACACTAGTAGTGGAATTCAAAGTTACAACTTAAATTAGAATTGAGACTAGAAACTCTAATTAGAATTGAAAGTGAAACTATAAGTTAGAATTGATAGTGGCATCAGTGGTGGAACTGGTAGTAGCATTGGCAGTGGAATTAGCAACAGCATTGGTGGTTGAACTAGCAGTAGCACTATCGATGGAACTAGTATTGACGGTGGAATTGATAGTGGCATTGATAGTGATAATAACAGTGATGATAACAATAATAATAATAGTGATAATAACAGTGATGATAATAATGATAATAAAGTGATAATGATGGTGACAATGATGTGATGGTTACAATTATGGGTTGTTATCATAGTTTTTACTATAACCTTTATTTTGAATTTGGATTTGATTATTGTCACCTACTGTACTATGTTGAAGGGCCTTAAATGTAGTAGGAAACATGCCTGTTTAGTACACTTGGGTATCTAGTGATGATCTGGCCAAGTTTCATTAGGTATTTACAGAAAACTTTAAGCGAAGTTAGAATTTATCTTTTAAAAAACTCTCTCCCAATTTTGACGTGCCAATTAGGTTTTTCAGTTAGATTAGATGAATTCAACATGTTAAATAGGGTTAGGAACACCCCTAGGGTTTCCCTAATCCATACCCTAGAATCCCCTCCCTCGGTTAGGGTTTAGGGGTAGGAGTTAGGATAGAGTAGCTCATTTTACTAACAAAGGGGCTGGCATCAAGTAAAAACTCTGGACAATGGTGGTGTTTATGTTGTGTGGAAGTTATGGCAACACAATGGAGAGTTTATGTAATGAGAGTTAATGTGTTCAAAAGAGAGCCCGTTATTCTCTTATTGATGCAAGCTAAGCTTGTGTCATCAAGGTACATCACGTCTAAGATGTTCGTCAATTCTTTGGTATGTTAATTCACTCGTAAGCCTGGAAAGGATTGCTTGAGTTCACGTTTCGTAAAAATAGTGGTTGAGGCCTTATTTCAACTATCTCATCCACACTAAGCTAAGAATGATACTTGCAACTCAGCTAACCTGCACATTTTGACTCATGAGGTGAGCATTGTTTGTAGACTTAACCAACTGAGGGTGTGAGTTTTAAGAGGCAAGTTCCTAACATGGGTTACTTTACCAGATCTCATGGGGTTTCTAGAGAGGGATTCTAGGGTTGGCATTTGGCAACCCGTCTTTGTGGCACCGAGTAAAAACTCTAGACAATGGTGGCTTTGAGTATCCAAGCAAACATTTACCTAATGTTAGAGTAGTACTTAGGCATAATAGAATTTCTAAGTTTACATGTGTTTCATTAGGAAAGTATAACGGGGAAAATACCAAAAACAATATATATGGTGAAAAATATGAGAGTTAGAGAAGAATATAGAACATACATGATTCAGATATTAATGAAATATGACAGTTCCAGAGAGGAACCGGAATACGACAGTTTCAGAGAAGAACCGGAATACTGCAGTTCCAGAGAGAATCGGAATACGGCAGTTTCAGATTTCAGCGTATTACGTCTAAGGGAGCAGTTATCATAACAACATTAAAGAAGTTACACAACCAACTGGATAAGATTCAAAGGAAGTTACAATAACTGAATGTACTAGACTGGAAGTGTGGGTATAAATAGATGAAGTTAGGGGTAGGAAAGCATCCCGGGTATACTAAATATTGTACTATGTTTTGACAATATATACTCTCCTTTTACTCTCACTCTTCGGTATCTTACTTGATTTTTACTTCTCATTTCTACTGCGTTCGGGATCCGCAGTACTACTTGCTATATCTATTCTCTTATTACTTTCTCTACAGTGTCTTTACAGGATTTCTTGATTTCTACTTCTCATTTCTACTGCGTTGAGATCTGCAGTACTACTTGCTATTTCTTTTCTCTTCTCACTCCCGTTTGACCATCTGAGGATTGGTTTCTAGACTTGTGTTGGTCTTTCATATTTCTGCTATACCCTTTGTTTGTGAGTCTGTCACCCTTATTATGGGTATGTTTGTGAGTTTGTCACCCTTATTACGGTTTGTCTGTCTGTCTGTCACCCTTATTACAGGTTTGTTTGTGAGTCTGTCACCCTTATTATGGGTTTGTTTATGAGTCTGTCACCTTATTACAGGTTTATATGTGAGTCTGTCACCCTTATTATGGGTCTGTTATATGCTATACCCTTATTACGGGTATGTGTTAGTGCTATACCCATATTACATGTTATCTTAGCCTTTTCCTTTTATTTCTACTGGGATGGGATCCGCAGTTCTACATGCTACATACCTTGCCATCCTTACCCTTTTCCCGACCTTCTGAAGTCTGATCTATACTCTATATCTGTTCTTTCATATTTCGATAGACTCTTAATACGGGTTTGTCGGTGCGACCACTGCTACGTTTTAGAGTGGAGGATTTTCTTGCTCAACACCTAACTGATGAAATCATAACACTACCCTTCTTTGCCATGATGAACACCATCAGTCCAAGGACTTAGCTTACCAAGATATTGGTGATTGAAGACAGCTAAAGATATGAAGCGTATCAAACGTTGTTGATAGGTTCCAAGCTATGTTCACTTGGTGAATAGGAACGATACTTGCAACTTGATTAGCCCACGCATCCTGACTCACAAGGTGAGCATTGTCTGTGGACTTAGCCAACTTGGGTGTGAGTTCTTAAAGGCAGGATCCTAACATGGGTTACTTTACAAGATCTCATGGGGTTTCTAGATAAGGATCCAAGCTTGGCCTTTGTGGCACCAGTAAAAACTCTAACAATTAGTATGATTGCTTAAAGTCATAGGGTGTTTTAGCATTTAAAAAATTCTAAATTCTTGAATTACTTTATCACTTTTAGGTGACATGTTTGTATGTTGCAGAAAAAGTTTGATCTTGTGAGTTATCAATCTTTGGAGAACACTTGCTCAACTAGTTGACTTGAGATTTTAGGTATGTCCGAAAGTCTTGTGTTAGTTTAAGCAGATGTGTGTGGGTATGTTTAGGACTATTTAGACGAATTCATGATGGTGTATATTGATGATGGATGACATGTTTAGAGGACTATCTAAACGAATTCATGGTGGATTATATTGATGACATTTTGGTTTTAGTTTAATGATCGAGGAATATGTAAAGCACTTAAAAAAGGTTAATGATTGAAGGAAAATCAATTGTATGCTAAGGAAAGTAAATATACATTTGGTCAAATCAAGATAAATTTCTTGGGATACTCGATATTAGGTGGGAAAGTCACCATGGATCTGAAGAAAGTGCAAGTCATTACCAAGTGGCCAATTTTGAAAGACGTGAATGAAATTAGAGCATTTTTGGACTAATAGGGTGTTATTGAAGTTTTTTAAAAGATTATTCAAAGATTGCAGCTCCATTGACCAATCTCATAAAAAACATTTCTTAGCACTAGACCCTAGAGTGCCAATGAGCATTGTATACTCAAAGAAGCTATCTTGTATTGCGGTTGTCAATTTTTGAAAATCCATTTGAGGCTGAATGTGATACATCTGATTTTGTAATAGGTGATGTATTGCAACAAAAAGGACATTCAATTGCTTCTGTTCTAAGAAGTTGGATATAATACAAGTTCGATTGCTTACTCACGAAAAAGAAATGTATGCCATTGCTGCTTTCTTAAAGTGTTGGCGTCATTATCTTCCAAGTCATGGCACAATAATTTGAACAGATAGTGTAACTCTAAAACTTAGCTATAGATGGCAGCATAGTTAGCTCAATTTTAACTTGAAATCAAACATAAAACAAGAAAAGACAATGTGATAGCTAACACATTCAATATGAAAAGTCATATTTGTATTATGTTGGTACTAATGTCAACTTTGGTAAATGAATTTGTGATGGCATATCCTCAAGATGAGTTTGTTAAGAAGGCCTTACACCTGGTAGCAAAGAGGAAATAGGTTCATTAATTATGAAGGATGGAGATATTCCAACAAACATAGAAAGTCGAATGGATGCACTTAAGTGAGCGCATTTTGCAGTGTAGAATGGTTTTTTTTTATTATTGTAAAGAGAAGAGACTTTATGTTCCATAAGGGATATGGAGGCAAAGGCTGTTGAAAGAACATCATAATTCCTTTGGCAGAACATGGTGGAAGGCATAAGACGTTGGCTCCACTAAAATAGAGTTTTATTGGCCGGGAATAATATACAATGTTGTTAAGTATGTTAAGGCACGCTCCACATGTCAACAAGTTAAGAGTTGGTCACAAAAAAAAGTTGGGAAGTTGATTTCATTTCAAAGTGTTACTTCGGACTTGGTCACGGGATTGCTAAAATCTTGTGGGTTTAATGCCTTCATGGTGGTGTCGATTGGTTTTCAAAGATTGCTCATTTCATTCCAACTCTAAAGACAGTGAATGTAAAACAAGCAACAAAGCTATTTTTTACGAAGTCGTAAAGAGTATGCGGACTACAGGAAATATCTCAAATCGCGGTTTAGGGAAGGTTGTTTAAACAATTTGGTATGGTGCTGAAGTTTAGTACATCTTACCATCCGCAAACAAATGGTCAAACAAAGAGGGTGAACTGATAAGTCGAGGACTATCTTAAATGTTATGTTCAAGGTGATCAATTTGATTAAGCTGAACACTTGGTTATGGCTAAAATATTTATAATAACTTAATGCACACTGTGATTAGGTGTAGCCCAATGGAAGTGTTAACTGGGAATAAGGGTGGTATTTCTCGAGCATGATGTTACCAAAAGACAATGTCATTCGAGTTCCTTTTGTAGTAAAGTTCACTAAACAGTTGTATCGTGCATGGGATTGCTGCTCTTCAAGCGATGACTACGACACAAAAAAGATATCCTCAGCAGTACGATAAGCATTGGCAGGATGTAGAGTATTAGTTGGGGATATAGTATTGTTTAATATCAGAAACTTAACAAGTTTTAACAACTCTTTTGAGGAAGTTTCTATTTGCACTACATAGGTCCGTACAAAGTGGTAAAGTGAGTAGGAAAGGTGGTTTATGAGTTAAATCTTCTCTAAAGTTGGGAGCAATACACAATGTGTTTCATGTTAATTTACTCAAACCATTTCACAAGGATGAGAAACATCTAGAAAATATCATAATTTACGTCTGCCTCTAGAATTAGTTGGTGAGGAGAAAGAGTTCGAGGTTGAGGCAATATTAAAAGAGAGGAACATGCATAGGTGGCGAAAACGTAATCGTGAATATCTTGCTAAGTGGAAAGGTTACTTGATATGTAAGTTGACATGGGAACCATTAGAATCTACAAAACGCAATGGAGTTAGTGAATGAGTTAGAGGCAAGGTTTCAAGCTGTTTGTTATGATGTTGAAAAATAAAGTGGACTTTATTTCTTATTAACCTAGGGGCCGATATACAATATTGACTAGAGGCGTCTGATATAAATTCTAGTTAAAATAAGGAAATGAACTAATTTGTTGTTTGTATTAGCTGACAAACTTTGCAGATGTGCAAAGTCTCTAGGTGACTTAATTTTGCATGTGGTGCTTTCGGCAATTAAATTAATAGCTCAATGAACAATAGTTTTGAGTACATGGCTTTGCGTAATGCAAAGGGGTATGCAAACTAAGTAAACTTTTTTTACTAAGTCTTGGAGTTAGTGCTCTCCATCAACAACGACATTGACCATTTTTTAAAGGTAAAGAGATTGTCATAATTTTTACTATGACCTCTATTTTTACTTTGGAGTTGAATATTGTCACCTATAGTACTATGTTGATGAGTCTTAGATGTAGTAAGAACATGTTTGCTTAGTGCACTTGGGTATTTAGTGATGGTCCAGCTAGGTGTCATTAGGTATTTGCGGAAAGCTTTAGGCAAAGCTAGAACTTACCTTTTAAAAATTCTCCCCCGATTTTGACGTGCCAGTTAATTTTTGGTTAAATAAAATGAGTTCGGCATGTTAAATAGGGTTAGGAACACCCCTAGGGCTGACCTAAACCATGCCCTAAAATCCCCTCCCCTTCAGGTAGGGTTTAGGGGTAGGAGTTTAGGATAGAGTAGCTCATTTTACTAACAAAGGGGCTGGCATTCTGTGCCAACCCACTTACACAAATAAGAAAGAAGGGGGAGGGGAGGGGGGGGGGGTCCATCACATAAATTAGTGTTTATATAGTGAGAGTCCCTAGGTTCAAAAGAGAGCTTATTATTTTCTTACTGGTGCAAGTTAAGCTTATGTCATCAAGGCACAACTCTTTGTTGTGCTGCCTCAACTTTCACACGATAGGGTACGTCCCACCTTTAGGTTAGCCTACCCTTTATCAATGGCAAGATTTCACCCTTGTTGTCATAGTTTTTACTATGACTCGACCCTTTACTTTGGGGTTTGACTGTTGTTACCTACTGGATTATGTGACGAACCCTAGATGTAGAAGAAACAGGCCCGCATAGTGCACTTGGGTATCTAGTGATGGTCCGGCCGGGTGTCGTTAGGTATTTGCAAGAAACTCTAGGCGAAGCTAGCACTTCCATTTAGAGAACCCTCCCCCGTTTTGACGTTCCAGGTTAGGGTTCTTTGCAAATTATAGCTTGTCAAAATAAGGGTTAGGGACACCCCTAGGGTTGACCTAACCCTAGGGTTGCCCTAACCCCACGTCCTAAACCCCCCCTAGGGGTTAGGTTTAGGTTAGGTTAGGACAACCATTTTCTCTAAGGGCTGGCATTTCCGTGCCAGCCCACTTACTCATTTAGGTAAACAGGGGGGGGGGGGTCCGTCACATAAATAAGGTAGAGTATATGTAGTGAGGCTTCCTGGGTTCAAAAGAGAGCTCGTTAACCTCCTACCGGTGCAAGCTAAGCTTGTGTCGTCAAGGTGCAACCCTCTGTTGTGCCGCCCAAACTTCCACACGACAGGGGTACAACCCACCCTAGGGTTAGACTATCCTTATCGTTGGCAGGATCTTGCCTTTGAGACAAGGGCACGTCACTTCCAAGGAGTTAGCCAGATTCCTTGGTCCGAAAACCTGCTCGCAAGCTCAAAGGTATTGCCCGAGTTCACGTTCCGCAGAACTAGTGGTTGAGGCCTTGCTCCGGCCGCCTCAACCACGCCAAGCTAGGAACGACACCTATAACTCGGCTAGTCCGTGCATCCTGATTCACAAGGTGAGTCTCGTTCGGGACTTGGTCAGTTAGGGTTTAAGTTCCTAAGGGTTGGGTTCCTAATACGGGTTACTTTACCAGATTCCGTGGGGTTTCCAGAGAGGGGATTCCAGGGTTGGCACCTGGCAAGCCGCCTTTGTGGCACCAGGTAAAAACTCTGACAATTGGTATCGGAGCAAGTTCTCTGCGGTCAGTAGGACTACCTTAAGTCATAGAGTGTTTCAATGTTTAGATAACTCTAAATTCTTGATCTACTCTATCGCTTTGGTTAACATGTCTGTATTCTGCGCAGAGAGTTTGATCCTGTGAGTTGTCAAACTTCGGAGAACACTTGCTCAGTGAGTCGGCGTGAGATTCTAGGTATGTCCGAAAGTCTTATGCTAGTTCAAGCTGATGTGTGTGGGTGTACAACCTGTGCAGGGTGTTTCCAACTTAACATTGGGAATATTGAGCATATTCTCCGAGTGTTGAAACTAGGGTTCAATACGATGAGCAAAGAAAGCAACCGGAGCCTGAGGCAGAGAGGGCTGTCGCAGAGGCTCAAAATGAGGAGATGGATGAAGCTGATCCAGGTCGACCCCCTAGGGCTAGGCAGCGACCTGGTTGGCGTGAAATAATGATGGATGCCCTAAACGAACTTCGAGGGGATGTTTGGGTTGAACGACCGAATCGATAATGTTGCCGTTCGGATTCCAACGAATACGGCAGTGCCAGATGTTCCGCAACCAGACACACGGAAAAGAAGAAGAAGCATGACTCAGAGTCAGGTTCCTCTGAATCAGATTCTTCGACGGAAGTAGTTGGTGGAGGTCCCAGTAAATTCAAACCGGTAAAGCCTTCGAATTTCATGGGTTCAAAGGATTACAAGGTTTTGGATGACTGGTTGTATGATATGGAAAGCTATTTCGAGGCTGCTTCCGTGAGAAAGACAGAAAAGGTTGCATGTGCCAAGCAGTTTCTTAAAGAAGAAGCTAAGACTTGGTGGCGAATTGTTGAAGGTGAACGTGGATACCGAAACAGCTGGAAGCACATGAAAAAGGAGATCAAAAAGCAGTATATGCCGGATGATCTCGGTTTGCGATTGCGTGCTGACCTGGCACTTTGTCAACAGGGAGTTCGGGGAAGTCCAATGGACCACGTTTATCGATTCGAAAGTGTACGGCGATTGGTGCCAAATATGAGCGATGATGAAGCTCGAAGTTGCTTCATGGCTAGCTTGAATGAGAAAACGCGAAGGGAATCTTAAGGTACAAGCCACAAGCTATCGGGAATGTCAAGAGGCAGCTCAAAAGGTTGCTTATGGCATGTCGTTAGAAGACTTGTACAAAGGGGAGGAAGCAAAACCTAAACCAAGGAGGTTTCCTCCAAAGTCTGGGTTCAGAAGGTTTGATGGAAGACCAATCATCCCATCAATTCGAAGTGCAAGTCCCTTTGTGGCAGTTCCAAGTTTTCGGACACATCAAGACCCACCGGATTTCGGAAACCATTGGCGTTACCACCTCCTCAGCAGACCAAAGGATCGGCTCCAAAGTCTGCTCCCCCGCGTTCCGCAGGCGGGGTCGTGAAATGTTATAATTGTAACAAGCCTGGTCATTTTGCTAAAGAGTGTCCGGCACCCTCACAACAATCAGGACATTTCAAGGCGATGGTAGAAGAGGAAGTTGCTGAACCAGAAACGCTTGAAGATCCGGAAGATGAGTCAGAAGAGGTAATGTTGTGCCAGACACAACCTGCCTTATTCGCTATTCAAGACAAAACTGACCCTTTGCTATATTTGACAGGAAGGATACGAGGGGACCGAGTCCGAATGATGATCGATACTGGAGCAACATACAACTTCATATCGACTAGTCTAGCTCGTCGATTGAATTTGGATGTAATAAAGATGTGTGAAATAAAGATCAATTTTGGCAAAGGTTCTCAAAATACTAATAATATAGCAAGGGCAGTTCCTGTCCAAATCAAAGATTGGAAGGCTAAGCTAGACTTAGTTGTCTTGAATATGACGGGGTTTGACTTTGTTCTGGGTATGGAATGGTTCCATAAACATGTAATCGAAATGAGGGGTTCCGGAGATAATCGAATCACGCTTGCAGCAGATAAAGCCATTAGAAAAACGACGCTCAGAATGGAAACGCTAACTGATAAGGATTGGAATCCTATGTTCCTTACCTTGACTCAGTTGCGTAAAGCAGTTAGACATCGGGAACGTGTGTTTCTTGCAATGGTTTTGGATACTGGTGAAGTCAAAATAGGAGATGGTCAAGAATGTTCCTGAACCTATTTTGGAAGTCTTGAACATGTTTAGGATGTGTTGCCAGAAGATTGCCGCCGAGTTACCTCCACGTCGAGCTGTGGACCACAGATAGAGATTTTGCCAGGTTCGTCTCCACCGGCAAGAGCCCCATATCGGTTGAATCCTCAAGAGTTAGTAGAATTGAAGAGACAGCTGACAGAATTGATGGTCGAGGACACATTCGACCTAGTCGATCGCCATATGGTGCACCTATCTTGTTGTAATGAAAAAGGATGGTACGATGCGAATGTGTGTGGACTATCGAGCGCTGAACGCGATAACTATCAAAAATAAGTATCCTCTTCCGAGTGGACGACTTATTTGATAGGCTATCAAAAGCAAAGTATTTTTCAAGAATAGACTTGAGATCGGGGTACCATCAGATTCGGGTAGCAGAGAATGACATTGAGAAGACCGCTTTTCGAACGCGTTATGGATCATTTGAGTTTCTAGTCTTGCCATTCGGGTTGTGCAATGCTCCAGCAACTTTTTGCACAATGATGGATGATGTGTTTAGAGACTATCTAGACGAGTTCGTAGTGGTGTATATTGATGACATTCTGATTTTCAGTTCGACAATTGAGGAACATGTGGAACACTTAGAAAAAGTGTTTCAGAGGTTGAGAGAGAACCAGTTGTATGCTAAAGAAAGCAAGTGCGCATTTGGTCAAACCAAGATAGATTTCTTGGGACACTTGATCTCAGGTGGGGAGGTTGCCATGGACCCAAAGAAAATTCAAGCTATTACTGAGTGGATGACTTTAAAAGACGTGCATGAAGTTAGATCATTTCTTGGTCTGACAGGGTATTACCGAAGATTCATAAAGGGTTACTCGGAAATAGCGGCCCCATTGACAGATCTTACGAAGAACATTCCATGGCATTGGACTCCAGAGTGCCAACGTGCGTTCGTCAAACTCAAAGAGGCTATCTCTTCTGAGCCAGTTTTGCAGTTGCCCATCTTTGAAGATCCCTTTGAAGTAGAATGTGACGCTTCCGACTTTGCAATTGGTGGTGTATTGCAACAGAAAGGACATCCAGTGTCCTTTTTCTCGAAAAGTTAGATGCCGCGCAAACTCGATGGCCTACTCACGAAAAGGAGATGTATGCTATTGTTGCTTCCTTGGAGTATTGGCGTCATTATCTTCCAAGTCATGGCACTGTGGTTTGGACAGATAGTGTAACTCTAAGGTATTTTGAAACGCAGCCGAAGCTATCACCAAAGTATGCTAGATGGCAGCAGAAGTTGGCACGATTTCAGCCTGAAATCAGACATAAGGCGGGAAAGGAAATGTGGTAGCTGATGCACTCAGTAGAAAGGGTCATCTTCGTTTATGTCAGCACCCGTGTCAACTTTGGTGGATGAATTTGTGACGGCGTATCCTCAGGACAAGTTTGCCAAGGAAGCTTTGAGCCTGGTGGCAAGAGGAAACAAGTTCATCAATTACGAAGAGATGGTAATATTCCAGCAGGAATAGAAAGTCGAATGGATGCACTCAAACAGGCCCATTTTGCAGTACGAGATGGAGTTCTTTATTATAAAGAAAAGAGACTCTATGTTCCAGAAGGGACATGGAGGGAGAGGCTATTAAGAGAGCATCACGATTCCTTTGGCAGGGCATGGTGGAAGGCACAAGACGTTGGCTTTGTTGAAACAGGGATTCTATTGGCCGGGTATGATAGATGATGTTGCCAAGTATGTCAAGACATGCCCCACATGTCAACAAGTAAAAGTCGTTCGCAAAAACGAGCTGGGAAGTTACAATGTATACCGATTCCAGAGCGGCCATTTCAAAGTGTTACTTTGGACTTTATCATGGGATTGCCAAAATCTTGTGGTTTCAATGCTCTTATGGTGGTGTCGATCGATTTTCAAAGGTTGCTCATTTCATTCCAACTGTAGAGACAGTGAATGCAAAACAAGCAGCAAAGTTGTTCTTCCACGAAGTCGTAAGAGTGCGAGGGCTACCGGAAACGATGATCTCAGATCGGGATCCTCGATTTACTGGCAAGTTTTGGGGAACGTTGTTCAAGCAATTTGGTACGATGCTGAGTTTAGTACGCTTATCATCCACAAACGATGGTCAGACGGAGAGGGTAAACCGACAAGTCGAGGACTATCTCAGATGCTATGTTCAAGGTGATCAACTTGATTGGGCTGAACACTTAGATATGGCTGAGATATGTTACAATAACTCGATGCACACACTGCAATCGGATGTAGCCCGATGGAAGTGTTAACTGGGAATAAGGGTGGTATTCCTCAGAGTATGGTGTTACCGAAAGACGATAGCAATCGAGTTCCATCTGTAGCAGAGTTCACGGGACAATTGTATCGAACATGGGAAGCTGCTCGTCAAGCGATGGCTGCAGCACAGGAAAGGTATCGTCAGCAGTACGATAAGCATCGGCGGGATGTAGAGTATCAGGTTGGGGATATGGTATTGTTGAGTACCAAAAACCTGAAGGTTCCAATGACTCTTTCGAGGAAGTTTCTATCGCACTACATAGGTCCATACAAGGTGGTGAAGCAAGTAGGGAAAGTGGCTTATGAGTTGGATCTTCCTCCGAGTTGGGAACAATACACAATGTGTTTCATGTCAATTTGCTCGAGCCATTCCACAAAGATGAGAAACATCCGCAAAGATATGAAAACTTACGTCCGCCCCCTGAGCTGGTTCATGAAGGTACGGAGTACGAAGTCGAATCCATATTGGGCAAAAGGAAGGTTTATGGACCGCGAAAACGTAAGTTTGAGTATCTCGTCAAATGGAAAGGCTATCCGCGTGCGAATCGACATGGGAACCATTGGAGAATCTACAAAACGCGATGGAGTTGGTGAATGAGTTTGAGGCAAGGTCTCAAACTAATTAAGGAATAAAGTTATTTCTTCTTAACCTAGGGGCCGACAGACAACATTAACTAGAGGCCTCCGATATAAATTCTAGTTAACTAAAAGAAATTAACTAACTTGTTGTCTGTGTCGGGTGACAGACTTTGCAGACGTGCAAAAGGTCTCCAAATGACTTCTTGTCGCAGGTGGTACCTCCGGCAGCTGAGTTTCACTCAGTGAACGACGGTTCTGAAGTATTTGGCTTCGCGTAATGCAAGGGGGGTAATAAAACTTGTGAACTTTTTGCTGACTCCGCATAGAGTGATTAGCGTTAGTTTTCAGTTAATTTTTCCTAACCTAGTCTAGTCTTGGAGTTAGACGTCAACGAGGACGTTGACATTTTCAAAGGCGGGGAGTGTGTCATAGTTTTTACTATGACTCGACCCTTTACTTTGGGGTTTGACTGTTGTTACCTACTGGATTATGTGACGAACCCTAGATGTAGAAGAAACAGGCCCGCATAGTGCACTTGGGTATCTAGTGATGGTCCGGCCGGGTGTCGTTAGGTATTTGCAAGAAACTCTAGGCGAAGCTAGCACTTCCATTTAGAGAACCCTCCCCATTTTGACGTTCCAGGTTAGGGTTCTTTGCAAATTATAGCTTGTCAAAATAAGGGTTAGGGACACCCCTAGGGTTGACCTAACCCTAGGGTTGCCCTAACCCCACGTCCTAAACCCCCCCCTAGGGGTTAGGTTTAGGATTAGGTTAGGACAACCATTTTCTCTAAGGGCTGGCATTTCCGTGCCAGCCCACTTACTCACTTAGGTAAACAGGGGGGGGGGGTCCGTCACATAAATAAGGTAGAGTATATGTAGTGAGGCTTCCTGGGTTCAAAAGAGAGCTCGTTAACCTCCTACCGGTGCAAGCTAAGCTTGTGTCGTCAAGGTGCAACCCTCTGTTGTGCCGCCCAAACTTCCACACGACAGGGGTACAACCCACCCTAGGGTTAGACTATCCTTATCGTTGGCAGGATCTTGCCTTTGAGACAAGGGCACGTCACTTCCAAGGAGTTAGCCAGATTCCTTGGTCCGAAAACCTGCTCGCAAGCTCAAAGGTATTGCCCGAGTTCACGTTCCGCAGAACTAGTGGTTGAGGCCTTGCTCCGGCCGCCTCAACCACGCCAAGCTAGGAACACACCTATAACTCGGCTAGTCCGTGCATCCTGATTCACAAGGTGAGTCTCGTTCGTGGACTTGGTCAGTTAGGGTTTAAGTTCCTAAGGGTTGGGTTCCTAATACGGGTTACTTTACCAGATTCCGTGGGGTTTCCAGAGAGGGGATTCCAGGGTTGGCACCTGGCAAGCCGCCTTTGTGGCACCAGGTAAAAACTCTGACACTTGTGACATGTACGTCATGTTTAAGGAGTAGTTAATTTTTTGGTATGTTAAGCTCACAAGTCTGGAAGAATTGCCCAAGTTCACATTTTGTAAAAATAATGGTTGAGGCCTTGCTCTAGCCATTTTATCCATGCCAAGCTAGGATGATACTTGCCATAGCTAGCATGCACTCCTGACTCACAAGGTGAGCATTGTTTATGGACTTGGCCAACTGGGTGTGAGTTTTTAAGAGGCGTGTTCTTAACATGGTTTACTTTACCAAATCTCATGGGGTTCCAAAGAGGGATTCCATGGTTGTCATATGGCAAGCTGCCTTTATGGCACCAAGTAAAACTTTGGATAGTGGTGGCTTGAGTATCCTAAGGCAAAAAATTTACTTAATTGATGAAATCATGACATACCCTTTTTGCATGACAAACACTATGCGTCCAAGGCTCAGCTTACCAAGATATTGGTGATTGAAGGTAGCTACAAGATCTGAAGTGTGTCAAACGTTGTTGAACAAGTTCCTAGCTACGTTCACTTGGTGAATTAGCACAAAATATAGAGGTGTATGTTTGAAAGTCAAGGATGGAAGCAACTTCAATTAAGTTCATCGGTGATGATGATAATCGGCAGTGAAAGAGTACTTGTCTCATCTCAGTTGGAGGATGGTATGGTTTCAAAAGAGAAATGTGGAAAATAGGTGGTCGCACAAATGTGGTATTTTGAGTTAATAAGTTACTGAAGATGTCCGCTCAAGAATCGGAAAAAGACTTAATCATTGTAGTCCAACTTATTACAAAGTTGTGTGAATGGTCAATGACGTTGTCACAAGAAAATTTGAACCATCACCTTGGTAGCCCTAGTATGCATGTAGTGGACAGTCTCCTACTTGTATTATAGTTTCTATTTCACTTACTATTCCTTTCTTTGTCTTTTCTTGCATGGTCAAACTAGTCAACATTATTATGTTAATGCATATAGTTAGTGCTTGCTTTGACCATGCACATTTTCTTTTCTTCCATGCACCTTCTTCCAACAAGGTTCCATGCAAGTTCTACAATGTTGAAAGAGTTTGCAAATCATGTGTCCATTAGTGACTTTGGATGGAAGGTATGACCACTTTATGTAGCATTTGCAACAATAACATGTACATTCTTTTTAATTCTCTGATGCAAAGTGGTAAATGAGTTCTCTGGAGTTACCTCCGAATCTGCTTCCGTGGACTCTAAGGATTCACAGAACAAGGATCTTGTTTTTATGAATTCTCAAGAGCAGCAATGAGTGATAATGTTGATGAAGATAGCTTATCAGATTGCACAAAGAGGATCTTATTGAGAAGTTTGAAGTGGACTGTGCATTTCACATGTTTATAGGGACTCCTTACATGCCATAGCAAGATGGATATGCAACTTACACAAATGCAAAGGCTTGTAAGTCTTTTTCTCTTTACTTCTCATCAAGCTTATTACCAAGTTCTCAAAAAGAAGCTCCTTGCAAGTTCTTTCTACAGAATTTTGCTTGAGGAATCTAAGCGCTATGCAAGGTTCCATAGTGCTTAGATTCTCAAGCAAAATGTTCCATAGAACCTTCTTTCATGCAAGGTTCCATAGCGCTTAGATTCCTCAAGCAAAATCCTGTAGAAAGAACTTGCAAGGAGCTTCGTTTTGAGACTTGGTAATAAGCTTGATGAGAAGTAAAGAGAAATGACTTACAAGCCTTTGCATAGGTGTAAGTTGCATATCCATCTTGCTGTGGCATGTAAGGAGTCCCTATAAACATGTGAAATGCACAGTCCACTTCAAACTTCTCAATAAGATCCCTCTTTTGTGCAATCTGGTAAGCTATCTTCATCAACATTATCACTCATTGCTGCTCTTGAGAATTCATAACCTCCAGATGCTCACATATTGCTCGCTATTGCAATGGGCACTCTTCTCTTTTGATCTTTTTTCAATTATAATATGATCCTTAGATTTTGCATTAGTCTTGATGGCTCCTTTTTATAAGGTTGTACCCTCTTGTAGCAAAGACATTCTTCTTTCTAAACTCAATGCAATAGGAGCCTTCATTCTCTCATTTAGGTGGACACCAAGTTTAAGAAGCCAAGAATACACTAATTACCAATCCTCCTTGAATCATCATGCAATCCCCCTACCATGTTGCTTTGATCTACACAAATTGCATAAGTCTTTATTATTGTACAACATGCCTCGCCTTTGACAGCTTTCGTACCCTTCAGGAAGTTTTTAAACTTTCATAGAATAACAATTTTCAATGAAGGCTTTCAAAAGAAATGTTGTGTTTAAAATAAAACTTTCAACAAAGAATGGCATTCAAATAAAAAGAAAGACAATGTAATTATTAATGGGATTTGAACCCTGCGGGGGACATCAGTAGCAATAGTGACCCACTGGCACTGAGTACTCACAGACGGTGCACAAGTCCAAGATGAGACGGCCCAAAAAAGGACACTTGACAAACAAATTTGAGTAGTGTTTTATCCATTTTAGGTAGTGTGCTTCTAGGGTAGTGCAGTGGAGATTTTGGCAATAAAGACTTTGCAGTTTGTGCAGTTTGTGCAAAGTGCAAACTATAGCTGACTCAATGGGCACGGTTTAGCATTCAAACCCATAAGTGTTATAGTGGTCCTTCAATATGTAATGTAATAGATACATAAGTCTAGTTTGAAAAGGGTTTTGGATATAGGTATGTGAGAATTTGTTTGTTGTAGTTCATGATCTACTAGGGTTTATGTATTCATTTGGGATAGCGCCATGGCCAAGGGTAAGGTGCACTTGCGGAAGGTGCATGCTTAGTGGATAGAGGCCAGAAGGGTGGTTTTTAATAGTATTCAACACTTACTAGGAACACTAAAAGAGAGCGCCACAGAGTGAAGAAGCAGATGTTACTTGTGCCATTATGGAGCTTGTTTGCTAACTTTTTGATGGCAAGCCTTTCGCTTGTTGGTAGCTATTCGAGACACATGTTAGCACGGTGGATGGGGCTGGGGCAGGGTTTGCAAGTGCTCGCAAAGGCAAGAAAGCATAGATAGTAGAACAAATGCAAATTTCATCAATTGGGAGTTTGTTGTTTCCCACAGCATCATCTTGAAGCAAACTCATCAACATGCTCGAGTCAAGGTTGTGGACAAATGATCGATCAAATTTGGTCATGTTATGATGAAGTTTGAATCATTAAAGATCGAGGCACTTGAATTTCATTATGTCATCTTCTTTAATGTGATTTCATCTCCAAAGTGCTCAATCGTTCTCAAACTCCCATGGTTGCAACTAACGAACCTTGTTATCACTAAAAGACATATGGTCTACACAACTCTAAGGTATCACCAATGTAGTCATCTCCTCCTCTTGCTCCAGTCATGATTTAGTGATTAGCATTTCACACATAACATTAAAGCAATTTCGTGATGCTGGTCGATAGGATCCCACTTATGTGTTTGTGTTGTCGTCATTCATTCATTCAACACGTATATGGAGAAGGTTCCAAACTATGCTTCCTAGTAAGTACTAAGACTTTTGTAGATGTGCTTGACAAGAAAAGGCACTAAACTTCATCTCATCACCAGTACAACTGCCCATTAATCTCATGAATGGGAAGCAACCCTTGTATGGACCAATCTATGACCTTTTGCTTGCAAAACTAGAACGTTGTAAGCATATGTTGAAAAAACCATTTCCACCAATTTTATTTGCCATCATGTTCACTAGCAAGTGACCCAATTTTCTTTGTCTCCAAGAAAGACAAGTCTTCATCTGGTTGTCAATTATCGCAAATTAAACAAGGTCACAATGTAGAGTCAACACCCTTCACCATTGATTCCACATATGTTGGAATGACTTTTTGGAGCACGTTTTTTCATAAAATTGACTTATGTGAAGCATACAACTGTTAGGATCCACAAAGGAGATAAGTGAAAGACCGCTTTTCATACTTGCTATGAACTTTTGAATACATTGTCATGCCATTTGGTCTCACAAATGCCCCAATAGTCTTTCACACATGGCAAATGACATCTTTAGTGACTCCTTAATTTATTTGTTATGATTTATCTTGATGACATGCTGATATACTAAAAAATGTAGGAATAATATGATTAACAAATATAATAAGTGTTGTAAAGACTTTAAGAGCATGGGTTGGTTTGCTAAGCTAAAAAAGTGCTCCTTTGACCAATTAGAGATAATCAAGCAATTTGTACAATTCTATAACACTTGTTAATAAACGAGCTACCTCAACATCACCCAAGTGATCTTCTCCAACCTCTTCTAATTGTTTTATGGAATTTCTCACACCTTATTTTCATGGTTTTGATGCAGTTCTTGTCATCATGGATCAGTTCTCAAAGATGGCAAACTTTTTCCATGGGTGTAAGACCTTCACAGTTGTAGATGTAGCAAGTCTAATTTACAAGGAGATTTTTCATCTCCATGGGTTACTATTAAACACAAAAAAAATCCTAACACTAAAACGTAGTAGTGGTCACCACCAACAACCCGTATTAAGGGTCTATCGGATTAAGGGAAATGAGATAGAGAACAGGTCAGACTTCAGAAGGTTGGGAAAGGTAAGAATGGCCGGTATGTAGCATGTAGAACTGTAGATCCCATCGTAGTAGAAATAAAAGGAAAAGACTAAGATAACACGTAATATGGGTATAGCAGTAACACATACCCATATAAACGCTATAGCATAAAAAACAAAACCCGTAATAAGGGTGATAGACAAACTCATAATAAGGGTAACAGACAGACAAACAGACCCGTAATAAGGGTAACAGATAAATAAACAAACCTGTAATAAGGGTAACAGCACAAACAAACAAACAAACCATAATAAGGGTGACAAATAGATAGACAAACGCGTAATAAGGGTGACAAACAGATAAATAGACCTGTAATAAGGGTAACAAAGACAAACAACTCGTAATAAGGGTGATAGACAGACCTGTAATAGGGTAACAAACATATAGACAAACCCGTAATAAGGGTAACAACTAGACAGACAAATCCACAATAAGGGTAACAAATAGATAGACAAAACCCGTAATAATGGTATAGTAGAAATATGAAAGACCAACACAAGACTAGATATCAGATCTCAGATGGTCAAACGGGAGTGAGAAGAAAAAAGATATAGCAAGTAATATTGTAGATCTCGATGCAGTAGAAATCAAAGAATCAAGTAAGATACTGTAGAGAGAGTAGAAAGAGAATAGATATAGCAAGTAGTAATGCAGATCCCGAACACAGTAAAAATAAGAAATAAAAATCAACAAATCAAGTAAGATATTGTAGAGTGAGAATAAGAAGAGAGTATATATTGACAATACATAGTACAATATTCAATATACCCCGGGATGCTTTCCTACTCCTAACTTCATCTATTTATACCCACATTTCCAGTCTAGTACGTTCAGTTATCATAACTTCCTTTGAATCTTATCCAATTGGTTGCGTAACTTCCTTAATGTCGTTATGATAATTGCTCCCTTGGACGTAATATGCTGATATCTGGAATTGCCGTATTCTGGTTCCTTCTGGAATTGCCATATTTTGGTTCTCTCTAAAATTGCCGTATTCCGGTTCCTCTGGAATTGCCATATTACACTAATACCTAGATCATCTCCATATTACAGTTGACCTGTAATTCTATGTTCTTCTTTAACTCTCGTATTTTCACATATATATTGTTTTTGGTATTTTCCTGTTATACTTTCCATGTGTAAACTTAGAAATTCTATGATGCCTAAGTACTACTCTAACATCCCCCCAGACTAAAACTGTTGCATTGCCTCGATGCAAGCTTACAATGGACGTCTAGTGGTTCTGCAAATGGAAGCGATCGCAGTCCATCTCTTGATTGTCCTCTCAAAGTTTTGCAATTCTTCATGTTCCTCTGAAGTAACAGTGGTCACTTGAGTAGAAGTTTCGATCCGAGTGACGATTATTGTATTTGTTCTCCCTGTGCTCGGAATTGCTTTCCTTGTGCTTGTAGTTGCTGTCCTTGTGTTTGCAGTTGTCTTCCTTGTGCTTGCAGTTGTTCTCCTTGTGTTTGTAGTTGTTCTCCTTGTGCTCGCAATTGTTCTCTCTTCAGTTGGTCATATTGCCGATGGGTGATCTTGTTCAACACTACCATGCTACATCTTCTACACATTGCATGTCCACCTATCAAAATAGTGTCTCCATAATGCCTCCCAAAGTTTGGCGAAAGCCTCAAATTTCTTCTTCCATCATAATATTTTTCTTTCAACTCTAGCGCTTAGCAGTAACACATACCCATAATAAGGGTATAGCATAAAACAGACCCATAATAAGGGTGATAGATAGACCCGTAATAAGGGTAACAAACAAACAGACAGACCCGTAATAAGGGTAACAAACAAACAGACAGACCCGTAATAAGGGTAACAAATAAATAGACAAACCCATAATAAGGGTAACAAATAAATAGACAAACCCATAATAAGGGTAATAGACAGACAAACAACAAACCCATAATAAGGGTGATTGACATACAAACAAACTCGTAATAAGGGTGACAGATAGATAGACAGACCCATAATAAGGGTAACATACAGACAAGCAAACAAACTCGTAATAAGGGTGACAGACATACAACAAACTCGTAATAAGGGTGACAGACTACAAACAAACTCGTAATAAGGGTGACAGATAGATAGACAGACCCGTAATAAGGATAACAGATAGATAGACAAACTCATAATAAAGGTGACAGACATATAGATAGACCCGTAATAAGGGTAACAAACAGATAGACAGACCCATAATAAGGGTAACAAACAGACATATAAATCCACAATAAGGGTAATAAATAGAACAGACAAACCCATAATAAGGGTATAGTAGAAATATGAAAGACCAACAAAAGACTAGATATCAGACCTCAAATGGTCAAACGGGAGTGAGAAGAGAAAAAGAATAGCAAGTAATATTGTAGATCTCGACGCAGTAGAAATCAAAGAATCAAGTAAGATACTTGTAGAGAGAGTAGAAAGAGAATAGATATAACAAGACTTAGTAGTAATGCAGATCCTGAACACAGTAGAAATGAGAAATAAAAATCAACGAATCAAGTAAGATATTGTAGAGTGAGAGTAAGAAGAGAGTATTATTGACAATACATAGTACAATTTCAGTATACCCCGGGATGCTTTTCTACTCCTAACTTCATCTATTTATACCCACACTTCCAGTCCAGTACGTTCAGTTATTGTAACTTCCTTTAAATCTTATCCAGTTGGTTGCGTAACTTCCTTAATGTTGTTATGATAGCTACTCCCTTGGATGTAATACGCTGATATCTGGAACTGCCATATTCTGGTTCTCTCTGGAATTGCCGTATTCCGGTTCCCTCTGGAACTGCCATATTCCAGTTCCCTCTAGAATTGCCGTATTCCAGTCCCTCTAGAACTTCATATTCCAGTTCCCTCTGGAATTACCGTATTACACTAATACATGGATCATCCCCATATTATAGTTGACCTGTAATTCTATGTTCTTCTCTAACTCTCGTATTTTCACCATATATACTGTTTTTGGTATTTTCCCGTTATACTTTCCACGTGTAAAGTTAGAAATTCTATGATGCCTAAGTACTACTCTAACAGTTACCAGATGATGTCATTAGTGATTGAGGTCCACAATTTATGTCCCAATTCTGGCGTGCTTTTCTCAAGTTACTTAACATTAAAGGAAGCTTTTGACCACACACCATCCTCAAACGAATAAGCAAATGGAAAGAAAAATCCAAACATTGAAGCAATATTTACAGTGTTTTATTTCTCATTAGCAGGACAATTGTTGGACTTGTTGCCATCAACCGAATTCATATAGAACAATTCTAAGCATGTATCTACATGACACTCACCATATTTTGTCACTCAAGGTATTCACTCATATTTCAGTTCATGAGGTACCAGCATGAATGCCGCCACAGATGATTGGGTTAAACAACTCTAGTCAGTTCATGAGGATATTCACCATCACCTTGCTCATGTTACTGACATTGTCATGAGAAAATTTGGACCATTGCCTTGGCAACCTCTAGTATGCATGTGATGGACTAGTCTTCTACTCGTATTTATACATCTCTATTTCACTTTACTATTCTTCTTTATTGCGTTTTCTTGCATGATCAAACTAGTCAACATTATTATGCTAATGCATATAGTTAGTGCTTGCTTTGGACAAGCACCTCTTTTGTCTTTTTCCATGCACCTTTTTTGTCACCTTCCAAGTTAAAGTCAAGTCTACCTTCTTCCATAACCCTACCATTTATGGGTTAAGTCAACCTTCTTCCATAACCCCCACCATTTATGGGTTAACCCACCTTCTTTCATAACCCCTTACCATTATTCTTATGTAACCCCCATCTTACACCCTTGCTTACACTCTTACTTACCCTACATGCTTTCTTTATATTATTTTGGGTATATAAGGAACCAAGGCTCAAGAGTTTGAAAGATAATTAGATTGTCTCAAGTTTTTTTTTTTTTCTTTCTTTGTAAATAGGTGTGATAAAATTATATTGGTTTATGTGTGCTCTTATGCTGAAATATAAAAATGAATTAGTGAAAAGATCTTTTATGTTAGGAGTTTCATCTCATGTTTTCTCTTTTATTTCTTTTCTTTTCTTCATGTGTGTGATCATTATCAAGGATTATTGTGATGTTCTATCACCAAAGCCATTAAGTCCAAAACATACGAGTCCCTAAGTGATTTTCCATCGATAACATGCAATGGACTAATCTCAACAACCAGGACCCCAATATCAACCAGGTGATAGACTTTAACATATAGGGACCTCCACATATGAACATACATTCATATAGGGTTTCTAGTAGGCTCTCACATAACGGCAAGTAGCATGGGAACCTCTAATTGCACCAATAGCTAGGGAGTGTCAATCTTGAAATGGCATCCAATCTTAGAATAGCCCAATCTAGCATATATCTTAGCATGATATTAGGCTCTTCCCCTTCATATGGGAGGTAAAAGTATTTATAGATCTATAGTTCTTTTCCTCCATAATTTACTATAAGGTGATCATTGGCAAGATGGTTAGAAGTTTATTCAAGGGGCATGTACACGTACAACAGCACTTCCAATGTTTTGCGTCTACTCTTATCTCCTAGCCACCTACCTAGTGCTCATTTCCTGCCACCTACCTAGTGCTCATTTCCTAGCCACTACCAAGTACTCCTACTTAGGCAAAAAACTATGTAAGTGCCACATCATTGCCATGTCAGCATCCTCATCATTGCTTGCATCCTAGTAGACATCCAAGTCAGCCACATCAGCGTCCCACATCATCCTTGCCACATCATCATTCGCATCTTCCTGGTTACCAACACATTCCTCAGCACGTTGGCATCCCACGTCATCATCCCCACATCATCCCTGTCTGCCAGCATGTCTACCACCAAGTTTGCCTCCACCGCAGTGTCCACGTGAAGTGTGAGTTCCCTTCTGCAAGGTGTCATCCTTCCAACAAAGAAATCTAATGGCTAAGTCGTCATCGAGGAGATCCCAAGGCTCTGCCATACAGTCCCTTTCAGAGGGAAGAGCAATTGTTGTTGTATCCTGGAAGGGTCCTAGACAAGCTGAACTTCTCCTCCTTTAATGGGAGCAGGAGAGCATGAAAGGGAGCTTAGCTTCCCCGCCTGTAGATCACTTCCTATATACTTATGGATACGGGAGATTCCTCAATAGGCTAAACTTCTCTCCTATGTGACCCCCTTGGGGAGTTAGAGAGCATGAAAGGGAGTCAAGAGAGTCCCCGCCTACAGGAACCATCCGTCAGTCAAACCACTCTAAGAAACTAGGTCGCAAGGGGCACTTTCTCTAGACTTAAGACCACTGATACTATGTTAGGTGAGTCTAACAACCTCGTTATTGTTGTCTCATCAAGTTACTTCTCAGTGCGCGTCTAGCAACCACCGGGGTGGGTTCCATCTCCAACGTATCTGGCGCTGCTCCTTAACTCCTAGACAAGGTATCCACAACCACTCCATCAAATCTCGTGTGTTCAAAATCCCCCGTTCCCAGGTTATCTCATGATATGATGAAACTGCAAAGACGAGTGTAGTCCAGAAAAAGGTGATTGTACGTTGTGTGGACCACTTGCGCCCCTTAAACACACATGCATTCCTCGCACGCCATATGGCCCACAAAGCACACCCGCGCATAAAATACCATTGTATAGAAGAGAGTCCCGGTGGCTCCTCCACCACATCCAGCGCCAATCTTGATATGAAGCTTGGTTGTTCCTCACCTTCCACGCGCACAGCCCACACGCTTGGCGAGGCTGGGATATATCCTGCATGCTCCCCCAAACATACCAACTCCCAGCTCACTAAGGCATCCACCGGCTCAAGTGTCGAACCAGCTGCATCACATGTGCCCACACCTCTCTTGCATACACGCATTCCTAGAAGCAATGTCGCTCTGTCTCCAGCAACCCGCACACCTCGCATCCCTAAAATGGTAACCCCCACACATTTCCCCGAACCGCCAGATTGTTTTGCAACATTAGCCACATGAAGCTCTTAATAGAGGATGGCCACGGGCCTGCCCATAACTCCTTGCCAAAGCTCCTGCTAAGACCCCTTGGAAGCTCTGCTGCGTGTAGCTTGTCTGCTAGTTTTGAAGCTGGCTGGTTACCTAGAAATAGCTTTCTCCCCATGCGCGGTACATAGCTAAAGCAATTGCCCTCTGCTCACCCGTCTTCTAGACCCACGACCTTGGATCGAACGTCAAGTCTTCCACCAGGGTTTTCCTAAAGCAGTACAAGATTGTCCTCCACCATTGGACACTTTCTTTCCATGTCCACTACTCGTATTAGCTTTGCGTGAGTCAGATCCGGTAGGGGTTCAATTGATACTTGATGTGGTTGAAGCAACCATCAGCACCAGCCTGAAACTTTGCGCCTTCCTTGCCTTCCTGATCATAAATGAACCATACATGTTCCCCATATATTACCCAATCGCCAGTGTTGTACTCCTGCAACCGCCAAGCCCCTGAAAGTCTTAGCTTGTCCCTCGCAAAGACCAAAATTCCCGCTGCTTACCTCATCAAAGCTGTGACTGTCCGGCCCAGTTGTCTGTCCCATTGCCCTATCCACTGTGCTAGAGCCCCCCTTCATTGATAGGTTCTCAAGCTGTTGCACCGTCCTCAATCCTGCTACATGCCACCGTCAAAAGATGTCCTAGAGTGCCTATGGCATGCGTCATCTCCTATCATCCAACCTTCTGCCGAGCGCATTAGATCATGAAAAAAGATTGGGTGCCGTGCATACTCTGCTCTGCATCTTGGTGGAATTGGGCGTAATACCACTTCAACTTCTCCCAGCATCCCAGCAGTTTGCCACTGAAAGACTTCTGTATCACAGGCAGTTTTAGTGCAGATGTTGAGAACATCCACCGGTCATCCTGTGCCCATTCTGTTGCGCGTCCTGAAGATCATCCTGGACGTATCCATGCCATGTAATCTCACAACAGAATCTTCCATGGCTATTGACATGGCGTTAACCCGCAGATGACTAGCTTTACTAACAACGCTTTGGCCGATTCAGCCGGTGGAATTAGGCCAAGCCCCCTTCCGCCTTAGGCATCGTACATGACTCCCATCGTACCCGCACTTGGTATCTCGCTTGCTGACCTGTGCCCTTCCATATGTATACTCGAAGAAGAGACTCAATCTTCTTCATGGTGACGACATTGATGCTCCATGTCCTGCAAAGAACCACAAACTACCAAGTAGTACGCTATTGGCCACTATTACCCAGGGTGAGAAAGATAATTGCCTTCTCCCCATTGGTTAAGGTGGCTCGCAATCCGATCCAGCACAAAAGAACTTTGACGAGCATGGCAAAACTTGCGCCTATCTAGAATCCCAAATACCTTGTGGTAGCACCTCTTTCTACCCAACGGAATCCCCACTCCTCTCCCCATGTCGGATGGTCCCCATCTCCTAGCCAAATGCCTCGTGACTTATTCCAATTGGTGCGCACGCCGGCTGCCAAATTGAAGCACTCCAAGAGTCATCAAACCCTGTCCAGATTCCCTGCGTCCCCAGACAGGAGTAAACCTATGTCATCCGCAAACAAACTATCCAGCACTTCTCGTTGGGTCGGGGGCCCTAGATCTGCAAGCTCCTCCTGACATTCTGGCAATGGAATACCGATTGGTCGCATCGGACGTGAGGCAGACATGTGCACGTGCATGGCCTCAACTTGCATCAGGAATAGGTACTATCCAAGGGACAACCCTGCCGTATGGATCGATGTAGCTCCATTGCTGGACCCAACTTCCCATTCAATAGCAAGTGACTCCGCCATTTTCTGTATAACTTGGAATCTAGTATATGAACCGTGGAGGAAACCCCTTTCGCTTCATCATTGCCTCCAAAAAAACCCAATCCACGCAGTCATATGCTTTCTCTCCGTCCAGCAGCAACAAACAACAATTCATGTCCAACGTCTGAGCCCTCTCCCCTGCAAGCAGCATCGTCGCAATAATTTCATTGTCTACCTTGAATGAAGCCATACTGCGACGAACCTATTATTACTTGCATAATAGGGCGGAGATGATTCGCAATGGTTTTTGCGATGATTTTATAAACTGAATTAAGCATCGAGATAGGATGCCAACCTCGGACTTGTGTGGGATCAGTCATACCCTCCTTCGGGATGAGAGCAATCATGCTACTGGTGAAATCCACCGACCATTGCCTATCCTCCGACCCATCATAAATCAATACCCATTCTCTGTGTACGGCTTCACCTATCCAGTGCCAAGGTTGGGCAAAGAACTCCATTGGGATACCATTAGTCCCGGGATTTATCTCCACATCTCAGCTTCCGCATGGCCAGGCGCATCTCTTCTTCGGTGAAAGGCTGGAGGAGTCTGGCAGACATTTCTCAAGAAACGCATGGACGAATAGAAGCCAACACCACCTCGCATGACCGGATTCTTTCTAGCGTCCATGGTTCCGCCGCAAAGAGTTGTTCAAAGTATCTCACTCCGATTCTCATCATACCCTCCACATCTTCGTGCAGAGTTCCCTCCTCATCCTGCAGTCCTAACAGCAGCTTGCTTCGTATCATCGACTGGATGGCCCTATAGAACTTTGCATTCAGCCGTTGCTCATTGCAATACCATCTCTAGGCTCTCAACTGCATGCAATCCTTGACCTTCAGGTCTTCTAGCACCTCCAAGTGTTGCTTGAGAGTCTCTTTCCAAGACAACAACCAATCGTTCTTTGGGTGATGCCTCAGCAGTCTCTCGCAAGCTGCAAAGCTACCCTTGGCTGCATGCACTCGCCCAAAAGCATTTGCATGTTTCAAATATTGGCCTTCGCGGCATATCCTGGAAATCTCCTGCAAGTATTCTCCCAAAGGAGGATCTCCTCCTTGAGCCCTTGCTTTGTGATTCAGCCACATGCTTCCAACTTCCCATAGACATCTGGATTTGTGATAGCTGATGGTCGCGGAGGTAAATCAGACCTAGGTGCAATCCATACAAGTACCAACACTGGGGCATGGTCCAAGAGGGTAAAACCTTCCCATTGTTTCATACTACCGCACTTGCCCAAAAGCCATTGCGATCCATAGATTCTATCCAATCGACGGTGTAGAACTCGCCCTCCTTGCATCGTCCTAGAACATGTAAAGTGTGGGAGGTGAGCTTTGAAGGTTGAAGTTCCATACACATCTTGAATCCCAAATGCCACTAGCAGGGCCCGCCATGCCATTATTGTTGTTTTGAAATTATTTTGAAAACTTCTGTAACCTTCATAAATAAATTTAATTTTTTAAAAAGAAACAGAGCAAGATACGTCGGACTATGATGCGTTTCGAAGATATGAAGGATCGGCACGGGGCCAGAGGGAGAGGCAGGTTATATTAATCTATCTATTATGTATTTGTATGTGCATGTGTGTACGTACATGGGTCGTATGTATAAAGTTATTAATATGGCATAAATTATGTTTTTTATATTTATAAATAGAGGAATTAAATATGTGTATTTGTTTCTATCATGTTGAAATCACTACAAATAATCCACTCATTAACTGTATCAGGGACACCCTCTCGAATCTCTCTCCAGAACTTCGTTCTCTGTTGGTCGTCATTCGGAGCATATATATTCATCACCCCCAGCCTCGTTTGTTTAATGTTCAGTACTACATATTGAGCTCTGCCCCGCTTCATTATCCCTTGCCTCACAATCAAGCTGCCCATCGTCTACTTATGCATAATAGTGTGCCTCCTGTTCGTCCCACTATTGGATCCAAAAGCATGTGTAGCCTGGTAAGATCCAACTACCTTCTCCCACCATTGACGCTGCAATGTGGTGTTCTTGGATCGCAAGAATTTCCATTGCAGTCGATTGAACCTGTATCTCAGCTAAGTGCAACCTCAACTTCTCCCTTTCCTCTGCCCGTATGTGTTTGCATTCGCCAGACCTCGGACATTCCAGGTCAGTATGTGGACATCCATCATGTGGCTGTTGGGGATGGTGGGTCAGGAACCTGATAAAATCTTGTCCCGGCTGTCGATCTGCAAGTAACAATACTATAGAACCAGGATCTCGGCCCACAATACTCTCCACAAACGGAACCAATTGTGGTTGCATGGGCATATCATCACAAACCGGTGCCACCAATGGGCCAAAACCACCCTCTGGGATACGCATCATGAGCAGGTCGCACTTCCTACCATCCTCCTCATTTACCTTCCACACGTATAGCTGGCATGGTTGTGGCGGCTTTGGAGAGCCCTTCACGCCCACGTCGTCTGGCTGGGCGATCAGGAGTCTCCTCATCTTGACGTTCATGATTGCAGATCACATGAACCTGACTCGGAAGAAAATCTAGGGCCAAACTGCCTTTTTCGGAAGCCTTAGGCATCTTTGGTGGGATCGTTGGGTCTTCTCCCCTTGAAAGCTTTGCTTTCCAAGTCCTTCGAGCTTTCTTCCCCAGTTTCAGATGCAACTTTAGCCCCTGTGCATGCTTCAGGGCCTCTTTCTTCTTTGCATACTTCTTCCGCTTCACACTTCCATGCTGCGAAGTACTCGGCTGGTCTGTCCCGTGGTCACGGGCAACTTCTGCCTGGTCATTTTCCTAGGAGTGTTGCAGAGCTGCAAACTTCCCACCCACTGTCGTCTTAACTGGTGTGACATGCCCCAATTTGGGGAAAGCCACTACCATCTTCCCTTTGGCCGCGGTCCATCCCTCTCCAACCAATTTGCTTGTTTCCTCCGGTTGTTTTCTCGCCTCTGTCCAATCACTCTGCTTCTTTCTAGCCGCTAATACCGGGCATGTTGCAATGACATGCCCATTCACCTTGCAAAACCGACATGCAGATCTGCCCACCACGCAAGGTAACTTTCACCTTAACTCCATGAATGGACAACTCCTTGGGCACTTCTGCCACCGTAGTGCCCCTTAGTTTCATACGCATCGGGCCTCGCATCCCGGAGCTGGCTCCCAGAAACCATGTTCGGAAGCCCTAAGTCCTGAGCCACTCTATCCATCAATGGTTCAATCTTGCAAAGAAAGGTAGGGAGATCCCAAATCTCTATCTCAAGATCATCGTCCTGCGCCAAATAATGATCCTTGTCCTCCAAGCTACACTCTGGTACCCATTTGAGCACCTTTGCCCAGTACGGTCTAGCCCGGATGGTTCCCTGCGCCAAAAAAGCATCCAAACATGTGGCATCACTCAATTCTCCTTCAAAACATCCACGGCCTAGATTGCACATGCTAATTACGGAACACTGCAATCCTGGATCACCCAAGGCTGTATTTAGCCAGTCTTTAATTCTGCCGTCGGTGGGATCCTACCCCCAAAAATCAACATGAACATGGTACCTCGCACTTCCATCTCCTGGCGAGTCTCTTCAACGATTCGCAGCTCTTCCTTTGTTAACTCCATCACCATCCGATGTCCATCCTCCAACTCCTCCATCGTAGAGAGTTGGGACCTATCCGCGATGGCAACCTTACGGGTGTCCACCAAAGCGGGCTTCGCTATCCTCAGCGAATCAGGTAAGGCATCTTTTCCTTTCCATGCACTCGTCTTGACTTTTGCCAATGGAGTTTGTGTTTGAATTCCTTTATCCCCTGCTGGCGTGTCTGACAATTCCCCTGGCTTGTCACTTAAAGAAATTCTCACTTCTTGGTCTTCCCCCACCGATAGCTTTCTGACTTCCTTTCTTGCAATCACCTGATCTAGAACCAACCTTGTCACTCCTCCTGCCTGCCTCTTCTCCTATTGCTCATGGTTCGTCTCTTGCGCTTGATTTGACTGTACACCTTCCAATTGTTGCTTTCCTGCATTTTCTGTGCTACCCAGCACCTCCACACTCTACTCCTTGTTCTTTGCCACTTCCATATCCTTTCAAGGTTCATGAATGCATCTTGGATCACCTTCGCCAACACTGATTTCACTACCTCCTCAGCATTAATGTTGTCTACCCCATCCATCTCATTTGGAGTCTGCACTGTTTGTCCATCTGTTCTCCATGCACTACTACCTCTCCTAGAAATTGGCATCTCCCTTGAATCTCCATATTTTAATAACACTCCACTCAAGCTCGTCGCTGTGTTACTACTCTCTAGACTGGTTCTTCATTTAGGATCCGCTTCCATGTCCTTCAGTAATTTCTACCATGCCACCTCATCAGCTAACCATTCCTGACTCTTTTCTTGCAATTGCCACTCTCTATGTGTGTCTTCCTTGCTACCTGCTAGACTCCACACCATCCTTGTCGGTAATGGAGGGAGTCTTTCTGTGCCTGCCCACAACACTTCCATTGCTCCTTCATCCACGCCCAACAACTCAAAGGTATGTGAGTCCCATCCAAACCTCTCCATACACATTCATTCTAGCGCCATCAGAAAATTCTCCTCCAATCGCCTCACCACAATCAGCAAATTCCACTCCCCACCTTCATCCATGTGTAGCAACACCCTCTCTTTGCCTTCGCAGTCCATCAGCTTCAACTTTACCAATCTCTCTTCCGTATCATCTCCTTCTTGATTTCGTGTCACCATCATCCCGCCCAAACGATCTCCTCAAATCGCACCAGCCAGTCTTCCAGCTTTTCCGGCACTCCTCGTAGCACCGGCTTAACTTTTATGTCCATGTTTCCACTGCGCTGATCTAAGCCTCTTCCACATGCACCCCTCAAGCTTGCAATGCCAACGTCACCGCCTGATTCGATAACTTATCCGCTCGCACATTCTACTCCCTCACTACATGCTTCATATCCACCTTCTCAAACTGGGTCATCAGAATGCTCACTCTCTCATGTAGGACTCATAAACCTAGAATCACACCTCCAGAAGGTGCAGTTAGAGGCGTTTCTACTCAAGTCCTTCCTCCTAGAAGGTGCAACCAGAGGCATTTTTACTCCCGCTTGGCTCTACTCACGCTTGACTCACACCCAACTCAGAGGCGATCCTCACATTGTGTAACCGCTTGGCTGTACTTGCATCACTTGTCAATTGGGCCAGAGGCAATCCCAGAGCCACTTGGCTATACACATGTGATCAAGGGGTGTTTAGTTAGGCAAGGTTAAATGCACCAACTTAGTGGCGTGAGCTTTACTCAAAGTTCATACCCTAATGAGAATTGAATTCGGGACCGTTCTGATACCAAATGTCAGAACCTTTCCCTCTCCCCATATGCCAACTAGGCAAAGGGCCAATTGTTGATTATGAAAGAACCCCTAATCATGATGACCCAGTTACGCTTGAGTCTTTTTGCCCACATATCCCACAATCTTTACCCAGGTAGTCAACTCACCAAGTTATAACTATGACATTTAGGATAGGTAGTAGTGAAGACATTACCTTAGGCAATTGCAGAAGGAGATGATCAGAGCTAAGAAAGCAACACACCGGGTGAACAATAACCAATGAACCATAACGGAAGTGCAGCCGCACATGGGTTGATGCCCGACCCCATAGGGAGGGAGCATGGAACAATGATGGAATAGTGGAGAAGGTAGAATTAGTGTCGATTGATGGTTGACAAGTATGCCATGGCTTTAGGACATTAAGTCTAGGCATTTGGTTAGTGGCTAGTTGCTCTTTAGCAACATGTACATGGGAGGTTGGCTAGTGGCCCTCGGGAAATTGACCGAAGGCCCCGAGAGTCCTCAAGGGGGTCGATCAAAGGTCTGGGAGACCAAAGGAGGTCCTGTAGACTGCATGAGGCTAGGAAGGCACATATGTGCATTAGGAGGACAGTGCCAACCATGATGAGCCCTAGTTATGACATCAACGGCTGCATGTCAACATGGGCACAACATAAGTGGCCATCTACATCAAGGAACCTTATAGTGGAATTAACGCTAGGGTTAGCATCCATCATAAAATTCCTGGAAGTAGGTGGGTGATGGCAACATGGTTGACTACTAGACATTGGACCACATGGCAAGTGCCAATTAGATTATAAGAGGAGATTGGCTTCAACACAAAGGGGCATCCACATAAGAACATACATTCATATAGAGTTACTAGGTCCAAGGCTTTTTAACAAACTCATCTTAAGGATATATTGTTGGAAATTCATCTACTAGTGTTGACTCTCCCACAGAAACAAGCAGCATGGGTGCTCCTGGCTACATTGACATCCAAGGAGTGCCCAATCTTAAAATAGCTCAATTTAGCATAAATCTTAGGCTCTTTCTCGAGGAAGTATTTCTCCTTCCAAGAATAGATTTTTAGTTCTTCTTCTCCATAATCTGCTACAAGGTGATCATTGGCTATTTGTTGGCCATGGGGAGCCTATGAACAATCAAGGCATTCTATCCACCACCAAATCCAACGAACCTAGTTCATTTAGCAAATATATATAACTTCCTCTATCTTTTTGAACCTTCAAAAACATATATATATTGTGTGCCTCAAATATATAATTCATGACACATACTATGATTCTTTGTACAAGTCACTGAGATCATCTCACCTAAATGAATAAATGTTAATATCATCCTCGGTATCAAGGACAATATCATATTTTACATTCACAATCAATCTCTGCATCGAAGATGATTATGGATGTAAAATATGATATCGGGTCACTATGGAATAAAAACCACTTGACTTACCTTAAAATAAATGATCATGTGGGCTACTTTTGGTATAGAACTAATGACTTTTGCACCACTCTTTATTTATGCATTAACAATCCACTTATCTTCTTTAGAAAACCTCTTAATGTGATACTCATAATTTCCAATCTTTGGTGTTGATGTAGAGTATAAAATCTTTGTAGTAGCTTCATTTTGATGGGTTGTGGGTGAGAGCTTTGGACAATTGCATGTATGCGTTAGAATAATTGAATTAATAGGAGCATTCGTAACTTACATATTCGTCATCATTAGGTTTGGATGAGTGCGACGTTCTTGAAGTCATTATGGATTTATAATAATGTTAACACAAATGTGGTAGTTTTAACTACTGTGGAAGGGCCCTCCTCCTTTATTATGGTAAGCTATTGAAGCCGATGGTTACCATTCCATTCCATACATGGAATGTCTTCATGTTCAAAAAGTTAAGTTCGGCTTGGCACAACTCTTGTTCTAGAGAAGTTATCACATTTCTTTTTTAAAATAAATTTTTGATCTTTGCTTTATCATCCTTTGACAAACCAATTTCAATGAACATAATCAAAGTCTATAAGGTGCTTATATAATTGTGTTCATGAAAGAAATTTATGAAGTTGCAACGTTCTTGGATAATGCACATACATGTTCATTCTTCTTCAAGCACATGGGGATTTTTCTTCTACATTTTGTCAATTAATTTTAATGCCAATGTTCTTACAAACTTTGTTAAAAATGTAAAACTTGTGGCTTTGCTTCTTCCTCAATAGGGACAAGGGCGGATGAAGTCTTAAGTGAAATGGTGATCTTACTCTTTCTCTTCATCATGGTTGAAACCTATTTCAATTAGAAGAAAACATAAATCAAATTATGTAGTTACATGAATTGATTAAACAAATAAAACGAATAAAGATTATAAATCAAAATGTGTAAAAAGTTGCAATGGCTAAGTTTTAGTTACAAAGGGTGTATACTCATGCTTATGTGGTAATGAAAATCACTAGTGACATCCTCAGTGTTGAGGATGTCAAAATTTGTGTTCTAGAGGTTGTGAAATGTAACCATGTAAACACATGTGACCATCCTCAACACCAAAAATGGTTAATGATGGTTATTAGTGTATGCTACAATGGTAGTGAAAACTAATGACCATCCTCAATGTCAAGGATGATCATTCACATTATAAAGTTGTGAAATGTAACCATAAACACATATGACCATAGTCATAGTTTTACTATGATTACCATCCTCAACACTAAAAATGGTTAATGATGGTTATTAGTGTATGCTACAATGGTAGTGAAACATTAGTGACCATCCTTAGTGCCAGGATGATCAATTCACATTATGGGGATTGCAAGTTGGTCACATATAATATAACCATCCTTAACACAGAGGTTGGTTATTCTAAGTCAAGTATGTTTTGGTGCCATGGAATCACCATTCACCATCCTCGGTGCTAAGGATTGATAATGCACTAATGTTAATGTGGTCACAAAAGGATATCGACCATCCTTGTATTGAGGATGAAATGGTATGAAGGATTGTGTAATGTTGTGTGCTTTGGTAGCCATTGGGGCACCAAGGCAATGGGGGGATACAATGCTAGCCAAAAAAAGATAGTGATCCTCGACATCAAGGATGAATAATGAAGGCTATGGATGTATATATGAATACCCAAGGAAAGAGGCTTACGACCATGCATGTCAAGGATGCATATGCAAATGAACTAAATACCTAATGTTATTGACTTAATCGGGTAGAAACTTCCTCACTTCCTCTAAATCAAAAACCTAAACAATGAAAACCTAGACCTCATCATGTTTAATTATGTGCGGTAATGCAACGTGGCAAGATGCATGTGGAGCACATGGCAAGCTTATTGGTAAATGTGCATGAATATTCTTTTAAATTTTTCATTGAAATATACTTTTAAAGATTTTTTTGCATACGATTTACATGCATGTTAAACATGTTTAAAATTTAATTATGAATGATTGTATATAATATAATCTTCTTATGTATTAGCATTAAATAGTCCACAAAAGTTTATAACAAATGTTTACTATAGGATTAATTACCAATTTGTCCTTCACTAAAGTAGGCACACAATTTCATTCCATTTTCAAATATCACAAAAAAAATTCTTGTAATATAGATTCATTATTTTCTTATTATTCATTCAAATGAATTCCTTGACACTATCATATGAAAATATAACCAGAAACTATCCATGTGAATATAACACATAATGTTTTTTTATTGCAATCTATATTAAATGTGGATTTTGAAATTCCTAAGATGCACGTTGTACTAAAGTGGGCATGATACGTGAAAATGGGAATATAAAATAAATTACTAATTAATACTTAAGTTTTAATTATTAATTAATCATTTAATTAATATGTAATTAAGCCTTAAATATTAATTAATTAATTAATTAATCCTTCAATAACCTTACTTAGTAAGGAATATTCCTAAAATATCTTAGAATATTCATATTATTCTAAAAATAGTTTACAATAATGAAGAAATACTATCAAACATAATTACAAATGAAATCATTTTCTTATCAACATGTTAATTTTTTATAAATACTTTCTTTCTATCATACAAAGAAATCTTTTATTTTGTCTAAATCATCACTCTCCGGATTAATCAAATCATTTTGGTCAATATCTTGATGTTGTTGCCACCACTTAACACTCTCACGAATGCAATTGGGAGTTGCCATCCTTGTTAATACATAAGATGTGATAAGAGAAGGTCTGCATAAAGGCTCATCTAAAAACTGACGTTCCTTAAGAATAATATTATAAAGCGCCCGGTTGCTATCCTTCATTTTATAAAATTCAATATCACGAGAAAGAAAAGCTTCAGGAAATGTATGATACGGTGGATACTGCTCACAAAAATTTTCGAGATTCTTCTTTCTGAGGCACGTATCCAAGTAGTTCACTAGCTCATCCATGATATCGGTATCAGAATATGGATCGAAAGTGATTGGATGAATACAAGCAATGTTTTGGTTGAGCATAGCCTTCTGAGGAGAGTCGTCTACTACTAAGATCTGTGCATTCTTCATTATCCTTAAGCGACTGATCTCCCCATGAGTCCCAATTATTCTTTCATTCTTGAAGAAGTATGGCTTGCTTTCCTTTCTTATATTGTGAAATTCGAGAGGTTTATAACATATTCGCTGGTCAAAAATCCAATCTTTACGAATCACCTCTTCTGCAACACTACAATGTTTCTTAAGTAAATTCAACAGCGGTGTTAAGTTATGAATCTGCATGCATGACCAAATCCCCACAAGCGCACCCATCTCCTTAAGCTTTTGAAAGAGACGATCCAACCCTGGACGAAAAATAATATCATATCGAAATTTACCATGACAAGGAATGAAATCTCCTTGTTTGATTTCTTTTTTCTATCCTCGGGCCTTTGTCGATGAAGCAGAACACCATTGACATCCAACAACACAATATGGCCATGAGTAACATGAGATAGCGTTGCCTCTTGAATACTTTGCAAATCACTTGTTTGCTCCCTTTCACATTTATCCGTTGCCACTATCTCGTTGCCTATCCCTTCATCATTTAATTGTACATCATCCTTACAAGATTCAGATATTGCATGCGCTGAAGAAATTGATTTCGGAATGAAGCCAATAAAAATGATGATGAAGTGGCCCCCATGGTAACGATGTTTTGAGCTGCATTATTATCCATTTCCTGCATGAACTCTGTCATTCTGACATGTGGCACAAGAAATTGTCGCCAAACCCCTCTCTTACCTCATGCAATGCTGAAAATCCATGTTCTCAATTATTTCATTACATCTGCAAAATGATAATTAGCTGACCTTAAAATTATCAAGGTATATTATTTACCTTGTTAATGTGTGACCCATGTTTGAACTAAAAGCTTCATTAATCCTTGAGAATTTATTTTCTGTACAAATATAAAAGAAATATACAAAAATGCCTTATGTTACACTCATTTACAACTATTCATCACTCTAAATTCATTATCAATTCTTCTTCGCTATTACCTTCTGAGTGAGGCGAAGAAGGTCTAAGCCGCTTGTGAGATGGTTCAAGATCTTCTGCATCTTCTATTGATGTTTCCATGGGTCCTGGAGTGTGCGAATGTTCTGTACTCCTCGAGATAACTTCCGGTCTAATATCTGATTGAAGTTCGTTCTCAGACTCCGAGATTGAACCAGATTCACCTTCAGAGCTATCGCACTTATCTGGAGGGAACTTTCTCAAATACGCCTTTATGGATTCGTTGGGGTACTCAGTTGAGACCCAATCTATCCACTTGTTCAGGTCCTCAACCATGGTCTTATCCTTTCAACGGCAAACACACATGTATGCCGAAGGTAACACTCCTTCAAGACGGACCCCCTAGTGCAGTAGTCAAAAACCCACGCATCACTGTGAGGACCCCTGATCAAGTTGACGATGCTCCGTGCCGCTTGACTTGTAATGTTTGGATAACGTACATTGCCGAATACGTCACTCCCTATCGGTGTATCGGATGGAGGTTCAGGGCCGTTGGAGTGCAAACAGATGCCTGGCCAGTCATTTGGAAGCTTGAAATTGTTTGGCGCATTCCTAACAACCAAGTGAACAACGTATCAATGCACTTGGGATTAGCATCGTTCATATAAAATCCTGTCCAACGATGTCTATTCTTCTTGGCGAAGGCGAAGGCAAAAAAGTATCGGTGACATGAGCAAGAATCAAGAAATAAATACCTGAAAAAGTAGGTATCAGTGAAGAGCGCAAGCATGAATTCAATAATAAATACCTTCTATGTATATGCTTGCACGGCTAAGTTTCTCCACCAGATCCTCTAGTGCCCTATCTGTCGAAAGATTTTTTGACACCCGCCGATCCATCACGAACAATTGAAACGGTTTCCTACAAGCAGTGATGTTACCCCATAAAGTCTCCGAATCTAACAACAAACATCTGTAGGGCTTGTCGTGATTCGTAGCATCCTCCTTTATAAGGTTCAATTCGGTTCTCCGCTGCTGAAGGACTGCCATAAGAGAAGGCGTCATCCCAATGTTCTCCTTTTTGGCGTTGGCGTGCAATAGATTCTTGCCTAGATCTTCCGATTGGTTCACCCATTCGACAAGCATATCATCGTTCGTCACATGCAAATATTTGCTGACCTCTTCATATGTTGAAGTCGAGGTCCAACCCAGTTTGTGGCAGTGTATTCCCAACCACTCCTTGAAATGCCTGACCGTCTTCAACTCCATTGCCTTGAGATGAAAAGGAGAGGTTGGGCTGCTGTTATTAATTTGTAGTTTGCCATCGATCACCAAATCAGCCAAGACTTCCATCTCCTCCATCGTTGTTCCATTTAAAGGCTTCAACCATGTGAGCTTGAAATCGTTGTCTACATCCTTTGTAGATTGAACAGACTTAGCCTTCGGCGTCTTACTGGGTTTCTTTGCAGACTTTTCTGAGGGCTCCCCTTCACTTGTCTGCTTCTTCTTCAGTGTTCCTTTTGAAAAGGATTCCATAATCCCCAACCATTTGGCAAAGATCCTATCTTCGGGGCAAGAAATCAACATCATCAGAAAGGATGTTTCCTTCCCGCCCACCTGGGCAAAATCAACTGCTGCAATTTCTTCAACTCTCTGAGGAAAAAGACAGATTAATATACCGGCGAGATAAATCCCGCCCAAACAATTTGCTTACCCGGTATTCCGCAGATTGTGTATTTGCGGTAGCTCTTTGTGGTCGCTGAAGAGATTCCCACACGGCTCGCGTGTGTTTAAACTTCTCCCATATTTTGCTGTTGTAGTGGTTGGTGTCGGCAGCGTCCCATTCCGCCGATAACTTATGGTACTGCTCGATTGTGAGATTCGGCTTAGCTAAAAACGCCGATCTTTTTGTCAGCTTCTCACGGGTATGCTCGGAAAGTTTTGTTGCCATCGTTCCTTTGTTGTGTTCATCGAGAAGTCGTTGGGCTGCCGTTATTGTGTGCTGGCCACTAATGATGTAGTACTTGATAGATTTTTATTCTCCGTCTGAATCTTCATGAGTTGTTCTGGTGTTGTGATCCAGACTTTGTCAGCGCCCTTCCTTCTTTCATAGTATGGACACAAAACAGCATTATGTGGAACGGTATAAGAATTGTCGTCCTTCATCTTCTCCATGAGCTCAGCTACACGTTCCTGGTTGAGTGGCCTGTAATTGAAGTTTGGGTTGACGCTGCAATATTTAACCCTACAAGGATAAATCTTATCATCCAACATCATTTCCTTGTGACTTATTGCAGCATGAGATGCCACAGGTGCAGCTGACAAAACGATTGATGATTTTCTTTTGCGATCCGAATCAACATGTGTGATCCCCGACTGCAGCTGTTCTAGTGTTCTCGGCACACTCTTCCAGCTCCCGAAGCTTCCTAAGCAAATTGAACGTGATCTGTAGAGAACCTGAGACCGAGCCACCCTCTCAATCTCCTTATGATGTCGCTGTGTTCTTCTTCAATGTGAAGAGGGAAGATTGCTCCACTTGCTGATTTTCTGTATTGTGAAGCAATATCTCCTGACAATACACCTACTCGATGAGTCTGAAGATCTTCGAAGTAGACATCCAGATGGATCCCCTCCATAGATGGGCTTTCGTTGAGTTGAAGAAGAACTCCAAGGTCAACATCATTAGTGAACACGTGAACGTCATTATCCACAAGTCGACAAAACCACCCGAAATTAATGTTGTAACTGACGACCTCTGGATCCGAGAACGTGACATTGGATGGAACAAGGCATATCTGTCGAGCATCGTCCAATCTGGGTTCGCAGCCTGCTTTCGGGTGCTTGACTAGCGAATCTACTTTCCATTGTTTTGCTTGTCCATGAGATGTGACAGAGGTTAATTTGACAGCAACCATGGTTGCTCCAATGCGCTTCCCATTTATCTTAAAATATGGCCAAGTTGATTCCAGAATCCCCCTGCCCATCTCTTCTCCTGCTCTTGTCTTTAATGTCACCTCAATTCCACATCTGAATACAAAAATGATTAGTTCAAGTATCCGAGTATAACAGATTTTATTTTAATTCTTACCCAGAATTTGACGACGACTCCATACTAATGACTCGATCTCCTTGTTTGATCAAATCGTCCTTCTGCAAAATAATACACTATGAATACAAATCATATAAAAACGCACACACACTTGTATAAACCCGAATATACAAAAATAATACACAGAGAGAAGTAGACGTAATTAACTGTCCGAAGCTCACATTTGTGTTAGTGCAAAAGAAAGATAACATTTCGTTTTAGAACCACCACAAATGTGAGCTCTGGACAGTTTTACATAGATTCCTAGCTTTTACTCGAAATATTATGATAAGATGATAAAAGTAAATAAAATGAGATATGCAACTTATATATACTAATACACATATATATTCACATGGAAGGTGCGGCGGGATTAATCTCGCCACCCCTTCAATGCCTCCTGAAAGAGTGGGCGGGATTAATCTCGCCACCTTTCTGGAGGCCTTGAACGGGAGTGCGGAATTAATCTTGCCACCCTTCTCGGTCTCAGAGAGAACTGGGCAGGATTTATTTCTCACACCCCTTCAGTGACTCCAGAAAGGAGGCGGGATTAATCTCGCCCACCATGTAAGGGATGGTTAAATGAATTTCCCACCCTTCCCAATTCTCTCCATTGGTATGTTGTAAACCTTCTACGTCTCAGACAGAAACGTTTGGGATTGGTCCGACTCACCAATGGAGAAAAAAAGAAGGGTGGCGGGATTCATTCCTCCAACAGGCATTGAAGACTCGGCGGGATTAATCCCGCCGCCCAGGGCCTTCACTCGGTCCCTATGCGGCGGGATTAATCCCGCCGGACGCCAATTCCCTGCGCGGAATCGGGCGGGATTAATCCCGCCGCCTAGGCACTTCAGGCAGGCCAATGGCGGCGGGATAAATCCCGCCCGATTCGCGCAGGGCATGCGTACGCGGCGGGATTAATCCCGCCGAACGCCAATGCCCTGTGCGAAATCTTGCGGGATTAATCCGCCGCCTAGGCCCTTGAGGCAGGCCAATGGCGGCGGGATAAATCCCGCCCGATTCCGCGCAGGGCATGCGTACGCGGCGGGATTAATCCCGCCCACCATGTAAGGGATGGTGAAATTAATCCCACCACCCTTCTCAGTTCCCTCCATTGGTATTTTGTAAACCTTCTCCGTCTCAGACAAGTTAGTCGGGATTGATTCAACGTACCAATGGAGGAAAAAAGGGTGGCGGGATTAATCCCGCCACCGGGCAATGAAGGTTCGGAGAGATTAATCCCGCCGCTCGTAAATCATGCGCTCACACATATATATTGGCTGCGGCATTTTGAACAGGGATGGGTGGGGGCGGAATTAATCGCCGCTTATATCCTGTGGAAGTGCCTGAGCGGCGGGATTAATCCCGCCGCTCTAGGACATCGAAAGCAGCGGGATTAATCCCGCCGTTCATGTCCTGCGTGAATTTCCTGGGCGGCGGGATTAATCCCGCTGCCTTACGCGCAGGACATGTCATGCAGGCTCTTCGGTTAGCCTTCCGTGCAGGATCTTTCATGCAGGCTCTTCGGTTAGCCTCATGAGCGACGGGATTAATCCCGCCGCCCATCCCCTGTAAATGCCCTGCGCGGAATCCACCGGGATTAATCCCGCCCATTAGGGCATTCACACAGGCCATTGCCGGCGAGATAAATCCCGCCGCATTCCGCGTAGGGCATGGGTGAGCGGCGGGATTAATCCCGCCGCCGAGGCCCCTCACGCAGGCCATGGGCGCGGAATTAATCCCGCCGCTCTTCGGTTTGTCCTAGAGCGGCGGGATTAATCCCGCCGCCCATAGCCTGCGTGAAGGGCCTCGGCGGCGGGATTAATCCCGCCGCCATGGCCCCAACCATATAGCGGCGGGATTAATCCCGCCGCCGAGGCCATAAACCTATAGCAGCGGATTAATCCCGCCGCTCGAGGGGCTTAGCGTGTGTGCGAGAGAAAAAATTAATAAATAAAAAAATTATACAGATAAAAACACACACATATATATATGTGTGTGTATATATATATATATATATATATGTATGTATGTATGTATGTATAGGAGTGTACGTGTGTGTGCAAGAGATAGATAAATAAATAAAATTATACAGTACTGGTACACATAATATATGTGTGTACATAGGTATATATATGTGTGTATATGTATATCGTGTGTATGCGTGTGAGCGAAACAAATAAAATCATACAGATAAACAAACACCACACACACATATATATACACAGGAGTGTGCGTGTGTGTGCGAAAAATAAAACTAATAAATAAATAAAATTATACAGATAAATACACACATATATATGTGTGTATATAGATATATAACCCATAGAGAAAGAGAGAGAGTCTATGAATATATAAGCATATATATAAACTAGTGTTGTATACTATTTGTTAATATGCATTGATTATATATATATATATATATATGTAAAGCAGTGTGCGTGTGTGTGGGAGAGATAGATCAATAAAAAAAATTATATAGATACTGGTACACATAATATATGTATGTATATATGTATATAGGTATATATATATGTGTATATGTATATTGTGTGTATGCGTGTGTGAGCGAAACAAATAAAATCATACAGATAAACAAACACACACACACACATATATATACACAGGAGTGTGCGTGTGTGTGCGAGAGATAAAACTAATAAATAAATAAAATTATACAGATAAACACACACATATATATATGTGTGTATATAGATATATAACCCATATGAATATATAAGCATATATATAAACTAGTGTTGTTTACTATTTGTTAATATGCATTGATTATATATATATATACACATATATATATTATATTATATATATAATATATATATATATATATATGTAAAGCAGTGTGTGTGTGTGTGTGGGAGAGATAGATCAATAAAAAAAAAATTATAGATACTGGTACACATAAAATTATACGCACACTCCTATACATATATACATACATGCATATACACACACACACACACAGATCTCACCTGTGTGCACAGCCGCCGCCGCCGATTTCACAGCCGCCGCCTCTTGAAACCCTAAGAATATACCTAAACCCTAAAGGAATTAAATATATATATTAACCCTAAGAATATTCCTTCTGAGAATATACTTAAACCCTAAAAAGAATAAAATATAGATTCGCCCTAAACGAATATTCTTTCATTATATTATTAGCACGTGCGTGTGCGTGGGTGTATCACATACACCCCAAAAATATAAATCATGCAGGGATTTAACATGTGTGTGTCCATGAGAGTGTTAAAGTTTCATGTGTATCAATACATACATACACATTGCATATATTAATACACATAATATATACATACACACGTGTATACACACAGACATACATACATATTACATGGGTTTAGGGTTTAGGGTTTAGGGTTTTGGATTTAGGATGGATCATGCATGGTGTGTATGTATGAGAGAAGAGAGAGTGTTGAAAAATTATTTTTGTACACATTGCATATATTAGTACACATATATACTTACACATATTATACACAGATATACATACATAGTATATGAGAGAAGAGAGACAGTACATATTATGGATCATGCATGGTGTGTATTATACACACAGACATACATACATATTAGTACATAATATTAGAGAGACCGAGTACATATTATAGATCATGCATGGTGTATATGTTTGAGAGAAGAGAGACAGTACATATTAACATGGATCATGCATGGTGTGTATGTATGAGAGAAGAGAGAAAGTACACATATATACATACAGAGTACACATATATACATACACACGTGTATACACACAGACATACATACATATTATATGAGTAAATTCATTGTGTTACATATTAGGGTTTAGGGTTTAGGGTTTAGGGTGGATCATCCATGGTGTGAAGAGAGAGTGTTGAAAAATTATTTTTGTACACACATGTATACACAGGGTTTAGGGTTTAGGTTTAGGGTTTGCTCCCAACAAGCTTAATATAAATATTACACATGTAAATTCAATGTGTTACATACACAGATTGAGTACATATATCATACATGCGTTGAACATGATGTTTTCAATAAAGAAGCAACATATTTCTTCAGTTTGGTTTAGGGTTGTGCATGTGTGTGCATATGTGTTTTTGTAAGTTCTTGTAATGCGTGTGTAAATTTATGATTGTGTTTATATATGTGTGCAAAACAAACATCGAATAATTAAGAAAATAATATTAATAAACACACTATGAACATATTTTAAATTATACATAATATATATGATTTATCTAATATAGCCATATATAGTTTTAATAATATATATTAATTTAATATTGATAAAAAGGTTTAACATTGAAATATTCTTGAAATAAAAGAAATTAATTGAGAAAATCCCATTAATATATACAAATGTAAATTAAGTACTCAAATAATTAACTAAATTAATTATCATAATCATGTTTAATATTGGAATATTCTTGGAATAATAAGAAAATAATAAAGAATATCCCATTAATATAAAGAAGATTAATTACTCAAGTAATTAAGGAAATGATATTAATATACACACTATGAACATATTTTAAATTATACATAATTATACATCATTTTATCTAATATATAGTCATATATAGTTTTAATATATATTAATTTAATATTGATAATAAGGTTTAACAGATGAATATTCTTGAAATAATAACAAATTAATTGAGAAAATCCCATTAATATATACAAATGTAGAATAATTACTGCAATAATTAAGAACAAGACTAATTTAATTATGATAATCAGGTTTAATATTAGAATATTCTTCAAATATTAATAAAATAATAAAGAATATCCCATTGATACTAGGAAATGAAAACTAAATACTCGAGTAATTAAGAAAATAATAATAATAAACAGACTATGAATATATTTTAAATGATACATAATAATATATCAATTTATTTATTGTATAAGTATATATTTATATATATATATATATATAATATACTTGAATACTAAGAATGTAGAATATAGTCTAAAATTTCATAATATTAAACAGCTTGATCACTTGAATAACATTAAATGCAATTTTAAAATACTCATTGGAACTGGAGAGTATATATGTCAGAGTGTCGGATATTTGTGTCAACTCATCTTAAATTTTATTTTCTGTTCTTTTTAAAAAATTTGAATTTCTGACATATGTATTGTCGGTCTGACATGTAAATTTGAAAATGCATTTAATTTCCCACTCAAATTCAGATCTGGTTCTTTCTCCGGCAAGGGTTTCTTCATTTCTGTATTTTTCACTCTTTAGATCTTCTTTTTTCTTCATAGTGATCATCTCAGGAGCGAGATTAAATTGGGTGCTATTCTTTATAGGAAAGCACGGCGCCTTCAGTGCTGTTTACAAGTAAGTATTATAAACAAATTTAAAAATACTTATAAAGATTCACTCTCTTACATTCTCTCTTAAAATTACAATTTAGGGGTTTAGGAATGCATTAGGATTATAATATATTCCGTTAGGGATTTATCCCGTTTAAAATATCCTTTTAACTTAATATTCTAGGTTAACCGGGGTGGCGGGATTAATCCAGCCATTTCTTTTTCGCCTCTTCGAAGAGGTGGCGGGATTAATCCGCCACCATCTCTCGGCAAATGCTTTCTCCGCCACTGAAAAAGAGTGGCGGGATTAATCCCGCCGATAACCTTCTCAACTGATGAAGAGTTACCAGAATTTATTAGAAAGAGTTGTCGGCGGGATTAATCCCGCCAACCATTTTAGGAGGCAGGGAAGGGGTGGCGGGATTAATCTCGCCACCACATCCCTGTTTTAAGGATTTGGGGACAGGATTTATCCCGAGATCTCTTTGAAATCATAGTTTTGGAGAGAGTTATGTGCGGGTTTAATCCCGCCACCCATTCCCCGTCGTAAGAATTGTGGGCGGGATTAATCCCGCCACTCTCTCCGACGAGGAAGAGCGGCGGGATTAATCCCGCCGACCCCCCTCGGAGGAGAGGCGGCGGGATTAATCCCGCCGGACTCCCCCCGAGGAGGAAGAGGCGGCGGGATTAATCCCGCCGGCTCTTCCTTGTCGGAGGGAGTCCAAGGCGGGATTAATCCCGCCGACTCTCTCCGAAGGGGTTGAGTCGGCGGCGGGATTAATCCCGCCGACCGTTCCTCGTCGGAGGGATTCGTGGGCGGGATTAATCCCGCCCATCAGTTGTATTAATCAAACATGAGATATTATCTCTAAACATAATTATGTATTATTGCATATGCATATTATTAAGTAACCGTAATTCAGATTTCTTAGAAATATTGCATAAACAGATATCATAAATAATACAATTATTTATGTGCAGGACAATATGTTTAATACTGGAGATAAAGTATGTTTCTTCGGAACAACGAGATAGTTGGCACTGGAACTGTGGAAGTTCGAGATAATAATGCATCATGTCACAATATTGCCCAAGGATCTTGTGTGTACGTATGGGTGAACACCATTTACAAGCATGTTGAGGTTCTGGGAATGGAATTTGAGGAGGGTTCTCCTGTATTGTGGAATTTGGATGAAGTCAAGGCTGACACAGAATATGCAGAGTCACAAACAAATAGTAGCACGAGTTTACCAGATGATGGCTTGCCTGCTGTGATGGATGAGGTGATTCTCTTTCTTCGTGAGATTGAAGTCGGAAGAGGCATCATCACAGCTATAAATCCAATGGAAGCAGTGTCAGAAGAGAAACTAGGGTCCGACTTCGTGGGTGTAGTTGTGACAGAGGTTTCACCTAATGGCACATTGTATCCTGGATCCCTCGTGAGGTGGCGAACATCTGAATTAAGACGGCAAGATGGTTCAACATATTCTGGGTTGGATTTCAATAATAACAACCCGGAAGAACAACTCATATTTGAAGAGGTTCCTTGCATTGGTCCTATTGTAAGAAAAAGGCGATTCATGGGTTGTAGATCTTCCCCTGCAAGTTTCAGCAAGAGGGTAAAGATGGATCCTACATCTTCCGAAAGTGTTACGAGCATTTCCACGATTGACTGTTGCAAGAAGAAGTGTTGTCAGATGGCAGACCGGAATGAAATTACCCAATGTAGACATGTCTTTCGTATGCTCACCCAAAAGCAAAGGCATGAGTTTGTATATGCTGCACTAACTGGGTGTATTGATGGAATGGCCTCGGACACAGGTTATCAGAGTACATCCATGGTATTTAATAAGGTGGCCATCTGCTTCAAAGCTTGGTACAGTATATACGGGATCCCAAAGACCACGTTCTACCGTCGGAGGGATGAGTGGCTAGATGGAGCGCGAACCTCAGTTCATGGGAACACTCGCTTGGTCAAAACCCGCTCTCACATCATGGCAGCCATAGAGATACTCAAGGCTTTTGTGGAAGCAAATGCAGACAGGATGCCTCACAAATGCCGAACCACAAATGCAGGGGTCAGGGAAAATCTCAAGGTTTTGCCTTCAATCTACACTCAATTGAAGCTGTGTGAACATGTGAACAAGTGCCTCAGTTTGATGGGGCTCCAAGCAATCTGCACTGGTACCTTCAACAACATATGGAATACTCATTTTAAGGATGTGGAGATTGCAAAACACTCTAGCTTTTCCAAGTGTGACACTTGTACATCATTGAAGGCTGCAGAGGCTTGTGCAAAAACCTTGGTGGAGATCACTGCCATTCAAAAGAAGATGGAGGCCCACATGATTGCACAACAAACTTGCCGGTCTCAGTACTATGCACACCGCATGCTTTCTGTGTCACGCCCATCAGAAGTACCTTGTGGCTTGATCCATGACAAGATGGATCATTCAAAGACCAGCATTCCAAAGCTCTTTGCAACACCAAAGTGCCTTGGAAATGTCATGAAACTTCCGATTTCATTGACAGGTGTGCTAACACATGGACACGGTTGTGAGTCATATGGACACTTTTCACTTCCACATTGGTCTAGCGACTCCAATTTCACTATTGGGTCGTTAGCCATGTGTTTCAGAAACCTTGAAGCCCACTCACAGACAAGTCCTATCAGTGATCTCAAAGTGAAGAAACAACACCTTCAACCTTTACATAATGCTCTCATGAACACGTCTGCACTTGAGGCTACTTGGGAATATGAGAGGCATTGTCAACAGCCTGCACAGAAAACAGATGGCCCTGTTGAGAGTTCTGGTTCAGTGGAGGGATCTAGCTCAAATAGTGTACATGTGTCCTCAACATCAAATAAGCTTCCTCGTCATTTGCTTTTACAGATGGATAATTGTGCAGGCGAGAACAAAAATAGGTAAATCATTTTACTTAAGGGTTTCTCAAGCTCATACTTACTTTTATTTTCTAGATATGTGCTAGCATACTTGTCAATGCTTGTTGCCAAAGGTGTGTTTGAAACAATCACGCTCAGTTTCCTTATGGTTGGTCACACTCATGAAGATATTGATGCGTTCTTCAGCAAGGTCTCCAACTCTACAAAAAGGACAAGTGCACTTACCTTACCGCATATGATGAATCTTTTTGAAAATTGCATCTCCAAAAAAAGTTGTGCTTTGCTTGTGACTGAGGTGCCAGACTTCAAAAAATTTCTCAAGGAGTATATAAAAGAAGGGAGTGATTCTTTAGTTGGTCACCTTGTGCCGCTACAATTCTTTTTCTCCATACGAGATGGTATACCTATTATGCAGTACAAGTTACGGCCATCAGAGCAGGAGTGGTTACCGAAAGAGGGCTTAATGCTCTTCAAAAGTGGAGAGGATGGAAAGCCACTTCTCCCAGAAGGACAACCAGACCCTATTCCATTGAGTGCCCAGCTCAAGGAACAAGAGGTTATTATTGATGGCATCAAAAAATATGTGGCATGGGTTCAAAAATCGATGCCAAAGAATTCTGATAAGGCAACTGGTTACTCAGAACTATATAAGCATGTGGTCAACTATTGGGAGACTGTTGTTCGAGAGTTGGAAGGGCCTACTGTCACAAGTACAGAATTGCAACACCCTTTCTGGCCTAAAACAAGGTGGCGAGAGGAGATTGAAATGACATCACTGAGCATAGACGACATAGAAGCCAGTAGTGATGTGGAAGTGCAAACCCCACACTTTGTTGGACAAAGGAACCAAAAACCTAAAGCATACTTTGATTGTTGCAGGATCTTCAAAAACTAATGATGGTTCTCATTACTCCAGATGCGTCATATAATCAGCCTATTTGGATGGGTCAAATTATCGACACACCTGAAGTAATCACAAAAAATAGTATTGTTAAGGTTGCATGGTTCAAACCACAAAAAAGGCGACACGAGAAGGAGAGCGAAAGATATAATGGATGCCTAGAGAAAACATGGTCTCCCAATCAAAAAGACCCAGCATGTTTTATAAATGTTAAATCCATTCGATATGGGTGGATGTCAAGAAGCGTTGATAAAGTCACGATTAACAAAACTGCAAGGAATGTATGTTTTCTGAAGCTTAAAGCAATTACAAAATTATAAAATATCATATATTTAATATTCATAATTATTATAAACTCTTTAATAATAGTACCAAATTGTATACTTAACTATATAAATTTAAAAAATGATATGGAAGATTGACTATATTATTATAGGATTTTATATATATATTATTACTACTACAAATTTTTAATTAATAATGTTATATTTAAATATTAATATTTTAATAACAACATCAATATTTATATAATGTACCTCTTATGCTCTTCCTTAATTGTTATATTAGGCAATATATTATATAATTTAATACTTCTACTTTTATAATGTTATTAATTTTTTTCAATGAATGCTATAATTTATTAAAGGGTAGAATACAAAATAGAATATTCTAAAGAATATTCTATTTTCAAACATATATTCTAAAGAATATTCCTTTAATATTAGAAAATGCTAATTAAATAGCTAAAATTGCTAATTATTAGGAAATGGGACTATAGCCATGCCCATTTTAGTTACAACTTTGCATAAAGGAAGGATAATTGAATTTCTACCAATCCCTGGAGAGTGTAAAGATTCACTAACATGAATGCAAAGAACAAATGATGATCATGTTTAGACTAGAATCCATGATTCACATTGGAAGGATTTCGATGACAATGTTCGAATAAATCATTATGAAGAATATCTTTCATGCAACAATGTCAATTGTTTTATCTTGTTAAGAAGGTTGAAAACAATTAGTAATGCTAAAATTACACTTTAAAATATAAAACATTTGTAGGATACCTAAACTCAAACCACAGAAAAACTGGATGTAGGTATTGTGGATTTTAGCATGAATGCCTATATCCATGTGATACATTATCATTTCCTCTAATATAGAAATGATCAGGCTCTTCATTCATGTTGGTCATCATAATCATGTGGTTCTTCTTGGCACTTTCTAAAAAAATTTTAAGTGTTCAATAAGGTGCATGAATGCATTGTTAGGGCCTTAGGGCACCATCAAAATGAATGTGACATCAGATATCATTTTTGAATGATTAAATGAGCTTGATCCCTACATTAACACTCCATTGAGACATAAAGAACTGCAGGACAACTTGATGAGATTCTTTTTATCATCAATAATCGTCGATATGTTCCCTCACTTAATCATCCTCATCACCGAGGATGTGCTTCTTTGTAAGCTGTTTTGCCCTTGGCACCAAGGATGAGTAGGTTGTCACCTATTATGCTTTGACACAATTCTTAATTATATTGAGTCATCTCATGAATTGTGTCATTCCTAACAACAAGGTTAAGGCCACACTTTGCCACTCTTTGTGTTTATATCAAATAGTGAACCTCTACAACTTTTATTATTACATTGCAGTTGTCCTCAGTGTTGAGGACAAAAAATTTCTTGTATCTGTGTTGTGAATTGTTCCTTTTGGGGTTCTTTTGGTCCTCGGCACTCAGGACCAACTAGTCAAAAATATATAACTTCATTCTTCACCCATAAACAATTGCTTCCCCATGCATCTTCGGTACCAAGGACATGCTTACATCCATCCTCGATGCCAAGTATGGAAGTTTTATAGAGTAGTACTATATCATGTATTGGAGATATTGCAAACAGTTATCATTTAGCCAAAAGAAGTCAGTTGTTACAAACGAGGGTTTGAACAGATATCAAACCACCCTTTAAATATATATAAGAATGCTTCATAAGTAATCTGTCGTATTTACATTGTGTGTATTATATATAATTATATTAAATTGAAAAATGTGTCATATAATTAACTCATTTTCATTTTAAAAGGTTCATTTTTAAAATATTAAGTAAAGATATATTGTAACAATTTACAAATAGATAGCATTAATTTCAAAATAAAAATATATTTTAAAAAAAACTAGAAATTTTAATAATATTATATGTCTAAAGTGAGCTCAAAACCTCTTTAATCATATCTTCATCACGTGACTTAATTAAATTTAAGTTATTCCATACATATTAATTTTATTATGTAAACATACACATACTTCTCATTAAATACAATAAGATAACTTATATAATCAATTTTATTAACAAGCTCTTTTAATTTTTTAATTATTTTTGAATTTTAATATGTATTATTTATAAAAAATGAAAAATGTAACAAGCTTGTTGAAAGTTTCATATTTCATATATGTTATTTAATAAAATATTTTTCATATATAACAATTGATATGTAATTATATCTTAAAATAAAATTTAAGTATTTCAAGAGTTAACATCAATTAAATTATATTTAAATATTACTTTGTTTAAATCTTTTCTAAATTTTAATTACATTTAAAATAACTCATTTTAATATGTTTGAATTTTTCAAATTTAAAATTATTATTCCAAACTTTGAGAACATATTCAAATCAAACCAAAAAAGATATCTCATAATATATATTATACTTTAAAACATTTTTAAAATTATTTTTTTTAATAAAAATCAATCTATGTAACAACATTGCTTAACTTAATAATTTATTATTTGCTTTTGATATTTCTAAAAACAAAATAAAAAAATAAAATTGTGTATATTTTAAAATATTTAGGGTTTAGAGTTTGATATATATGCCATAATTAGAAAATATGCATATTAAATTTATAATTATGAGTTTTCTATTTCAAAAATTAAATTATATAATTTTATGTAATTAACAATATAATAATTAATGATATTCTTTGTGTATAATAAATTGTAATCTAGAATACTAAAGTATCACATATTTATTAAATAATTAATTATAATAATAATTTTATTAAAATTCTTACAATATTCTTAAAATATGTTAAGATTTTTATATTATAAATTAATTGTTTTAGAGAATGTGAAGTGAAAACATTCACATAACTCTTGAATACAGTTTAAATTAAAACAAATATGATAGTTAAAACTTTTTAAAAATAAATTATCCTTAAAGATCATTTTTAATTTTTTTTTTGTGTATTAAGAACTCATACTTGTACTAGACGTTCCAAACGTATTCAACGTACTCAACCCGTACAAGTTGAGTATGTCAAAAAAAAAAAAATTGGCGAACGCGTTTTGGAATTTTAACCTAAACATAATTAAGAAATAATTAATTAACCTTAAACATATTTTATTTAAATCAAAAACCACTTCTATGGCACACTCATTCTTCCCCTTCCTCTTCATCCGTCTGAGAATCTGAATCACTTTCATTCTCCTCAACAACCTTAGATGCTTCTGCTACCAAAACACCTTCATCAACAAGCTCATCAAGGGTATCTTGCACAGCTAAAACACATTCCCACTGAGTTTCAATCTTGAGATCATCCACATTAACCTCCAGTAACTACATACCATGCATTTCAATTTGCTTTCACTAGTCTCAGGTTGCTGTAAATGAAAACAAGCTTCTCCAGGTTTTTGGGAAGCAAACGAGCTCTCCATTTGCTCTAAATGATGCTACAAATGCTCCAATTTCTTTTAGCTGCAAAGGAGGAGACAGTTTGGCTAAGAACATGAACAACAATTCTTTGTAACTCAGGCATAGTAGAACCATACTCTAGCCACCACTCCACTAGATGGATATGCAATTCCCTTTGTCTATAGGACAAGACATCTTCTTTGTAGAACCAGATCTAAAAGCTCTGTACTATCAAGTGAGATTCAACTCTAAGTCCATGTTGCTTCTAGCAATGCTAGAGAAGTAGTCATGTAAGTTTCCCTTGGCTTCTTCATCCTCTTCCATCTCTGTCCACAAAGGATTCAGGCAGTGTGCCACACCATGTAAAACATAATGCATCATCCCCCAGTGTGATTTAGATTCTCCCATGCCATCACGAGCAACCTCTTCACTAGACAACTCGTAAATCAAATGTTTAACCGAGTTGACCCGGTCCTCGTGGAAGATTTTATCCTTCACCAACTTGTCCAAAGCTTCCTAAGCACGATCCATATATTTGAAGATCAATCCCATAGTAGCTCCTTCTCTATCAATAAGCTTTAATACGATCAACAATGGTCTCATGACAGTCAAAACTTCAGTACATTTTGTCCAAAACTATGAATCTAGTATCAGAGCTTTCATCTCTATAGCACCCCACACATCCTCCCAATTCTTCCACCAAATTTTTGAGACAACAAAATGCTGCAAAGCTCTTAGCATATTTTCATCAACAAGTTGGCTCATCACCATGAACTGGTAAGCAAACCTTGCAGCAGCTAGTTTCAACAAATCCTTAGGAGCCATCTTTTTGAGAGTTGCAACAAGCTTTGGCTTCTTTAGCATGAAGTAACTATACATTGCTTGTAACACAAGGTTCTACCCACTCTAACTGTGAGATATCCTTTAGCAGTAGGTTCAAACAATGACAAACACAGTGACTATGCATGATGGATGGATACTCTAGCCGCATCTTCTCACCCATGCTCAAAAAGTTGGAACCGTTATCAGTGACAAGCTACAGAACATTCTCTGGTCCAACATATTCAAGAACAGGTTTCAGCTTGCTCCACAACTAGGTTCCATTCTTTTTAGTTTCCAATGCATCAACTGACTTTAGGAAGAATGTTCCATGAATGCTAACAGCCAGGAAGTTAATGATGGAACGTTTCCTAGAGCATTGCCATCCATCAGTTACAATCGAGCAACCAAACTTCTTCCAACCATCTCTCACTATTTGCAAGCGCTCTTCCAAACTCTGGCACTCTTCACGTAAATGATGAGCTTGGATTGTTTGGTAACTCGGAGAAGCATATGCATATCCTGGTCTAGCCTTTCCCACAACAGACAAAAGATCCTTCTACAAATGGTTATTCACCATGTTGTACGACTTAGTAGTACTGTAGATGAAGCAACGAACTGCTTGATCAACTTCCTTGTATGTCTGGTTTTGCCACGCCTGAAGCAAGTTAGATTGTCCATGACCACGTCTAGCAGATCCAGCATAAGAGGAAGTCCCTAACACGCTTCCTATTGACGCCTATGAATTCGCACCTGATGCCCCTACAGCCGCATGTCTCACATTTGGAGCATTTACTGCGGTTTCTCTTGCAAAAGATGACCCAGGCATTTCCCCAATACCTAGCACAATGGCATTACTAGTGCTTTCACCACCATGCTAGGCCGTTTCCTCAAATGTTGCATGTCAACGAATTGAAGACTTCTACAATTTGCCACCCAGGTTTGCATATTAAGCATCTGCAATGAAAACTGGCATTTCACCAGCTTGTGGCAGTTCACACTGAAAGTACTCACAGAAGAATTGTCTTAGCATGTCATCTTGAGCAGCATGAGGTAAAGATGAACAGAGCTCAATCTGTTCACTAGGCACTTTAGCAAGATGAGCTTTCAAACATTTTAAGGCTCCTCCATGCTCCTTGTTGTAGTACTTGCACATCCAGCTACTTTGGCCACATCCCTTAGCATAAGAAGAGCCTTGCACGGTGTGTTCATCCCAAAGATTGCTCCGTTTTTGCTTCATCATGCTAACACAGCAAAAGATTCATATATTTTAAAAATCCAATATATTATAAAAGATTTTGTATTTGCCTCGAGAAGGTTACGTACGCAACCCGTACGTGTGTTTGGATATGCATGCTCGAAAGAATGCTAACAGAGACCCAAACGTTCGGGTACAAGTATGTTAAGAATTATATGTAATGTAATTTTTTTTTAAATTTTTGTTTATTAAGAACTATGTGTAATGTGAAACACTATTAGTTATTAAGTTGATATGTTTTTTATTGTCAAAATATACTAATTTGTTTATATTGTTTAGTACTAAATAAATATATAGGAAAGAAGGTTCATGTGTTTGTGTTGATTTATTACACATAATTTTCAAGTTTATAATTATTTAAATAAGTATAATCATTTATACATTTGGATAAATAAGTTTCTAATTTAAAAATTGTTTACATATTATACATTGAAGCATATATAAAAGCACATTTGTATTTAAATATTTTTGTAACAATACCATATACTCTTTATTTTCATCTGTTTTTTTGGCTCGTTCACAATCACATATATTATATTTTATTTTCAGCTTAAATTTCATAATACAGCCTTTAAAAATAATAAATAACCTTTTATATATATTTTACATTTTTTAAACATATTTTACTTAAAACATAAATCTAACTTAAAAAATCACAATATAAATTCACATTTTAATTAAATAAATACACATAAAGTCCCTAAACCTTAGAGTTCTTTTTCTCTTTTCCAAAAGTTATTTGTATTTTTTCCTTTATAAATTTACTTTAATCCTCTGCATACTTGTTTTAACTTTAAAATTCTTCTTTTATATTCTTCTTCTTTTTTTTCTCTTTATTTTTCTTTTCATTCTTTTACTTTGAAAAACAAAATAAAAAGCATATTTTTATAAATATTAAGGTTTAAGAATGTGTATATATATTTTTTTCATGTGTTTTTTTTTTTTTTTTTTTTGCTTAACATTTATATATTCCAACTATGTTATCTTTTAGCAGTTAGTAAAGTTATGTATGGATTTCGTATACATTTATTGTGATTATATATATATATATATATATACACGTTTGTATGTTCATTTCCATTTTCTTATGTAATTACTCTTAGCTCACTTTTTATTATGGGTGGTTAATTGTCTCAATCAATTAGATATTAAAAATTATTTATTTTTATCAATAATTTATTTTTCCATTTGTTGATTATTTAAAATTCAAACTCGTTATTTACATGGCACTTATGTGGTGCCTATATAGTTTTTTCGATGGTAACCAAATAATGGGCAATATAACTTCATACATAAAATAGCAACACATATATAATTTAAACTATAAGTTATTAGTATACTTTTCTTAATCATTAAAATGGACATAAAGACTTCCTCAGTCTGTATATATATATAATTAAACATAAAGTTATTTTCTTAATCATTAAAATGGACATAAAGACTTCCTCATGCTTACAAACGGTAAGGTGCCACGACTTGTGGTAGTTACTAATTGATTTCTTTATTAATTGTTATTAATGAATTTGATGTGCAAGTGATCTTTTTTTATTTTAATTATTTTTTTTTTTAATTCTATTGCATGAGATCCAAAAAGAAAATATTAGAAAACACACAGTAAGCCTCCCAATGCTGAAGAAGGGTTCAAAGGGATCTTAATAAAATACTCATGCATCCTTAATTTCTATATTTTTATATTATAAAATACATAAATATATACATGCAACATATACTATATAGTTATGCATGTACATATATACATTAGATGCATTTGTTTGATATGTACACAAAAGTCTTCAAAATAGACTAGATAGATATTATATAGATAGATAGCCAAGAAATATATATAATTTATATATATATAAAAAAGAATGTTGACTTTAATTGAAAAATTATGATTTTGTTTATAAGTAAATATTTAATATGCACAAGAACAATTAATACATGTATATATTTTGATTTATATATTGACAAAGGTTACTCATTAATATATTTATATTGTGTCATGTCTTTAAGTAAATGGCACTCTTTAACCCCAGAAACCTTAATTAATAAAAAAAAAACCATTAATCATTATATAGAAATTAATTATTAATAATTTAATTTTTAATTCAATTAACCACTCTAGTGTAAAATCATATATAATTATTATTAATGATGTGGCATTTTAAAAAAATTTATTAATGCCAAATAACCACCCGCTAGTGAAATGTAAGCCATATAATATACTGAAATAATAAGTACATTAGAAACACACCATTTGTTATGTGATCACTTGATATATTCAGTATCACTGTTTTCTTTTATTTTCTTTTTAAAACATTATTAAGAAGTGTGAGTTTGCATTAGAATTCTCTTTTTTATAATTCCACATTAAATTAAATGGTTTTTGTTTATGTTTTATATATATTGAAAACCTAACTACGACAACGTACATTCTGCTAATAAATAAATAACTTTGATAAATCCATTTATAAATAATAATAAATGAGAAACGATTTTTGTATATATATGCACTAAACATATAAATCAGTGTTATAAAAGCGATTGTATAATTGAATATCACATCCGTGAACATGTTGATAAACATACATGTTCATATACATAATCTATACACGTATTAGCATATAGACATGTATCATCTTTATACACACACGCATATTGTGTGTGAACGTATTAAACATATTTTGGTTTCTCCTTGTATTTAGATTAACAATCTATTTTAATAATAATAATATGATCATAAAGTACATTTTATGCTTTACAAAATTAATTTAAAAACTGGGTTCTAAAATTTTATTATTAAAAGAAAATTAAACATTGATTAAATTCGAAGGGATCTAATCGACGGCAGGTATGGTGCCAAGATGGCAACCATATCCACAATCTTTTACATCAGAACTTTCTGGCCACGTGTCTTTTGTCAAACGTTCTTGTGGCAGGCATTCACCAGATTAGATTTCCGCACGTGCCACACCCGATATTACAAGCCACGTGGCACTACGCTGTCCACACTTGGCTTGGCCCATTCTTTTTCCCCTTTTCAGAAAAGAAGCAGGGTTAGTGACGCAAATATCATGATACTGTTTACCCCCGTATGACATTGGGAAATCTGACGTGTACGGGACAGACAGTACACATGGCCGGAGGTTAGCCTCACACTGTGGCAGGACTGGCCATATGGCAGCTGACGCGTGGAAAGGGCTTTTATCTGCCTTTTTGACCCTTTTTGGGCCGCTAACAAGGCGTTAATCTCCAAAACTAACAGCAGTTAGTTAAAAGCGCGCAAACTAAAGCGGGGTTAAGGGCGCTAGTAGGGCTTTTCCCAAGGAAGAAGGGGAAGAAATCTGTGCCCTTTTTACCTTTCTAGATGATATCCTGGCTATGGCGTCCACGAAGAGCAATGTTGGAGTCTATACTGTGAATCTCCAGGAGATTGATCCCGGAATTAAGCTTTTTGGGAGGAAGATCGAAATGCAAACAGCTGATCTTAGTAATGAGCAGATGGTGGATCAGGTATAGTCGGTTTATAAAGTTCTAAATAGTTTTTAATTTGCATCAATCTACATAAACTTGTGCATTCTACACTGGTATTGATTATGTAGGAATTGTAGCGAACATAAATCGATGTGTCGTGAACACATTATATATGTGTGCATACACATACACATACATATACAGTACACATATACATATACGTATGTGTGTGTGTATAGAGAGAGAGAGATACAAAGGTTTATTTAGACGTTGGTTCTGTCAGACTGTACGTATATATACATACACTCTCTCTCTCACACACACACACATATATATATTATATTGTGTATATATATGAGTGTGAGTGTGTATGCATGAAAATCTTGTGTACATGAGTGTGAATATGTGCGGGTGGGCACGCACACACACATATTACGTATAGATCGATAGAATGGCACATAAACGTATTGATACTTGAATATGTAGCTGCTAGAGAGAGACGTATTCAGTATACACTTACCCGTGTGTATCTAACGTATTTGATGGATATGTATGGACATACCTATTTCATCCCTTCTATTGTATGCTATAGCTGAAGGAAATCTGTTAAGAACTTCCATTTAGAGAGAACGTATGTGTAGACGTAGTTAATATATACATGTAGGAATAGTACTAATAGTCTCTTTTCTAGCAGACACAAAACACTGCAAGCGAGGCAAGTTCACAGCTTGATGATCTTGGGAGTTCTTCAGGAAGCTGTGAAGAAGAAACCATCTTAAAATCCATTGACAACCCAGAGAGCGAGAGTTTGAAGAAAGTCTCATCAAAAACCGATGTTCTTCCCCCCACCGAAGTAACACCACCAACACAGGTCACACACACACACACACACACGCACACACACATATCTTATGTGTTTATGTTGAAAACACAGAATGAGCAGCAGCAGCAGGAGAAGCGTGTACTGAAGAGGCCGGACAAGCTCGTCCCATGTCCGAGATGCAACAGCATGGACACAAAGTTCTGCTACTTCAACAACTACAATGTGAACCAGCCCAGGCACTTCTGTAAGAACTGCCAGCGATACTGGACTGCCGGCGGTACCTTAAGGAACGTCCCTGTGGGTGCCGGCCGGAGGAAGAGCAAACATGTAACTAGCACCACAAACAGCAACAACAGTATGAGCGACCATTCTCAGGTAAGGAGCACTGAGCACCCAAGGACGAGGCCATCTGTACTACCGCCAGAGTTCTGTCACTTTGTTCCTCCCCCGGAGGCGAGCCCTTCGTCGGTTGCCAGCAGCATGTTGACATCCTCAGTTCTGGCTGCCCGGCGGTTTCCAGCAGCAGCGGCTCGAAAAGATCTCCGCCTCCAATGGAGGAGAAAGAGGCAGAGGGAACGAGAGAGTGTACAGGGTGCTTCAATGGTATGAACCCGAGCCAAACCTGGCCGTGCTTTGGGTGGAACAACTTCCCTGCCGCTGCAGCAGTAGCTGCGCAGCGGCCTCTCTCCACCAGAACAGCAGTGAGAAGAGCAACAACCCAACAGCGACACCACATTTGCCAGGGATGGAGAATCTTGCAGCTTGGATGAACACACTGTGGTCCAACCCCTTCCTGTGGGGTGCCTCTGCCCCGGGTGGAATGTACCGTGGGCAGCGGCGGTTTCAACAGCATTTGCATCTCAATATCAGAAGAACCTCGGGAAGCACCCGAGGGAGAAGATCGAGGAGGGGTGTGGGAGAGTGGAGGGGTGTCTCTGGGCACCTAAGACGCTGAGGATTGATGACCCTGGGGAGGCTGCTAAGAGTTCGATATGGGCAACTCTTGGTCTTGACAGAAGTCCAGTTGCTGCTACCTGTCAGTAACTTGGGTACTACTAACTTGAAGAAGACGGTGACACGGATGATAAGGGTGTGAAATGTGTAAACCCTGCCGCACGTTCGAGATCGATGAGTTTCCAAGAGAATAACTAACAAGAAGTATGTATGTATGGCACGAGTGGCAATGTCATCTACTATGCAGGTTACATACTACAAAGACGTTTGCGGTAAGTTTGTAATATATTGGAGGTAGACCTTTCCTTTTGTTTGGTGACATGTATATATAAAATTTGGGTTTTCGTACTTATACACACACTCTCTCGCACACACATGCTATTAATTAATAGCAGTATATCATTCATTTTAATAGTGTCAATATTATATTCTCATGTATATATGGATATATATATTACAAAACTTTACCACATAGTTTGAACTGTATATATTATATACTTTTATAATTTTTATAATATTTATACTTTAAAATCAAGTTATTATTTATAAGATAGTTATTAAATTTATAAGTTCATATTTATTGTTCAATGTATACTAACTTTAATACACATTTTAAGTATTAAAATATTTTGTATTACATTATAAGCAATACATATTATATTCCATCAGTATTTAGTAATATGTTTTTTCCTTAAACCTAGTATATTGTAATTTTTATAATCATTACTTAGTCTAAAATCAAATTATATGGTACATTTAATTATTTAGAATTATTATAATTTAAAATTAAAATAAAATTAAAACAAATTATAATGAAACATATTCTTAAAATAAATTATAAATTAAACATATGTCACACTTTTCATATTTACACGTGATTAAATACATTACTGAGCTTAATTTCCTACTTGGAAGAGATGAACGTTTCGAAGGCGTGTAAGCCATCGTACTGAGGGCGGTCTTAAGCGTTCTTCCCTCATAATATTCTCCTTGTTTAGAAGAATATTCTCTATCTTCTTCATGCTGCTGACCCGTCTAATTAAAATAATAAAAGTGCATCCTGGTAAGTATACATGTACACACATATACTGGGGACATACACATTATATATATAGAGAGAGAGAGAGAATAAAAACACAAAATGCAGTTCTCTCTCATATACAATAACTACAGAAAACTCCAATGTTATAATCCACTTACTATGTATAACAATGCACACACACACGCACACACACAATCTACAGTGCTAATTCAACAGAGACCCAACAGAACTACACATAGCTCAATCTCTCTCACGCAGACGCGCGCGCACACGCACACACGCACACACGTTATGACAAAATTGAAGGGTTATATCGATAATCAAACAAAAAACCCAACAGTTTACTATATTGAAAAAATGTATATAAATACAAACCTGCGGCTGAAAAAAATCCTTAAACTCGAAACTGCGACAGTAAATGCTAAAGCAGCAAGCCCAGCAAACCTATATAAACTCCCCATTTATCTCCAATTCTCAAATACAAACCTGAAAATAAATAAAAATAATTCAGATATAAACAGTATTTTTTTATACATATTATATAAACTTACCACGTTGAAGTGTCTGAAGAAACAATATTAATTTCCCCTTCATTTCTGATATATATACCAATCGTGTTACGGATAAGTATCAGCCGCCGGGCGGCTACAATTGCGGCAAACTGCTAGTTAATTAGACCTAATCAAAGGGATTAATGATCTTAAATATACCATTGAATTCTCAGACTTGAATAATATTTAATTATTTAAATAGAATAACAATTAATTAGTTAAATGTAAAGTATACCTATGGTACATTATTCCATATCTATGTCGTCGTCATTGACAGCTGCTATCAAATCCGAAATACCAGTTGGAGAATGCCGAGCAGCGTATTGGAAAAGAATCTACAAAAAAATATATATATATATGTTTAGTGCATCACTAAATAACTATAAATTATTATAATAATACTGCTTAAAATAGGCCTCCTTTATGTTTATCTGTAGCGTGGTGCGTGTGTGTGTGTGAGCGAGAGAGAGAGAGAGAATATAGTTATAGTTTATACTTAGATAGTTAGATTTAATATACCTTTGTGCAACTATCAGCACCAGGGCGATATTTATTAGCAAGGCCTTGGTAATGTATATCTGCAGCATATGGTTTACCATCGAGGACTTTTAAACCATCAGTCCCAATAGCGAAACGTAGTAGTGTTCCTGGTTTCATTGTACTTGAGTTCTGCAAATATAATGCAATGTAAGACCAATTAACAAATATTAATTTAGTATAATATATCGTGACAGCTACAAGTATAGTTCATGTAGTATAGTGTATTAAATAGATAACATTAAAACTAATATATCCACATTTAGCAGCAGTATCTTTTAGCTGAGTGTATAATTAATAAAATAAAAGTAAGATGTTTACCTGCTCAAGAAACTGTTTTGGCATAGTTCCAAGTACTACAGGTGTGTCGTCACTTGTACACACGGTACCGTCGCTCTTCAACTCAAGAACTACCTATACACACACACACACATATACATATCAAATTATCATAGTATGTATCCTCTCTCTTCTCTCTCTCTCTTCTCACACACACACACACACACACACACCTGCTGAAGAGCAGGCACGCCTTTCGCATCAGTTTCCAGGAAATACTGACTGCAGAATGGGTCCTTCCAAAGCAGAGCTAATGGTGTATATCCCAGTGTGTAATGAGCGTGTCTGGAATAAGCAAATACATGTGCACGTAATATCAATGATTATAGCATTAAATATATACCTGTTATATAGCAAAATGCCGTCTCTCGTATAAGGCATTTGAAACTTGTAAGCAGCCTCTAAACCTTGCAAATTACACTCGTAAACGGGCACTGTAGCAAAACGGTAACGGTGATAAGTTGACGGGGCCTGAAAACACGTCTTTCCGTTAGTTTCGAATCCCTCCAAAACATACGAAACTCGGTCGCACAATCGATAAAGAATATCCTTTCCAACACATCATATCCAAAATGTAATATGTTTCATCTGCCTGCAAATCAGAACATTATGCGCATGCACACACAGAGATGTATATACACATGTACAGACACCATAGTCATACCATACAATGTAACGACAGATATGTGTGTTGTGTGTGTGTGTACATATAGATAAACTACATCAGATACACATATGGATACATCCATCAACGCGCAAACACAGACACAAATGCATATACACATGTGTAACATACCTCATGGAAAATGCAGTCCAGTATGCTGAAGGAGCTGGAACCGGAACCTGTAGACGCTCTGGCACCACTAGGAAGAGCAGAAGGGAAAAATGAAGAACTCTGCCGTTTCTTAGCCTGCTTACAGTGGTCCCTCGAGAGGCCAAAACAATACACCGCTTGCTGCTGGTCTCGCCATGACATACCTTGTTTATGCAAAATATAGCAAGTCACTCAGTATATACACATGTATATGTGTATGCGTATGTAGCTTACCAGTCGTGTTTGAGTCTAGGTGGTATATCGATAAGCCATTCCGGAAGCATGAATTGATGAGAGAACCAGTTTCTAGCTTCAGATCCTTGTAATCTAGTACCTTCAACAAGGCCAATATCCTTCTTCGGAGAATTTTCACTGACCTCCATCTCCTGCAGTTGCTCCTGATCAAGAGATATACATATTGGAAAACTGCTTAAATCTATCTATGCGTGCGTGCATGTGCGCCTGTAGCGACGTATATACATGCATACATACATACATATACACAATACTAAAGAATATAGTCCTTCAGAGTGCCAAAATTTAAACTTCATCGAGAGGCATATGTATGATTTATATATCTATACAGACACGCACGCACGCACGCACAGATTCTAGACATAGTAATAAACATATATACAGTATATGAGGACCCAAGTACTGGGCACGTGAAGATGTGTGTGTGTGTGCGCGCGCGCGCGCGTCCGCACGGTTATAATCTGTGATTTCTTAAGGCTTAAGTGCTAGCTATAATTTTCCAAACTTCATCTCGCTAAGATAAATGTTATAGTATCATGGATCTGGCTTCAACAACTTGTCTATCATCTTTATATATATCGTGTGTGTGTGTGTGTGTGTGTGAAGTATATATTCCATTGAATTTTATGAGCATTCTAACGAAACTCCAAAAAACAACCAATATATTTTTTTAAATTTAACAGGACGTCATATATGTTTATATATACAGATGTATGATCATTCATACACAAATATATGGGTTACCTAGTATAGTGAGTAATGCAAACGATCGGTATGCTCCAGACTCGTATATGTTTCTATATGTATACAATGTATCAATAATGCCTATAATAAATCAGCATTTTCATATACACAATAGATTTACATCATACCTTATCTTGATTGAAACATTGGAAATCTGGCAAAATGTGCCTGCAAATCACGGCGCTGCTGCTTTTGTCGATCAAGCGCCACATCCCGCCTCCTCTGCTGATCAGAAATCGCCTTTTGTGGACTCTGAGCCTCTCCGCCATCGACCCTAAACAGAGCACGGGCACTTTAGGGTATTTGCCCTAATTAGGGCTTATTACGAAGGATTACTTTTTTAATAGACCAAAGATGTACGAAGCTGCTACCCCGTCCAGAAACGTCAAAAAATATAATACAATATGTATTTAAAATATAATATAATCACACAAACATCATCATCAAGATCTACCAACCCTTAACGCGAGGTGGCAACTATATTATTTATCCACGTGTTACTAAGTAACCTTGTTCAGTCCGCATGCATAAATATCTGACATATACGTGTGAACCACAAAGACCAAACACGTCTGAAAATTCGAAATTTAAATTCGAATATGCAGTATATTTTTGAAATCTGTAAACGGATAAATTCATTTAGCCGTTTAAGCAGTTAAGATATGGAAAATATCATTTTAAGGCAGTATCAGAAATGGATATTCCGTTAGTGTAGGGCAAGGTCTTCTTTGCCGCGTTCTCCATGTAGGATTCAGTCCGAAGAATCGCTCTCCCGGCAAGTGTTTTAGGCGTATAGCTTCTTTAAGATATCCGTTTAAATCCAAGCTCAAGAACAGACCGGAAATCACAGGCAAGAATCCATCGGAAATCCACGCATTGCGAGAGAAATCCATCAAGACGAGGCGCTGGTCGGATATCTGAGGATTTGGCACTGATCCGGATCGAAATCTCAGGTAAATATCCGATCCTTAGATAGGGTTCTTAGGCACAAATCAGGTACGAAGGAACAATGAAGGGCAGCGAGATCGGCTGCTTGCCCAGAGATGGCGTTTCTTGTTCTCCAGTTCTTCCGCGTCTTATCAGATCAAGCTATTGGGATCGTGCTCATTCTTCTGTCTACTGTCTCTTGGCCAGACGAGCTTCCTCCATTATGGGTTGGAATCACAACGTTGAACAGTTAGATTATCAGAATATCAGGTTTGCCCCCCATGCATAAACATTTTCCCTTTTGTGTCTCGTTTTGTTCTTTGTTGATCCGTATATGCATATCTCTGTGTGTGTTATACAACAGGTTGTATATACCTAGATTTATGTATAGAGCGTTTTCTGGTAATAGATATATATGCAAAACGCATGTTGCAGTTCTTTTGTAGAAGACACATATTATTATATTAAAGAATATATCTCTTTCATAGTGTAAACTTTACCGATAAATTGTGCATATGGATGTTAATGTCTTGATGTTACAGACACCGGTACACGTCTAATTAACATGGAAAAACGATCTATTGAAGAAGTCAGTTTCACATTATGCAAGATGTAAAGGAGTCGACGCTTCGTGTTGTATGGAGATCCAGAGCTTCCACTGATGAGTTACACAATCCTTTACTCAACTCTGTTGGAAGACATCATACGAATTCCCGGTCCATTTTGACATCAACAGTAAGCTATGGCATTAATGTTAAAAGTTGATACTTATCTGGCCTCTGTTTCACAGGAGAAGATAACTTAATAACCGGTTTAAACGATCAAAGGCTTAGAACGAAGCCGTTTTCCTGTTTGACGATGACGTTTTGGTTCATGTGATATACTTTGGAATATGCCTTCAAGGTTTGGCTGAGTTCTCGAGATAGCATGGTTGGGATTTGTCCTCGTATGCATTGGCTAGAAATCAAGGTATATGTCTATTATACATGTATACGCATAAATGTTATGACATTATACATCTTATATTGTATCACACCTCATGTAAACACACTGCCTCTTTATACTATATGTGCGTCTATACATATTATTTTGCACTTACATACATACTTGCACATATTTGTGCCTGTGTTGATTGTGATTTTCTTTTTGTAGAGGAATGGACAGTCTTCTACAGATATGGTGGATGGTGGTCAGTTTGGTGGACAGGAACGTACAGCATGGTTTTATCTAAAATATCATTCTTCCATAGCAAGTATTTGGACATGTACACACACGAGATGCCTAAAAGCGTCCGTGATTTTGTAGTTACTAACAGGTGTCTCTCTCTCTCTCTTCTCTCTCTCTCTCTCTCTCTCAACACACACACACACACACACACACACACAAACACATTATCACTCATGTTATTTACATTAAATTACTTCACAGGAACTGTGAAGATATTGCAATGTCCTTTGTGGTTGCAAATGCCACAGAAGCACCTCCTATCTGGGTTAAAGGTACGTTCGTTAATATTTACCTGTCAAATAGGGTTCCTGATGGTCGTAAATATCATTAGAGAGTCACTTATTCTTTTACATGCAAGCACATAATGAGGTCCAGCTTTCCTTGTGTGTGTGATTGCGTGCGGTGTGTGTATGGGTTGGGATATATGTCTTTTATTGTTTAATATAAAACTGTATTTATGGAGTGTATATTTATCATATATAACTTCAATATATCAAAAATGTTATTTGATGTGTAACTAACTCTAATTTAACAGCTCGTGTAGTGGAGATAGGATCAACAGGGATAAGCAGTTTAACAGGACACAGTCACAGGAGATCATTTTGCCTTAACCATTTCACTAATCTATTCGGCCACATGCCATTGGTCGCCACCAGTGTAAAGGCCGTCGATGCACGCCGCGAATGGTTCTGGTGAGTTTATATATTATATATAATATACATGGTTCTCTCGAATATCTGGGGAATATTGAGTTTAGTCTTAAGCACGTTTAGTGTATTCTTTCATTGAGGTACCAGTTTAGAGGAAGGCATTGCGCCTTTTGTATCAATTTTCATTCTTGTGTAATCTAATTTAATAATATTGTTGAAAATTATATATATATATATATATATATATATATATATATATATATATATATATATGCATGAAATTTTTAATCCTTCTTCATATCTTTAAAATTCCTTGGAGAGATAAGGTATGGCTTAATAGGTTGAATGTTTAATGCAATGTAAAACGGAATTCTTTAAACATACATAAGTATTACATATTATTTATTGAGTCAAGATACACACTTGATTTATATAATATATAATATTTTTAGAAAAATTTCAGTTTATATATATAGGACACTTGAACAATGTTTAAATGCTGGTTAATTGGACATCAATGTTTAAATAATTAATAATATTAATAAAGATATTTAAAAATTTAACTTTATAATAAATATAACCTTGGTGCACAATGGTATAAAATTATAAGGTTCACAGGGTTGTTATTAGGTTCTAAAAGATATATATATTATTTTTCTACTACAACAATAATAAATTTGGTATGAATTTGAATTAGACCTTATTTACAAATTAATTCTGAATAACCATTCAATTGTCACATTTAGCCACATATAATTTCACACTTAAGAATTTAACAATGAGATGCAAATTAAACACATATTTAAAACTATATTACATTATTAATTAATATTTAAAGATTAAATATAAAATATTCTAAATTGTTTGGCCCATAGGTAAGAAATTTAATTTTTGAATATAATAATATATATTTTATTTTTGTTTTTATTTTAGCCTTAAATTTTGTTTTAAAAATATTAATTCTTAAATTGAACTATTTTAATAATATTGTATCAATATTTTAAAGGATTTTGAAATAGAAAATTAAAAACATTGATTATTTTTGAATTTATTAAAAAGCCTTTTAAAAACATTAATTATGTTTGTGTATTTACTAAAAAACTTTTGAGTTACTTGTCATAATAATAGTTATAAGAAAATATTTATAAATTATAAAGAAATTTCATGCTTATGTGTATTATGATTATAAAATTATATTATGTATGAAAGATGAATTAGATATGTTTAAATTTAAATTCAAGTGAAATTAAAATTCAATTTTAAGTTTATTAATTTAATCTTTTTAAATTTTAAAATTAATAATAAGAAATGATTTTAATTTAATGTGTATAAGATTTTAATTTTTTTAATTTATTAAATATCATAGTATCTTATTTTAAATTATGGTAATTCTTAAATCATAATTCAAATGTATTATATAAATAGTAACTTGAATATATATTGGTATATTAAGGTTTTAAAATTCATCTTTTTCTTTAAAATAATATATTTCAAGATATTATTGATATATAGTTAATCTTAACCATTTCAATAATAATAATGCACACATATTTAAAATTGTGGCTTAATATTTTTTAAATCTATTTGTATTCAATTATTAATATTTATATATATTTGTATCTATTACATGTCAATGTACTATGTAAAAAGAATTGTTTAAATGAATATTAATAAAAAGAACCTAAATTACTTAATTTTAAAAAGGAAAGTAAAAGAATATAAGATTCATATTTAAATTAAAATTAATGTTAATCAAGTGATAAACATGATGGAGCAATGTGAATAACACGTTGATAAAAAAAATGTGTTTTAATGTTTTAATGTTATTTCAATTTTAAATATATAAAAGAAGAAATGAGTTTTGTTCTATAAATAAATAAAAAGTAAGAATGTTAAATTTATCTTAAATAAAAAATGAAACTTGTTAATTTTATTTATAATATTTTTTTAAAGATAACAACTCAGGTGCTCTTGTTATATATGTACTCAATTTTAATTTTTTAATGTTACATAATCACTTGTGTGCTTCTTATCATTAATTAATATAATTTTGAATAAATATGTAAATATGAGACTTATAAGAAGCTTTAAAAATAAGACAACCTTTTTTTTTATTTTAAAAATAGACTTAGTAAAAGGGATATAAACCAAAAATATTATAAATCAAAAGAATAATACTTTAAAATGTTTTAAAATAGCATATGACTCTTATGTTATTTTTTTAAAATATTCTTAAGGTTTATGATGCATTTCTTATTTTATGAATAGAAATGTAATTTATACTTTGTGAATCTCATCTATTTAATGTAAGAGTAAAGGCACCTCTTATAAAAATGAAGTAACGATGAATCTATGTATAATTTATTAAAGACTTAAAAATGTAAAGTAGACCTAAAAATATGGTAATATCTTCGTTCTGAAAATAAAAATAAATGTGAGGGTGAAAGTGAAGGTTACACTTATCATATTTTTTATGTATTACTTATTACTTGAAATTTAATAAATTTTATTTTTAAAATAAAATAAATTAAAATTATAGACTTTTTAATTATTTATATATAATAAAACATGTAAAAAAAAAACATATATTCTTACAATTACGAGGGTGAGGGAGTTGATGTAAATGTAAATTTATTTAAAATTTTGTTATCAACACTGAAAGTGAGGATTACTTATGTCATAATTTATAATAATAGAAAAATTCATAAACGTGAGGATATATGTAAACTGCCTCTTAAATATATGTATATTATAATATATATAAACCTAATTTTTATATTACATTAACAAGAACAAACATCAGGGTAATGTCTTAAAATATTAAAGAATTTTAAAAATAAAAATGACAACAATTATGCTATTTTATTTGAAGTATTAGGTATGATTATTTTTCAAATAATTTAATAAGAAGGATTAGGTTAAACTTAAAAGAATAGTTTTTTTTTTCTTCCACATTTAATTATATACATATGTTATTTCTACACTATTGTAAGTTCAATTTACTTAAAGAAAGATGAATTTTATAATTTTGTTTTTTACAATAGTGGGAACATTAAAACTTTGTAATTAATGAAAATGATAACGATATGTAATGTATGTGCATAATATGTTTGTGTGTGTGACAAAGTTGGGATGTATGTGTGTGACAAAGAACACATACACATAAACACACTTCAAACACACACTCACTTTAAGACTTTGTGCTAATATTTATTGTCGTTGTTGTGTAATTTTCTTTTATTAATTAAAGAAATCTTATTTTTTAAATCTTAAAGTTCAATGAAAATTAATTACAAACATAGATTGTTAAGAATGTATAACTTTTTATTTAGTTAATAACAATCGTGCATTTGAAACCATTTCAAAAATATTTATTTGAGAAATCATTAGAACGAAAAATCTAAAAATGGTTTTTTTAATAGATTAATAATTATAAAAATGAAAACACATTTAGGTTCTAAGCTCTCTCTTTCCAATTTTTAGGAAGGGATTATTATAAGACACATTTATTCTTGTTATGTATATTTAAAATACAAACAGATTTGAATCATCATCAATACTCATGTATAATACCATTGGTTGAATACAATGGGTATGCTATTTAGACACCTTTTTTATTAATTTAATTAATATTACTTAATTGATACCAAAACACAAGTGAAAACATGTATTTTAAAATGTTTATTTATAATTCATATGAATAAATAAAATGTATTAACCCTAAAGGTTCTTTTTAAAAATATATATAAAAAGGTGGGGAAACGGGTGAGTGTCCGCCTAGCAGAATATTATATGTATTATAAATGAATACATGAATATATACATATACATATCTATTTATAAATATGTATAAATATATATTTTAAATATACATAATAAGAATGAAATTTTAATAATGTTTAAATATTCAATAAAATAACATTATCCTACTTTAGATAAATAAGAGAGGCCGTTTGCTCATGAAATTCTAAGAATCACACACGCACACGCACGAGTGTGAAGTTAATATATACATGTTTTCTCGCTAAAAAAATCATTTCGATACGGTTAATTTAGTAGCTTTTAATTTATACCACTTTTAACTATTTAATCAAATGTTTCATTAGTTAGAAGCTGTCATACGCAAGGAATCAAAACTGTTTTTAATTGAGATTAAGAAAAAGCTTTAATCAATTTTTTTAATTATAAAAGAACTATATAATATAAATATTGCATAAAAAATATAACTAAATATAAATATAACAATTGCAGGTGGAAGAGCTATATAGTATTATGTAAGATCAAAATTCTTGATATATTTGATTTAATAAATACATTTTTAACATATATATACGCAAAAAATTTAATAATATGATTGACTTGTTGCTGGCGTTCGAAGGTATGCTTCCTGTCTATACAATTCCCTCACGTAAAGCAGCAGTAATGCAAAGGAGCACGTAGCAAACCCTGCATAACCTGATCATACCAAAATATGTAAGTAAAAGCGTGTATGTATGTGTGTGTATATGTACACATGCATAATGAGTTATATTATAATAAATCTGATGGACAATTTTATCTGTAGTAGATAATAAAATTCTTTATATTATTATTATTTATTATTATTTTAAAATATCCTTCAACACACACGCACACACACGCACACACACGTACCTGCCCATAACATATGTATTGAAGATTTAACGGGTTGACACTTAAAATTTACGACAACGGAGAAGGCTTCCACCACAAAAGAGCAGTTTGTGAGGCTCTCAAGAGATGGTGTGGCGTCAATGAGTGCCTGAGCCGCTGTGGAATATGCGAGTATAGTTCTGTATATAGTGTTTGGTATATGCTGTCCTTGAGCCGTCACACATTCTGTTTCGTTTATGGAACATTTAAATTGTTGCATTGCCTAAAATATACAAATTATATATATATATATATATATACAAAGAAATTTAATAATAATATTAAAGAAGGATAACAAATTAATAAAACTTGTTATCTTATATAAACTCATATTTTAATAATGCCTCACCACATTCAACATTCTCTCTTAATGCATTAAGTATAGAAAAATGCTAAAAGAAAACAAACTTAATGCCGTACATATTACATCACCAATACACACATACACATACACGTTTAAATGTGTGTGTGTGTGTGTGTGTGTGTATTCATACCTGAGGAACATTACCAATTGAGATAGTGCCTTCAAGGCACTGCCCTGTGAGTTTATAATGTGGGGACCAGAAAAGGGGTTACATATATGAGGTATAAGCTGACTATCCCCATTTGAATATAAAGCTACGCGTAGCTTTGAAATATTGCTATTTGCCTAAAAAATAATTTAAAAAAAGTAATTAATAATAAATTCTTAAAAAATAAAATTAGTTAATTAGTTAATATTAAATTTATTTAATTAAAAAAAAACATATATACTGACCTGTGTGATAACTTGTACATGCCTTCGCGAAGTTTAAGAACTGAATCATTGCTGGTTTTTGAATCAACACAAGGTAAAATTGAGCCCAGTGTGTTGCTGGATGGATTCTGTGAATATTCCCCTAAAGCTGTGCAGGAGTCCTCTACAACACTAAAATATATGGCATATTTAATCCTTTGATTGACTATAATTCATATTAGCTTGAAAATATAAAAATATATAAAACTGTGCGTAATAATTAAACAAAGGAATAAGGATGCACATTTGAGGATTGTTTCTGTATAAACAGCGAACTAAATAACTTATAATTAAACATAATTGAGAAATATTTAAGTTAACTTAATATTATAATATATAAAAAGACCGTTATAAAATATTTATTAATTTACTCACTTGTAAGCTGCATATGACAGTCCAAATGCAACCCAGCTGAGTATTGTCAATATCCAAACCACCAGCATAATTCTACAAAAAGTACTTAATAACATGAGTAATAGTTTACTATGTGTGTGTGTGTGTGTGTGTGTGTGTGCATACATGAGAAACAACCATCTCCAGACTCGACTCCTTTGTTGCGTTTTTTCTGTTATAGAGATAAATAAAATTAATAATTTAATAGATATAACATATATAGTTAAGTAATTAATAAAAAAAATCTATATACATACCTGTTGCTGTGAAAATAATCATGCCAAGTCCAACTAACAAAACCAGCATGTATATGGAGCTCGTAACACAATCACAATGTGTCTATATAAATGTAACAATTGATTAATTATATAATACATGTCCTACGTATAATATATACTGATACACATATTATGTTAATAATAAACTACATAATTAAGTAATTAATTAGCTAACCTCACATTTGTTTTAAGGTTCTGTCGGTGATCCTTTTGTTGACTTTAACTTGATTTTGTATTTGCATGGCTTCCAAATAAAGTCTCTCCGTGAAGAAATTAAAGGCGTTAATGAAGTTAAATTATCATTAAACGGCTCCAGAGTAGTGCTTATTGTAGTAATTACTGAAATAATATTACGAATTGTTGACGTGGCATTATTTGCTGCTCCAATTATTATGTCCTCCACGTCATTTGCTTCATTGTTTAACCTTTGGTTTCCAATTAATATAATGCAACAGAAAACCCTGCATTAAAAGTTCTTTATCATTAATGATTGTTTTAAAATATACATTAAAATACTTTTTGATTTCTAATTAATGTATGCGTTGTCTAAATTAATTAGTTTATCTAAAATTAACTATTAAATTCTTTAGTAAATATAAACCAAAGCAACACGTCAAAATGCAGATGCCCAGAACCAACCAATTAACCATTTCAAATAAAATTAACCAAATCGAAAGTACTTAATGAAATATTTTATTAAATTTATTTACTAAGTTAATTATTTAAAAATTAATGTTCACTTATGCTAAATAAACTTAAACATATTTATTTAAATTCATAATTAAAAAGATTTATTTAATGAATAAATCATATTAATAAGCTAATAACTAGTATTATGCGTTAAATTAATTAAAAACTTACAGACAAATAGCAGTTACAAAGAGTAAAACCGCAGTAAAGAGCACGTTATAAGAATATGCCACGTTATATGCGCATTTTTCCCAGCTCCATTTGCCCCTCTTTATCAAATAAATGAGCAGTAACGTGATGAAAATAATACCAAATAACATAACTGCCAATGCAATTGCATATCCATAAATCCCCGTGAAAACTGCAGACTTAAATAGAAATTTAAATCAAAACATTATTAAACACACACACACACACACACACACACATATGATTAACAACTTACAGCCCAGTAATGCTTGTTTTGTATATCATATCCTCCTTTATACTCCTTCAAACCATCTAAAGGATCAACCCGATGATCATAACCGTCCGTCGTTCCTGAAAATGTCATATAAATCTGATAATTAAGCGTTATAATGTTGATTATGAAACAAATTGATGATACTCACCATTTTCTTGAAGAAGTCGCTTGAATTTATAAGCATTTGCATACACGCCATTGAAGAACTTTGTGATTAGAAAAGCAAACCATAATCCACTCAATCTCTCCATTTTTCAGCTGCATAATTAGCAGCTCTTCTAATGTTGAAACCTTAGAAAATAAATTTAAAAAAAAATTAATTATTTAAATGAATCAAAACTATATTAATCGCTTCATATTCCTACCGATTGAGTTCCATATACACAAATGCGAGTTAAAAAATGAATCCCACATGAAGAAGAAATAGATTGCTTCTTTACTTCTTGCCATAGTCGATTCTTTAGCCCCTTTACAAAGCATGGTATCCAATTTACAACATGGCAAAGGCGGCTGAGATCAACGGCGGTGAGACATGCCATGTCACTCCGCACTAGCCACGTGGCAGCCACCTTCTCAGTTTGCATTCCCACCACGTGGAAAGCCCGTTTCGTACATGTGAGCGCGCCGTACACGTGAATGTTTTATATATGGTGCTCCCGCTTTATTTGAAGTTAAGTGGTTTTTAAGTTAATGTTTAGTTTTATATATTTATAGTGGTCGTGTTGGTGTGTTTTTTAGATATATCTAACATGCTTCTTTTTGCAGGTGACGGTGACGTGTAATTGTAACTAAACATAATAAAAGTTAATTAAATATTATTATTTAAGTGGTTTAAAAAATATTATAATTTAAACAGTAAAAAGGTGACGCTACTTTTTGCAGGGGATCTGGTTAACCAGAATCTTACTAGTGGAAAATCTCCACCGTTGCTTTTATTGCGCCGAAAAGTGTTTCTAGAAATAATTAGTGATTTAAACAGTGTAATCTATATTAAAATATTCAAGAATATACTAATAGGGTTCATAATACTCGTGTTTGGTTTTAATAATTATACAAATAGTGCTGTTAATAATTATACAAAATAATTCCTGCACATCATATAGCTTAACAATATTTAAACATATAGTAATTGTATATTAAATATTCAATGACACATATGATGTATATCTATTATAATAATGGTTTATTATATTTCAAAATATAACGTGCATATGCACTTTCTGGTGTGTGTGTGTGACGAGAGAGAGAGAGAGGCGTATTCTGGTGTGTGTGTGTGTGATGGAATGGATGATTATGCATAGAAATGGACCACTAACACACGCACATGTGGCAGCTACAAATTGATTAGTTATTGAACCTTTGAGTTCCACTATGCATACTATACTTGGGTCCACTGTCATTAGGTTTAACTCTATAATGCCCGGGTCCCGGCCCTTGATTCCGCCTATCCATATGATCCAGCTTCCGTCCGATGGAGTAGGCCGGTGAGCTCCTATCGGTCAGTCTTTTCTGACTATACTCCCCGGGACCGGGACTCTGATTCTTGGGCATATTTCCTTCCTATGAAGAATACTGAACGCTGGTTCTTGACAACCTCGGCGTGTACGAGCCCGGACCTGGAACTGTGGAACCTGGGAGCCTTGACTGCTCTGAATCCCATAGTGTATGCAGGCGTTGAACACGGCCTGGCATTGTCGTACGTACCGGGGCCGGGTGTCTGTTTACGGTTACCGTGGTGCCACTTTCCGGCAATGGTATACGACGGACTAGACGACCTCTTCTCTGCGTTGTAGTGGCCGGGACCTGGGCTTCGGCTTGTAAGCTTTGTCTCGTTTCTTCCCGGCATTGTGTAGGCAGGCTCCTGTGGTGAGTTTCATTGAGTCCCGGGTCTACCTGGTAACTCCCGGGGCCGGGACTTCTCTCGACTTTCTCCGACTTCCGTACTGCCATTGTGTAAGACGGACCCTGTATATTGTCCACCGGGCGGTAGGCGCCTGGACCAGGCGTCGGAGAAGTGGCGGAGGCTTTCCCAGTTCTGTACCCCATTGTGTAGGAAGGGCTGTTGGGTCTCTTGTCAGGACTGTATGCTCCAGGTCCGGGATTGTCCTGTGAGCCGTAGAGTTGCCGCTTACCGGAGATTGTGTATGCAGGTCCTGTCATGCTGCTGGGGAGGTTGTATTTTCCCGGTCCGGGACTCAGTCCCTCGGGAACGTGATTGCTCTCGAGCTCATTGTATACGCCGGATCTGAGGGGTATGTTGTGACGCTGCCGATGTCTATGTTGTATGTTCCGGGACCCGGAGTAAGGAGTTTCTCCCGGTCAAGCGTCGAAATCTTGGGATGTATCGAGTATGAGGGGCTTGTCCGACCTGCGATGCTGTCTGTGTGGTACTGTCCCGGCCCTGGGTTGTCTTCTCCGGAATACACAGGGTTTGCTTTCGATGCTATTGTGTACGCCGGTGGCGTGGGCGTGACTGGTCGCACGCTGAGGTTGTATGCCCAGGTCCTGGCGTTCTTCCTTGCGAAGCATCTTGTTATCCGTGTGATTGACGTCTATATCTTTCGAGATTCTTGAGAAGAACCCTAAACCAGGTTTCTAGGGGTGTAAAGGTGGTTGGTTAGTTGGATTTCAGCTGAAATGTGCCACATCATTACATTTTGCCACGTGGATTTATAGTGAAAGCTCAATTGGACAAAGCAGGACACGTTTATATGTGTATGTGTGTGCGTGTGTATATAATCAACTTTGGGGATTTAAATCTCCGCTTCGTTTAATAACACGTTGACGATTTATTTTGTATTTTTTCTCATAAAATTTATATAAACAGGTACATACGTAAAGATGCCTATTAAGGATTTATCCTGTATAACACTTCTCATTAATTAGACACACACGCACGCACACACACACACATACACAATTATTAGCGTGGCATTTCCACAATGTACTTTATTAACGCAATCCATATAGAGTCATCCCATGGGTTAAATACTTGATTAATAAATTATCTAGTAATATTAGGCTTTTATTAATTTATGTTTACATTAATGTGATTAATGTAAATTAAACAAAAAAAAAACATTAAATATTAAATTATGAAATTTATAAATTAATGTTGTTTGTAAATTCACAACAAAAGGTTTGTAATAAACTGATTTGACTAGCGTTGACATGTTGACTCATTGACTTTTATGTTTATGACCTTTTGTTCAGCTTTAAAAAGTTTAGGGTTTACTATAGTGTGTGATGTGATGATCACCCGGGGAGTCAAGCGGAGAGCTCTTGCCCTTGATGGAGATGCATTAAGATGGGGTGCAAAACGGAAACGACGGCGTGTCATTTCAGAGATTGAGGTATGCCCTTCAAAACCATATAAGGAATCCATGGATTGTAAGGACGAAGAATCGTGTAAGGAACCTGCAGTGCCGGATTTGAAAGAAGAGCAGGAGGATGTTAAAGAAGTTAACTGGCCAACAGAGACTGACATCGATAGCGGACAATTAAACATACCGCTACTTAAGCACCAACGACTCTCCCTTGCATGGATGCTCAAGCAGGAAGCATTACAAGGAGGAGGCATATTGGCAGACGATCAGGGCCTCGGTAAGACAATCTCCACACTTGCATTACTTATCAAGGGAGGCACAAGACTTCCCATACCCGTTGTCTGGGACAGAAAGAAGCACAAGTTCAACGGCGGCACGCTGGTTGTGTGCCCTTTGTGTGTACTGAGACAATGGGAGAGAGAAATCCAGTCGAAGATGACTGAAGGGCACAGGTTTACAACACTAATCTACCACGGAAACTCGAGAAGAGAGCGTATCAATGCCAAGAAACTCGCTTCTTACGATGTTGTCATCACTACATATGGTACAGTGACTATGGAGGTCCCTTTCTGGAGGAGAGAGATTACCACGGAAGAAGTTGGGCCAGTAGATTTCAATGGTTTTCATCTCAAGAAGCTCAAGAAGCTAAAGAAGCAGCTACGCAAGCAGCGTGTACGCAGAGGGCCTCTTACAAGAGTAGCATGGCATAGAGTGGTACTCGATGAGGCGCAACACATCAAAAACTCGTATACAAGAGCTTCATTATCATGCCATGATCTCATTTCTACTTACAGATGGGGACTTTCTGGTACGCCTCTTCAGAACCGGATTGAGGAGCTCTTTAGCTTCTACAGGTTTTTGAGGATATCCCATTGAATTCCTGCAAGTTTTTCAAGGAAAAGAGTAACTGGAATGTACAAGATGCAGTTAATAATATCATGTTACGCAGGACGAAATCCACAGTCATAGATGGGCAGCCTATCTTGGATTTGCCTGAGAAAGTGGTGACGCAGGTAAGGGTTAGATTCTCCACAGAAGAGCTTGAGTTTTATAATGAACTTGAAACACGGTTTAAGAACAAGTTTAAGGAGTACAAAAATGAAGGGACGCTTGAGATGCACAGATCTAACATTCTCGTTATGCTGCTCCGTCTGAGACAAGCGTGTGACCACCCAAGACTTACCCTTGGTAAGATTAATAAATCTGATCTCGAGCTTGAGGAGGACTCGGATACAGACTGTGAAGATGAAGATGAGGATTATGTATGTGAATCAGAGAAGCAAGAATCTTCTAATGACACGGATGAACCGTCTGATGAAGACGAGGATGTAACAACTGATGACACGGATGAAGAAGAAGAAGAAGACGATGATGAAGATCTTGACGACGTGGATGAGAAGAACCCTGGTGAGTCACCTGTGGAAGCAGAAGAGACTGAGCTAGAATTTCTGCATAAGAGGGCTGCAGAGATAACTTCGAGCAAGATAAATACTGCAATAGATATTATAAAGATGGTGCCTGATGGGGAGAAGATGCTTGTCTTCTCGCAGTGGACGAGTATGCTGGACCTTCTACAGCCAGAGCTCGACAAAGCTTGTATATGTTACAAGAGGCTAGATGGAGAGATGAGTTTAACCCAGAGGGATATAGCAATTGAGAGTTTACAAATGATGAAGAGTGTAAGGTTATGCTCATGTCATTGCAGGCAACCAGTTTAGGGCTTAACCTTGTCGTTGCTTCTCACGTGCTAATGGTGGATGTGTGGTGGAATCCGACGGTTGAGGATCAAGCTATAGATCGAACGCATCGTATTGGACAAACAAGACGTGTGCATGTTACTAGGTTGACAGTTGATGAGAGTGTAGAAGATAAGATACTTCGTATTCAGGAGAAGAAGAGGGCTATGGTTGATTCTGCATTCGGTGAGACTAACTGTAAGAGGAGTGTGCGTAGTTTGTCCACTAAGGAGCTTTGCTTCATTTTCAGTAGCTCTAGATAGTAATGTTCCGTGTGTATAAACATGTGTGAAGATTTTCAAATTATAAAGAGTTTTATATAAAAAAAATTAAAATTTAAGATAATACTAGTACAATAATCTAATATTTTAAATATATATAATCTTTCTTTTTGTTTCCGGTATTAAAATTATAAATATATTTTATTTTGGAATTAATACAGTTTTAATATTTGTAACCTGAAAATATTTTTAAAATTCATGTTTAACATATTAAATATGAAAATTAAAAAGTTTGTTTTAAAGGATTTATAAATATAATCTATAAAATGAATATATATATGTTACATAGTATTAAGTATATAAAACAATGCATCACACATACAACACACACACACATATCGGTTAAAACTTGAAAGAGAATGTACGAGAAGAGAGAGAGAGAACTTTTGGCATACAATGTGTTGTAATATGTGCATCCATTAATTTTGTTAGTTTAATTACCACTCACTGACTCACACGTCTATGGTATATACAAACTAACTATGAAATGGCTGACGTGCTAATGCTGGAGTTCTAATACATACTGCAACCTATTTATTGTGTGTGCATGCGTGTGTGTGTGTGTATGAGAGAGAGAGAGCTTTAATGATGCATAGTATACAAGCGTTGCAAGATGTATGACTATGTAATAGTAATGCTTATTTATATGAACTTGTTTGTGTGTGTGTGTGTTCTGCGTGTTTCCATATAGATAATTAACTGTTAAAAACATACCCACACATAGAAATTCATTGAAAGACTGCTTACTGTATAAACCATATCTAACATACTATTATTATATTAATATAAAACTAAAACTAGTTAATTATAAATACTTGTTAATTCTTTAAATCTCACCTTCTCTACACACAAAAAACTCCTTTAAGAAAATTATTTAACTTTTACCTCTAAGAAATTGTTGATTTAATTCTTATTATATAAAAATTAGTACTTCATCTCTCTCTCCCTCTCTCTCTCTCTCTCTCTATATATATATAATATATATATAATTTATTTATATTTATATTTATATATTTAGATTCATTATGCCATTACGTAAGAATGACGATACTCTTCTGTGCTATTCCCGCTTTACCGCATTGTATGCTATGCATATTCATTCTCGATTAAGATTTTAGATGACATTGATGTAACATGAGTAGGTATACCCATAACCGTACACTGTATACAGTATATAATGCATAATACTTCACTTGTACATATATACATTTGGATTCTCCACCATATTATATGTTTATTTGTTATTTATTTGTGGTCTTGGAAACGTTTATATATATATATATATATATATATATAAATGAAATATAATTAGTATTTTATCATTATTTAAACTTTATAATTGTTTTATTGTTTTAAGTCTCAATAAACAGACGGAACAGACATTCCATGTTTTCCAAAGGTTTAATAAGAGTATTTTCATTTAAATTTATTATTTTTTATAAAGAGTAACACATATATATATATACACCTAAAAGTTATTGTATAATGTGTGCTGAGAACATACCATGCCACAATACATTTATTGATAGTCAATGAATATGTTAAACTATATTTATAAATTTAAAACAAGAAATTTATAGTTGATTTATCTTAATAATCATGTACTTCAATAAATGATGTATATAAATATTTACCTCATAATTGTAATATTTTTTATATAATAGCTCAAACAATCAGATGACCCATTTATGATTAATATTCTATATTCTTATTATAAAGAAGCACATTAATTCATACACTTGCACAGCAGCAACCAATGAGTTTCTTGGAATCTGCAGGGTGCGACTTAAAACGCCTTCAAATGGCGACTAAGTTTTAATTATCATTCATACACATCACTAGATATATTATTTATGTTTTAGCATTATCTCCATCAAGGGCTCCGTCAAGACGTTTGTCACACACACACACGCACACACGTGTATAGTACGTTATCTACACACTGGCGTTGTGGGTTTGTTTGAGAAAATGGGGCAATGTTTGGTGTTCCTCAGTCTAAAGTGGCCATCAAGGAGACATGGGGCAAATTCGACGACGTTCTCACTCCTGGTGCCACTGCATCAATTTATGCTTTGGATCCACAGTCGCTGGCTACCTCAACCTCAGAATCCAGCAGTTAGATGTCCGCTGTGAAACCAAAACCAAGGTCTTCTCTCTCCTCTCTCTCTCTCTCTCTCTCTCTCTCTCTCTCTCTCTCTCATATATATATATATATATATATATATATATATATGTATGTATGTATGTATGTTTTACAGGACAATGTGTTTGTGACAATTGTGGCATCTATCCAATACATGGTTGTTCAAAACAATGCTGAAGAGGCATATTACAAGCTTTCCAACCCCGTGAGCAGATCCAAGCCTATGTCTTTGACGGTGCGTGTGTGTGCGTGTGTGTGCGTATGTGTGTGAGAGAGAGAGCCCTTCTTTTACAGTCGTCCGAGCAAGTGTTCCCAAGATGATCCTGGATGACGTGTTTGAGCAGAAGAATGAAGTTGCAAAAGCTGTAGAAGACCAACTTGAGAAGGTTAGTACGTGTACAACCTGAGTTATATTGTACGTGTGTGTGTTATATGTATATGTGTGTGTATCTGGTTTAATGAGAAGCATATTTAGGCAATGGCAGCATATGGATACCGCATTGTCAGACTCTTATTGTGGACATTGAACCAGACAAGACTGTGAAACACGCTATGAATGAGATCAATGCAGGTATAACACACACACACACACACACGCACGCACGCACGCACTCATTTGTACATGTTACATATAGCTGCAAGGTTGAGGTAGCTGCAAATGAGAAGGCAGAAGCGGAGAAGATCCTGCAAGTGAAACGTGCAGAGGCTGAGGCTGAGGCAAAGTACTTGTCGGGCGTTGGTGTTGCTCGGCAAAGACAGGTGTGTGTGCGTGTGCGTGTGTGTGTGAGAGAGAGAGAGAGACTAAATACACCAATACAGGCCATTGTTGACGGGCTGAAGGAGAGCGTGCTGGCGTTCTCACATAATGTACCTGGTACGAGTGCAAAGGACGTGATGGATATGGTGCTTCTACACAGTACTTCGATACCATGAAGGAGATTGGTGCAACTCTAAGGCTTCCACTGTGTTTCTTCCACACGGACCTGGTGCAGTTCGAGATGTAGCTGAGCAGATTCGAAACGGTATGCTCCAGGCCGAGGCCTTCAAGGCGTAAGCTTTATATAATGTGAATAAATGTTTGACAATGTATATATATTTCTAAAATACTAGGTTGTGAACTTACAATTTAATTTATATGCATAGTTATATATGTAAAGTAAAACAGAACTTGAGTGTTCATCTAACCTTTTTGAGAATGGTTAACCTGAGACTGAATAGAGGTATACACGTCTCTCTCTCTATGGTGTGTATACATGGTATGTTGACGTTAACTGATAAGCTATCCTAGATTGATGTATGAATGCCTGAGTTGTCTATACATCGTACAGAGATGGTATGCATGTACACACACGATATATACAGATGTGTGTATATACTGTTGTTATTATCAGTATTCAGGCACATCTATGTCTACTGCTGTGTGTGTGAGAGAGAGAGAGTGAGTGAGTGATAGAGAGCTTGTTCACCAACTATTAAAAGTGAACCAGTCCTCCCGTTCCAATGTCGATTTTTAAGAATTTATAAAACGAAGTTTTAATTGGTTTAGTTTGTTTGTGTTTACTTTATAATATTTAAAACTATCTCCTTAGAAAAAACTACATTCGTTTGAATAAGGTGTTTAAAATTTACAATACAATTTGAATTTCAAAATATTAAATTAAAAGTAGAATGTATTTTATCTTGCTTTTGGTTATTAAATTTAAAATAAAATACATTTAATAAATTAACAATCAAACTAGTTTGAAGAAGATAAAGAACATGTATTATATAACTTGTTGTGTGTCTTCTATATATATATTTAAGTACAAATTTACACAGGAACTGAGAACCAACGATGATGATGGCAAAATGATAATTTACTATTATTATAATACTATTATAGAATTCTGATTTCTTAAAAGTTTGTATTGTCCAATGAAGTTTAATCTGTTAGAACATCAAAAGTTAACCTTAAACCATAGGTTTGATTGTTATGAAATGTAAATTATAATAAATATAATTGACATATTTGTCTGGAATATACAATAAAATACGCTTTTTTTTTACTTAAAATATTATTAAATTTAAATATGAATATATATATTTTAATTGAATTATTTTAAAAGGTGGAAATCTTATGTGGTGGATTTTGCTGAGCACATATAAAGAAATTATGACATTTTATAATAAGAAAATATCATTTAAGATTTATGGGAAAAACGTGATTAATTATAAACATTTTATAACAAAAAAAGGTTATGGACGAACACAGACAAGTGCATGATTATGATATTTTGTCTATTCAATATATTTTTGTCCTATGAGAAGATAATTTATAAATGTGACAATAGTTAAAAACAAAATCTTATCATTGACTTTAGAAATGATATATAACCTATCATAAGGATGAAATTTCTAAACTTTAAACGAAAACACGTTTCCTATAATGTGTGAATAATGACAAAAGTTTTATATGTTAATATGAACTAATAACCTTTTGGACCATGTATAATTTTACACATCGAGGATGTTGCATGGCTTTAAAAGGTTATGAATTTGAACCTTTACCATCTTTCTTATCAAAAGGTCGTGAGTTCGATTTTTTTAAGGGAAATTATCATACTTTTATTATACTCCTTTTACTTTGGATGTTGACTGTTGTTACCTAGCACTTGGGTATTTAGTGATGGTCTAGCCAGGTATCATTAATATTGTAAACTCTAAGCGAAGCTAATACTTTTATTATTAGAAAACTCTTACCTTAGTGTTCCATGTCCCGAATGGGTTAATGGCTAGTTCCGGTGAGTTCGGCATGTTAGATATATTTAAAAATATCCCTAGGTTCGATAGGTTAGGGTTTAAGGGTCGATGGATACTCATCAAGTATATTCCCTCTGGAATGAGATTCCGCACTTATGTAAACAGGAAAACATGGGGGGCTTTGTCAATAAATAAGGTAAAGTATGTAGTAGGAGAGCTCTTGAGTTCATGACTGAGTTCGTTGCTCTTCTATTGGTGCAAGCTTCAGCTTGTGTCATTAAGGTACAACCCTCTGTTGTGCCGCCCTAACTTCTAGATTACAGGGGTACGTCCCACCTTCGGGTAACTTACCCTTAAAGTTAGCGAATCCATGCCTAGGAGGTCTTATTGGGATGCACGTTCCAAGAGGCAGAGGTTGAGGCTTGTCTCCAGACTCCTCCTTCACGTCAAACTAGGTGTAGCACTCATGCCCAAGCAAGGCACATCCGTGTCCTTGTACAACTGTGGGTGTGGGATCTTGTTTGATAGGTTTACATTACCCAGTTCCTAAGAGTTCATCAAGGGATTCTAAAATTGGCAATTAGGAACCATATATCACATGTAACATGTAACATATAGTACTTGTTTGTGGCACTTGGTGCAACTCTTAAATTTAAGGATTATGGCATGATAGCCCACATCGTGGAAGGTAATGTCACATGGAGATGTGACACTGAGCTAGACGTCACATGATACAATGCTTGAGGCACGCTCTTTAGGGGTCGTATCATGGGTTTGTTGCCAAGGGATTGAATACTCTAATAAACATGCATGCTTGTGTTTGCACTAGGGTGCTAAACCTTAGGCATCCGCTCAAGGGAGATTAGGTCTCATAACTAGGTGTGCTTTGACACACTTGGTTAGGGGTGTTCTCTTTGGATATAAGGGTTGAACAACCTAAGCTCATTAGCAGAAGTTTTTTTGTGAGCACTTGCAAGGTCATGTACTTAGAGTTAACCAAACCTAGCCTTAAAGAGTTTGCTTAGCAGAACATTTGTGTTTGCCTACGGCGCACACTCATGTCCTCACTAAGTACTAGCTCTAGGTCTAGGGTATGACTTGGCCACTTAAGCCCTTAAAGGGTTAGTCGTGGTTCAAGGTACCCCTTGTCGCCTTAAGGGGTTTTCTCCCGGATGAAGGTGATTTCTCAAGGGGTAAGTGACAATGCCTTAGCTATGTCATAAGGGCATGTGTGAGACACATCTCCTTTGTGGGTTAGGACATGAGCATGTCTAGGTCTACTGGGATAAGATTCTAAGTGTATTAAAGATGGTTCGAGGATGGTCATTATAAGGGGCTTAGAGTATTCTTTTGTTTAACTAGGCATCTGAGTCAAACTCTTAAGGTCATCTTGGGAAACTTAGCATCGCTCACACATGGAATTGACACCGGAAGGCCACTTAGTAACCATGTGTTAACCTTCCAGGTTAAAACTCTGACAGAAATTATAATTTATATTGAAAAGTAATCACTTTTTAGGTCTATGCATTATCCTCGGCCCCAAAAGATTGAAAGTTCAATTATTTTATAATGCAAAGAATATATATTTGGAAAAGAATTAAATTCATTATCTTCATGAACTTGAAACTCTTTAAGTTCATGCACCATCCTCGACATTGAAGATGATGCATGACTCCGTAAGGTTACGAGTTTGCTTTATTTTATACATGTCCATTGGCACCAAGTATGGATGACTTTAAAATTTTATTAATTTTACTCCATTTTTGTTGTTGAAGATGGTGCATAATTCTAGATGAGTTTTGACACATAGGATAGTGCATGAATCTAAAAAGGTGCGAAACTTTTGCAGCCATGCTCCATCCTCAATGTCAAGGAAAGAGTATAGTTTATAAAATATAAAATTAAAGTACACAATGTTACATTTCATGAAGATGATTATTTAGTTTTATAAAGTTGAAAATGGGCTTTAAATAAATACATCCATTATGTTTAATTAGAACATAATATTTATTTGAACAAGAAATGGAAATAGCAACAATATAAGCAAAGTTTATTTTATCTCATTTAAAAATGATTTTATCAAACATTTAAGATTTTATTTTCTATTTAATAACATTCATCATTCAATATATAGAATTGTATATATGGTTGTATGGCAGCATACAACACGCTCTTTAGACCAATTCATCGCAATGCAATATTATATAACCAAGTTAATGAAACACAATTGACATGCATACATATATACCCTTAGAAATTTTATATTTACGTATATCCTCTAAAGTTTTAAATTTATAAATACCCTTGAAAAACTTCAATTACAAACATATATATCAAAATATGCCCTTTTAAAATAACAATATTATATTTTAATTCATAATGAAAAATTAAAGTTTACTGTGGGTATTAAATGTTAAAAATGTCATAGTAAAAGTAGAATATTTTTAATATAATTATATATATTATTGTATTTGGACCTAAATATAATAAAGTACAAGTTTTATTGATTTTTAAAAAATATTTTTTAATTTTTAATTTTGAAATTTATGAAGTTTTAAATTGAAGTTTCAAAGATATATATAGAATATAAATTTTAATTAAATTAATTAATTCACAAAAAAAATTATAAACATATAAAAAAACATTTTTAATTAATATTGTTATTTTAAAAGTCAAAATATTATGATTAAGTTTTTAAGAGTATATATGTAAATATGATAAATTTAATATAAATGTAATTTTCCCTTTATAATATGCATATCATATTATGTATGTATAGTTAGACATACAATATGTACATTTTATTTTTATAATTTTAGAACTATACTTGAAAACTATAATTCATTATGAATCATCTTTATTTAATATTTATTATTGATTAGTGAACAATATATATTCCGCAGTGTCCTTATTGCAAAATTATCCAATAAAATACCAGTAATGAAGTATATTCGTAGGTTATAGAGATTAATCTAAACACCATTCAATATTCAAATAAAGAGAATCCACTAGTATAAACTTAACATTTGGTCTGTTATTTATCCCTTCGAAATACTCAAGGTTAATTCTATATACAATTCTATGCATCATAAAAAATAAAAATAATTTATTTTATGATTAACTATAAAGTATACAATTTATAATTAGAATTAAAATACACTATAATGCCGCATTTTATGTACATAGTGTAAAACTAAAGTGTATAATATATATATGTATTATTCATAACTTCGAACAATAAAGGATTTGAACTTGCACAACAATCCACATGATTTCGAATCATGCCCGATAACCACTCCAGCACATCCACATCATATTATTTATTCAAAATTTTATTCCTTTTTTGTAGATGCCCATTCTGTACCTAGTATATTCAAGACCATGAAGTTATCAAAATAAAATAAATCGAGATATTGACATATTTTATGTTTTTAATTCAACTTTGTACACTTTGTAAAAATATCATGAAAATGAAATAATTTAATTTAAATGATATAATTTTAATTTAATAAAGGATCTTGGTTTATTGTAGATTCTGAAGCAAATATTAAACAAAATAAACAGTAAATATATAACCTTTCATAAATTTAATGATTTATCCTTGTGTATAAGTGTGTGGTGTGTGATCAACAAAATGTGTTGACAGAGCCTTCCAATATATTGATGGAAGGCCTATACTGCAGCCCTTGAGTGGTTTTGAATACATAAATTAATAAATTAATATTAGTCTAATATTAACTGTATGAAATGAAAATAAAACTGTAAACATTTGAAGGCTCCGCAGCGTACAAATTCTAATAAATGCATTGGTTCTTCTCAAAGAGAATGATTAAGATATGTTAATTAATGTGTTTTTTAATAATAAAAATAAATATTAATCTTTGCATGTATCATGTTCATTATTAATAGAGGTAACTATGATATGAAAGCACCACCCTGTCATCGTTAAATAATTTAGATCCAACGAAAGCATATACAAATGTGGTGTTTGTATATACAATATACACGTATAAAATGCTGTCTATCTGATTTTCATATTGAACAAGATAAAGCTATATACTTCATTTGCTAAAATATTTTCATTATTAAAAAATACTCACTGAACAAGAATTCTCTAAACATAGTTTTAATATAGTCATTAACTATCGATAAAATGTATTCCAATTAATAATAGAGCTATATATCATAACTTCTTAATACCCGAAGGAGCTTAAGACAAAGTAAGTAGTGCTTCGATCTACACAGTCGTCTTATGTGCATACGTGCGAGCGTGCTGCGTGTGTGTGAGAGAGAGTCCCTTAACAATGTTATTAATTAACTTTAACGGTGAATACTGTCCTTATTTAACATGAAATGCTTTTTTTAATCATGTTATATTTAGTTTCAATATATAATATCAAATTTCAAAATAGAGTACTTACCCGAGACAACAAATAATTCCTTATGTTAACAAACTATCGGTAGCACTTCATAAAGAAGTTTGAGAAAGATACATCAAGGTATATGGGAAATTTGGAAGATACATTGATGTGCGTGTGTGTGGAGTATATACATGCATAATATATATGTATACATAATAAATGCGATAAAATCTTAATCGAAAATCATGGATACAATGTGGTAAAGTGGGACTAGCATAGAAGATTATACACACATCATTAACGGAATGGCATAATGAATGGATACTGTGTGTGAGGTACAGTGTGATGTATACTTGGTGGGTAATAATTTTTCTTATTTAAATGAACATATATTTTAATATAGAGATTTTAGATTTGCGATTAATTTAATTTAATATAAGAATTAAATAAATGATTTCTTAACAGTTTATAAATTAGATTAAGTTTTTTAAAGGAAATATTTAGGTATATCTATGATACAAGCCTTAAACAAACTCTCAAACATGCACTCGTCACGTAAACAGTCATTTATAAAATGCATATATATAATGCTACATGTACTTTCATATATATGCGCATATAATATATATATAAATGTGAAAGGGCATGTACGAGACATACAATGTGTTGTAGTGTGCATATATTCTAAATGATATCAACTCTTATGAGAATCTTATATGTATTTATGCATCCATTAATTTTTGTTAGTTTTATTGGTTTTCTTATATACGCCTGACATGCAATAACATTTATATTTATATACGCTAGATAAATTATATTAGAAGGCAGAGCAATTAAAAATAACTTTTACTCACTGACTCACACGTCCATGTAATTTTTAACATAAATATTATTTGTTATATTCATTAATAATGAAAAAGTATGTTTAAAACATCTTATAACTAGTTGTGCATAAAACTTTTAATATTGTGTATAAAATATTATGCACAAATTCAAAATTAAAATATAAATAACATTATTTATTTTAAACTTAAAATGGGAAATCTCGGACCCATCGGCCGCATTCCCGTCAATATAAAATAATGTTTAAAACTATATAATATTATAAAACAAATTATGTACTGGTATGTACAAACTAACTAGTTGAAATAGCTGATGTGCTAATGCTGGAGTTGTCTAATACATACTGCATGCGTATAATAACTACCTATTTATTGCATGTGTGTTGTTTGTACGAGAGCTATGATGCATAGTATAATGGTGTTTGCCAGATGTATGACTAATTCACTCCCTGATTTTTGTTAACAATTTGGTTTTTTCATATATGTTTTATAAAATAATAATAAAATATATATAATGTGTTTTTTTCTAATAATTTTTTTGTATTTTTCTGATATTAATGCTTATTTATATGAACTTGTTATATAGCAGTTAATAAACGCCTTGTGTGTGTTCTGCGTGTTCCATATAGATGTTTGTAAGACTAGAGTATGTGAGACAATGTATATGGTGTATGGTATGTACTATTTAAAGCTCTCTCCTCTCTCTCACACACACATATTTAAAAGCACGTTATTAAATATTAATGAACTATCAAACTATGTCAAATTTCAAAATAAAATACGTTCCCACAAACAAATTAATCCTTCTGTTAATAACTAATTCAATAAACAAAATTAGAATGGATATAAATGTGTGTGAAGCAGTATTTATCATTCTACACAGCTATGATGATCATATCTCATTAAAATAAGTCGCTAGTTCTTGATTAATGATAATTTACTGGACTCATAATATTCTATTAAATTTAACTATAAATATAAACCATATTAAATACTAAATCTTTTATATTAAACTGAAACCAAAAAAATATAAATGAAAATTAAAACCAAATTAAATAATAAATACTTGTTATTTCTTTAAATCTCACCTCACTCGCACCAAAAACTTCCTTTCAGAAAATTAATTTAAATTTTATTATAAATTTTTACCCTAAAAACATTTGTTTACTTAATTCTTATATAAAAATTAGCAATTGATCTCCTGCAAATCTAATAACCACACTGTGTACTGTTAAAAGCTGTCTGTCTCGTATTCATCTCTCTCTCTCTCTCTCTCTATATATATAAATATATAAGAATGATGATGTATGCTTTCTCTATTAAGATTTACATAACATGAGTATGTATACACCGTACACCGTATATGATGCATATATATACTCTGTACATATACATTTGTATTTCTCCATGTATTCATCTTCAAACTAACTTGTTTGTTGAAGTGCCACTATCTATGCTTATTTGTGATTTATTTGTGGTCTTGGGAACGTTCTTTTAAAAAATAAAATAAAAATGAGATATATATTAATATTTTAAATTATTAAAAAAATTCTATTTTTTAAAACTCAACACACGTACCGGATCTATGTTCTTCAAAGGTTTTTAATACGAGTATTTTCATTTAAATTTATCATTTCTTTTCTCGTAAAGAAGTAATCCTTTTCAGACTTCAAAAGTATGTGCAAAAACGCATGTTTAAACAATACTGAATATCCACCAATCTAGATCAGACAAACACCAATATGTATCCTCTCTCTCTCTCTCTCTCTCTCTCTCTCACACACACACACACACACACACACACATATATATATATTAAACGTGATTTAAATTAAAAAAGCATTTCATAGGTTTACTCACACAGCACGTTAGCACGTAACACATGAGAGTTATCCTAAACTTCTTTGGTTATTATTGTATATACCTCTATTATTAATTTGGAATACATTTTATTTATAGTCATTGAATATGTTAGACTATATAAATATTATAAAATTATGAGGTAAATATGTTATGCATCGTTTATTGAAATATCTTAAATACTTAAATACAAGATTGTTAACATCTTTTATAGTTGAATATACCAGGATTCGCGCTCTGAATGAATATAAAAAAGATAAAACCTAATCAAACATCGGTGTTTTTATGATTAATATTTATACTTTATTATATGGAATCTGCAGGGTGCAAATGGTTATTAAATTTTAATTTTCATACGTAACTAAATATATTAATTTATGTTAAAACCATTTCCATCAAGGGCTCCGTCAAACGCACACACACCACGCACACCACGTGTATAAGTACGTTATCTACACACTGGCGTGTGTGCTTGTTTGAGAAAATGGGGCAATGCTTGTGTGTTCCTCAGTCTAAATTGGCCATCAAGGAGACATGGGGCAAATTCGACGACGTTCTCACTCCTGGTTGCCACTGCATCAATTTATGCTTTGGCTCCACAGTCGCTGGCTACCTCAACCTCAGAATCCAGCAGTTAGATGTCCGCTGTGAAACCAAAACCAAGGTCTCTCTCTCTCTCTCGCTCTCGCTCTATATATATTGTGTGTGTGTGTGTGTGTGTGTATGTTTTACAGGACAATGTGTTTGTGACAATTGTGGCATCTATCCAATACATGGTTGTTCAAAACAATGCTGAAGAGGCATATTACAAGCTTTCCAACCCCCGTGAGCAGATCCAAGCCTATGTCTTTGACGGTGCGTGTGTGTGCGTGTGTGTGCGTATGTGTGTGAGAGAGAGACCCTTCTTTTACAGTCGTCCGAGCAAGTGTTCCCAAGATGATCCTGGATGACGTGTTTGAGCAGAAGAATGAAGTTGCAAAAGCTGTAGAAGACCAACTTGAGAAGGTTAGTACGTGTACAACCTGACTTATATTGTACGCGTGTGTGTTATATGTATATGTGTGTGTATCTGGTTTAATGAGAAGCATATTTAGGCAATGGCAGCATATGGATACCGCATTGTGCAGACTCTTATTGTGGACATTGAACCAGACAAGACTGTGAAACACGCTATGAATGAGATCAATGCAGGTATAACACACACACACGTACACACGCACGCACTGACATTTGTACATGTTACATATAGCTGCAAGGTTGAGGTAGCTGCAAATGAGAAGGCAGAAGCGGAGAAGATCCTGCAAGTGAAACGTGCAGAGGCTGAGGCTGAGGCAAAGTACTTGTCGGGCGTTGGTGTTGCTCGGCAAAGACAGGTGTGTGTGCGTGTGTGCGTGTGCGTGGTGTGTGTGAGAGAGAGAGAGAGACTAAATACACCAATACAGGCCATTGTTGACGGGCTGAAGGAGAGCGTGCTGGCGTTCTCACATAATGTACCTGGTACGAGTGCAAAGGACGTGATGGATATGGTGCTTCTCACACAGTACTTCGATACCATGAAGGAGATTGGTGCAGCTTCTAAGGCTTCCACTGTGTTTCTTCCACACGGACCTGGTGCAGTTCGAGATGTAGCTGAGCAGATTCGAAACGGTATGCTCCAGGCCGAGGCCTTCAAGGCGTAAGCTTTATATAACGTGTGTAATAAATGTTTTCTAAATAAGATGTGTGAACTTGTATATACAAACTAATAGCTATCTAAATTGATGTATGAATGCCTGTTTGCATGGAGTTGTCTTACATCGTACATAGATGGTATGTGTGTACACACACGATATATACAGATGTGTGTATATACTGTTATTATTTATTACAATTTTTGTGGACATACAACCACATAACACAGTATTCAAGCACATATATGTATATACTGGTGTGTGTGTGTGTGTGAGAGAGAGAGAGAGAGAGAGACGCTTTTATGATGCATGATTTAATAGTGTAACGACTATTAAAGAACCAATGTCGATTTTTAACAAGTTCTAAAACGAAGTTTTAAGTGGTTTGTTCTTGATATTTATTTTATCATAAATATTAAAACAAATACTTTGTAATATTTATAACTGTCTACATTCGTTTAATTAAGTGAAGATATTTTATAAGGAAAAGTTTTAATTGTCAATATAATTTGAATTTCAGAATATTTTAAATTAAAAGTAAAATGTATTCTATATGTACAATAAACATACAATGTTTTCAAAACATTATTTTCTCTCTTATATACATGTATGTATACAGTCTAATGTTTATTATATTCTATGCGGCCACAAGCCACACATCAAAATCATACATTTCAGAAAAAATTGTATACTTCTAACATAGATTATAGACTTAATATATAATGAACTAAATAATGTTAATGCTGAGAAAACTAAATGTATATAATATATATTCGATAAATAGATACAGTATACATTTAGTATATATACAATCAAATAACTACATTATTAATAATTGATTAACAGTCATATTAAGTTTGGATATGCACATTTAGATTAATAACACTTCAAAACATATATACATATAGAAAGTTCAATGAGAAAGTAACAATGTATTTTTATGGTTTGACTTAAAACTTCAGGCTTTTTAGAATATATGCCAGACTGAACGAAATTAAATTTAATTTGGGTGTGCGAAGTTCGCTAAATAAAGACAATACAAAAATATAATAATATTATCAAGCTAATATGAAAATCACTTATAAATTATTTTCTATTTACTTATTTTATGCTAGTAAATTTACGATAATATAATTAAAAATGTAATATGCTTAGCTAGTTTTAAGTTGTTTATAAATACCGTAAACTTATGAAAAGAGAGATCGTACACAATAGTAGAATGATGTGTAATATTATTCAAGTAAGAGTATTTTCTCTTACGTGTACATATGCGCTGTAGGATTTTTAAAATTTAAAAATCTATGAAATATCATGATTAGCATATATAATATATATATCTCCCGTATACTTATAATTTCAGTTCTGTCGTATTTATTATTATTATTATCATACCCTTGATTTGCCCTAGGGTAAGGGTTAGCGATGCGAGGTCTATTTTTGTGCCTCTTCTTGGTCGCAACGGCAGTAGTAGCATGGCCGCGCCGCCTACAGCGGGGAAGTATTGGCGTCGCTGCCAGGACCAGTAAACAGGGAGGAGGCAGCAATGTTGCTAAAGCCACTGTTGAGATTAGAAAAGCAGGGCATGCTCAACTTGGTGAGATTTGTGGACACAACAGGGGCGTTCCAGCACAAGTTTGTGTTGGACGAGATGGACGGGAGCAACTCATTAAGGCGCACTTTGGGCTTCACGATCTGACGAGTGCGCAACAGGAGGATATCCTTGGCATGATGAACGCTGCTGGGTACGCAGAGCAACTTGTGGGGAGATTCCCCATCACAGTTGAGGACATGTTGGAGATCAACGCTAGGGTTGTTAATAGCAGAAGCAGCTCAAGTTCCCACTTGTTGACGCAGCAGGGAGGGCGTGGCTGGAAGACTACTTGAGCAAGTTTAACCTTGTCATGAGCTATATCAAGAAGCAGCAGGACGCGGTGGAGAGGGGAATTGGGGCGTTTCAGATTGTAGCCTGGTCTATGGACGCCCTCCGCGAAGGTCGACCTTTTAACGATGGTAACGCTCGCGTTGCTGAGGTGATGAACGCTTGTGTGCTCACCTCTGTCGTTGGTCTACCATTCCCACAGAGAGTGCAAGGCCACTCGTTTTCACTAATGCGCTTGTCGACCTTGGACATGGCGAGCAGCTGGTCACAAACGCTATCAGGGCGCTTGGTCCAAGTCATTCATTTTTTAAACAATTTTAAACTTAATTAATCGTTTCATATATTGTGAGTAACGCAGTATTGTATAGCAAGTTGACGCAACACACACATACACACTATGTTTACATACACGCACATGTATGTATACAGTAGTCTTATTACATTGATTGTGGTCAGCATTCCATTTACATGTAGAAAAACAAAAAAAAAAAAAAACGTTTACTTTATATATTTATAACATGTACATATAGTAGACATTGTTTATAACTATATATTTAGTATTTAATATTTTGTCTCCATTACGTAAAAACTATATTAATATTATATGTAATGATTCATTATTCGTTTATTTAATATCTTCTACAGTTTGCTTGAGTATAAACTTCAGTTACTTAACATTTTGTCTGTTATTTATCGCTTAATTCTATATAAAATATATATATAATGCGTATAAATAATATAATGATAACGTGGATGCCTACGCAGGTATAAACCCACATGATTTCGAGTCATGCCCGATAACCACTCCGGCACATCCACATTACTTTTTTAAATAAAAGCATATCTTTTATTTTACAAATTTATTTAAAACTATATTTGTTTTTGGATGCCCATTCTAAACAGTATTCCTGTTTCATGAAATCTGGTAATTAGGTTATCAAAAAATAAAATAAATCAAGACATTGAAAATTTATATTTTTAATTCAATAGTTTAGCTGGATAAATAATAAAGCAAGAAAGGGAGTTGTAATTGATATGAAGCATTGAAATAATTTAATTTAAAATGATATAATTATAATTTAGCAAAGGATGCAGAGATAATTAAAGATAGTAAATATATAAACTTTCATAAGTTTAATGATTTATCCTTGTGTATAATGTAAACAAAATATACACGTACAGTGTGTGGGGTGTGTGTGATGAATGGAAGTTCCAGGCTGCAGCCACTTAAGTGGTTTTTGAATACATAAATTAATGTATATTAGTCTAATAGTTAATATGTATGAATGAAAATAGGAATTTAATATTAATAACCATTTGAAAGTTTCTCAATTTACAAATTCCAAGAAATGCATTGGTTCAAAGCGTATGATTAAGACGTATGTCAATTAATGTGCTTTTTATATATTAAAATATTAATGAATTATCAAACTACATCAAATCATCAAATTTCAAATTTGAATACGTTCCGAAGACAACAAATAATTCCTTTTATGACTAAACCGGTATCACTTCAATAAACAAGATACATTGATGTATATATGTAAATGTGGAGTATATATATGCATAACATATATACATCTACGGTGTATGGTATATGTTGTAAATATGCATAACAGAAATCGGGAATGCATAGAAGATTATACACACATAATTAACATAATGATATGTATATGCATATACAATGGATAGTACTGTGTGTGAGAGAAAGAGCTTTTTGTGTGGTGTGTACTTTGGTGAGTTAACTAATCTCTTATTTAAACGAACATATATTTAATATAGAGATTTTAAATTTGCAAGAGATTAATTGCTAATCATTATATAAGAATTAAATAAATGATTTCCTAAAAGTTTATAAATTAGATTAAGTTTTTTAAAGGATACGTGACAAAGTTAGTAAAGCTTTAGTTTAACTTTTATTTGAAAATGCAGTAACAATTTATATATGTGATAAATTGGCTTGGAAAAACACACTAAGCTGTGGTGCACGTGTGTGTATTCCCATTATTTTTAAAACATGCATCCCGGTAGTGTAGAAGAAAATTCGAAGAAGAAACATATGTTGTGTCACAATCTTTTCAATATATTATTATATGCTTCATATAAGATATGTATTCAATGTGCAAAATTAAAAACGCTACATACTTAGTATTAATATATAACATCTAATCACGTTGTTCACTGTTCATATTGACATAATCTAACTGTCATGTAAACTGTGTGTGCGTGTGCGTGTGAGAGGAGGAGGGGGGGGAATCTATAAAAAGGGTGAATCCTTCCGGTTATGCTACATGCCTTACAAAGAAAGTATGTCAGGGCAGTTTATTACTTGTTTAATATGTGTGTCTGCTACATACACAGACACACAATATCCATTTACAAATATGTATATAAACAATAATGAATATTCACATGCATAAAACCATGTGAGTACATGAGAATGAGGTTCTTTTAATAATTTTATAAATACATATAAATCATAAATAAGAGTTTGAAATTTAGTTATATGAAATGGGATACCTTGTTTAAGATTTTGACATAAATATATAATAAATAGTTAAATATATCCATCTGAATTATTTAAAATACGACGAGATTGCAAATACATGTATATTTTATTTAGTTTCTATTTTTAATTTATATTTAATACAAAGATCGTTTAATATTTTCGATATGGTTTATATTTATATAGGTTTAATATCAAGGTTGAACAGTAACCACGTGGTGTGTCGATATGTATAGGCAAGTGTACAGTAAGTTCAGTTATATCTTATATTGCATGTGTGTGTGTGTGTGTGTGTGTGTGGTGTGCGTGCGTGCGTGCGCTTACATGAAGTATATCCAAAATAGTCTCGGTGAAGAGCTTCGTACGCTCCAGATCTCTCATATTCCACTGTGAATACTCAGAGATAAACGGTGGATTTCTGAGTTTTATTTTATTTACTTTATAGGAAAATGACAAAGCTATATAAATTTGAAGGTAATCATTAAATAAATAAAACCTTCTTTAACGATGTAATATTTAACATTTCAATAAACTATTAAATATATGTATTTAGAATAGAATGTGTTTCTAGGAATGGGGACATACTTAGCAACTTTAACCACTTATATATATATATATATATATAGTGTGTGTGTGGAGAGATGATACAAGGGGTGTTTGTATGCTGTAGCTTGGTGATTTTGTTAGCATTTTCTTTATATTTTATCTTTAAAATTTAGAAGAGTAGTAAAATCTGCAGTATCTTTACTACGCCTGTTATGTTTAAGAGAAAAAAAGAAAATAACTATAAAGCTTAAATAACTTTAAATATCAATAAACTTATTAAATTTAAAATAAAATAAATCTAATAGAGAATAAGGGTGGTTGTTTTGATTGCTTTCTGTTTGGTGGGTCGAAGAGCCGGAGACGCGTATATTAATCATCTTCTCGTACAATAAGTCCTAAATAGCACTTTCAGAACAACTAGTTTAAATAAGTAGGTGTCGAAGTCATACCTGTATGTGTGCGTGTGTGGCTTTGATGCACGATTTAATATTGTTCACGTATTGATATATAAATACAAGATTATTCTAATGTCGATTTTTAGCAATTTCTAAGACGAAGTTTAAACGATTTGTTCTTTATATGTATGTGGTTTGTAAGAAATAGTAAAACATGTTTATAATAATTATAACTCTCTCCTTTTTAATACACGAAAATAATAAGGATGTTTAAAAAATGTTTATAATAATTATAACTCTGTCCTTTTAATACATGAAAATAATAACGGATGTTTTTCAGCATGGGTGAAGATGAACATTTTTTAAACTTTAAAATATAATTTAAATTTCAATGTAATATCAAATTGTTTTTGATAACAAGCTTTATGTACAATAAACATACATTGTTCAGCACTTCAATAACCAAATATATTTTATATTCAAATTAACTACCCTATATTAAAAAGTTTAATATATATATCATGTATATAAACCATTTGTGTTTGTTTGTTTCGTATATTGTGTGTGTGTGTCATGGTGAATCTTATATTTCAAAATATGCTAGTATGCCAATGTTTTTTGGCTACTTTAAACAATGTGTGTGTGTGTGTGATTCAAAGATATTCATCTAGATTGAAGATATCAAATGCTGCTATCTTTTAGCTGAAACATTGGGGCTAACGTAGAAATAAGTGATAAAATTGGTGAAGAGACCAAGGAAAGGAAGTATACATATCACATAGATACATACATAAATGCATGCATTGCGTGTGTGAGAGAGAGTTTAGGTTCTGATAATAAGAAAAGAATGGCACACACACACACATTATACACATATAAGTTTGATATCAAGTTTTTTCTCATTTGTAGTTTCTATTTGATACTTCATCAGAAGTCTTATATTTAAGATTATGATTACTTGAAGGTAAATAATAATAAATAATAATTAATATATTATAAAAAGCTATATAAATAAAGAATTAACTCCATTTTGTATTTGGAGATTACTTCCTAACTGGCTATGATTTTCCTCAGTATCTGGAAGCACAGAAGAAATTTGACGAGACTTACAGGTAACCATAACGTTTTCACAATCCAACTCCCTTTTTTATTAGTGGTAATTAATTAAAATTTGATAAATGACAAATATTAAAAACCAAGACAAAATATGTATTTAGAAAAAAAACTTATATATACCAAATTATGTATATGAAAGTTTTTTATTTTATATCCTTTAAATACATATAAAACCATTAAAATAATTAACTTAATTAATTATGATTAAGAGAGGGTTGGATTGTAAAAAATAGCCTAGGTAACATATAATATTTAGCTTATATGTACTGATTATTTTATTAATTAAATATTCATTATTGTGATTATTAACTAAAACATGAAATGTGTATAAGTAGTTTTAATGTATACCTATTGTAAGGTAACCTACGTATTTACCGTAACTACGGTAAATACGTAGGTTACCTTACACATATATATATATAATTTTTTGTTTGTAGCAAAGTGGATTAGGATCCGGTAAGTTTAAACTATTCAAGAATATGCAAGGGATATATATGGCATATACGTCAGGAAACCATCGTTGTTAAATTATCAAAAACAAAGTAAATAAAGACATTGACATATTTTATATTTTTAATTCAATAGTTTAGCGCAAGAAAAGGGATTATAATTGAATACGAAATGATTTAATTTTAAATTATATAATTATAATTATAATTTAATAAAGAATACTGGCTTCAAAAATAACTAAAAATATTTTATAAGTTTATAATTTATCCTTGTGTATAATGTGTATGTGTTTATATATATATATATCGTATAATAATTTATATTACTTACGGATACCAACCAAAGCATATACAAACGTGTGCATCTCATGTGTGTTTGTACACACGATATACTCTTATAAAATTTTATATAAGAAAAGATAAAGACAAAATCACGAAGGTAAAATTTCATTTGTTAACATTAAATGTTATTCCCAATTAATAATAGAGTTAATAACTAAAGGTGATTAAGACACAGCAAGTAGTGCTTCTATTTACACATTGTCTTATGTGCATATGTGCGAGCGTGTTGTGTGTGCGTGTGAGACAGAGAGAGTTAATGTCAACTTTTAAATTTTTTGAAAGTCTAATGATTTCTTAACAATGAAGTGAATATTGCTAAACCTTATTTAACACTTTACAATTTAGTTTCAACATATATAAAAATATATTAAATATAACTGGACTATCAAACTATATCAAATTTCAACAAGGAACACTTCAATAAACAACAAATTAGTTTGAAAAAGATACATTAAGGTACATGGAGAATTTATGTATATATACTTATATGTGGAGTATACATGTGCATAACATATATATATGTACGGTGTCCGAGTATAGATTTTCCGGTTCACAATTGGTCATTTAAATGTCAAGGTTGGACACTTCAAAAAATTAACATTTTAAAGATTAACAAGATTAATAAAACAGTTATTTTTCACTGTATCTGTTCGTATGTATTTCAAAATAATTTCAATAGAAATTTTTTTTAAATAAATAAAATAAGTAAATAAGTCATTCACAAAATATTAATTTTTGTAGTGTCAATCTTGTTATTTAAAATGTTAACTAACCACCGAAAATTTGTAATACACTGAGAATTCTGCACGAGTCGGTCTTGAGATTTTATAATAATATATTTAGAGAACACTCGTTTTGATAAGTGAATGTGGGTTATAGTACAGTGTGGTGTATATAGAGATTTTAGATTTGCAAGAGATTAATTACTAATTTTGATATAAGAATTAAATAAATGATTTCCTAAAAGCTTATAAATTAGATTAAGTTTTTAAAGGATGTTTTTGAGTATATATGAGAAGAAATGAGATTTAAAGAAATAATAAGCTTTAATTTAACTTTTATATGAAAATGCAATAACAATTTATATACATGATAAATTAGCTTGAAGAAAACATAGCAAGAAAATTTACAATGTGGTGCACGTGTGTGTGAAAACATGCATCCCGGTAGTGTAAATAAATATCAGTTGTCTTGTAGGAGAAAATTTGAGAGCAAGAGTATGTTGTGTCACAATCTTTTCAAAATATTATTAGAGTGCATCATAATATATATGTACCCAATGAGCCAAATTAAAAACCCGTATATATTCATAGCATCTAAACATGTTGTTCATAGTTCATATTGACATAATCCGACAGTCATGTAAACTAGTGTGTGTGTGTGTTGTAAGTGAGTGAGTGAGTGAGAGAGAGAGAGAGAATCTATAATGCCTTACGACATTTAGTAGCAGCAAAGAAAGTATGTAAGAGCATGCTTGTTTATTACTGTGTTTGAGCTACACACACAAGACATGATTTAATAATACATATAAATAATAAATAAGCTGTTTTAAATTTTAATTATTCTATGAAATGGGATAGTTTGGTTTAGGATTTTTACATAAATCTATAATAATAAAGAATGAATATGTCCACTGAATGATTTGATTTGAAAGTATGATACGAGATTGCAAAGATACTATAATACATATATATTTAATTTATATTTAATTTGTTTTAATTTTTATTTTTAATGATATCAGTACAATGACAAATAATGCTTCACACACAAACACACACACACACGTGCGGTGTGAGAGAAAGAACTCTGTTAATGCATGATTTAATAGTATTCAGGGTTATTCTCTCCATTCTAAACAATTTCTAAAACGAAGTTTTAAATTGTTATTTATATGTGTTTTATTAGAAATAGTAACAACAGTTTATATATTTATATTTATCTCTCTCTCCTTTTTAAAACATGAAAAAAAAACATTTTCCAGTAAGGTGGAGATATTTTAAAAGACACTTTTTAAATTTTAAAATATAATTTAAATTTTAATGTAGTATCAAAATAATTTTGAATAACACAATTTGAAGCTTTTATGTACAATAAACATACAATGTTCAACATTTCAATAACCAAATGTATTTTACATTTAGATTAACTAACGTACATGAAGTAGTTTATATTCATTATCATGTAAATAATAAACCATTTATGTTTGTGTGTTTTCACACGTTAGATTTAAAGAATATTCATTAAGTTCTATGTTATCAAATGCTGTTAACTTTCTAGGGACTAATATGAAATTTGCATTAACTGGGTGAAACATTAGATAGGGTTAATGTAAAGAAGAAATTGACGAAAATAATTTTTTCCTATTCGGTCCATGAAATATCCAAGTTAAACAGAGAATATAAAATGCATGCAATTGTGTATGTGTGGTTCTGTTTGTGTGTATGCAGAGATAAATAGAACTGAGGTTTAAGGTTGAAGGTTCTAGGTTTATCAAAGTACACATATAAGTATGTTTTCTTTTATTTGTAATTTATATTTGATCCTCGTTTTAACGATGTTAACGACTTCATTGTATTTGGAGATTATGATGAGATCGAAGATAAAAGATAATTTTTTATAATTAATAATTTGTATAATATAATTAAAAAAGGCTATATAAAATATGAATTAACTTAATTTTAATATTAAAGTAAATAGCGGTTATAGATGTAGAGTTTGGTTATGATTTTCTTTGATATTTGGAAGCACATAAGAAAGTTGTCTATGAGACTTACATGTAACATATATAATTTAATTTATTATGTATTAATTAGTTTATTAATAAGATATTTATTTTTGTCATTATTAATTAAAACATGGAATGTGTATATTACTTTGTGTATATATACAATTCGTTATAATTGAGAATTAAATTAAAATTAAATCTAGTATCGATATCATTTTATACGGAAAGAATAAAATATATTAATAGCATAACAAGATTAGTAAATTATCAGTTATATATTTAAGAATTTGAGCGCATGCATGAGAATGAAGGTTTAACCTTATTAAATATGAGTGATGTTACATTGTTAATGAATGGAACGAACATTATAAATGGAGTTAACTGTGCAATGGGTTTAGGGTTTAGGGTTTTAGGGTTTAGAATATGTCACAAATATACGGCATATTTAAAGAATGTGGTGGTTTCTGAATTATTGTTTTAATTTTATTTTTTTTTAAGGAAAATTACATTTATACTCCAGAAATTTATCATATTTACATATATATCCCTAGAAGTTATATATTTAAATATATATATACCCTTCTAAAAATTGTAAATTTACATATATATTTTTTGAAAAACTTTAATTATAATATTTTAATTTTTAAAAGAACAATATTAATTAAAAAAATATTTTTAATTTATAATATATTGTAAATAAAATAATTAGATGTTAAATGTAAAAAAATTATCATAGTAAAAAAATAAAATATTTTTAAATAATTATATTATTAATTTGGATATATATGTTTAATAAGTTGTATTTTGGCCTAAATATACAAAAAATATAAATTAATTATAAATTTTTATTAATTTCTTAGAAAAGTTTTTAATTCTTAATTTTAAAATTATAAAATTTTAAATTGAAATTTCAGGAATATATATGTAAATATAAAACTTCTAAGGATATATATATAAATATGATAAATTTCAGCTGTATAAATGTAATTTTCCCTATTTTTAAAGTACTATCCCATGATTATAAGGGACCTTGTAATTATACAATGGAATGGCAAGCGAAAATGAAATAATTTACTTTTAAAAGACAGAATTTATAATTTACCAAAGGATATTGTTTATCGAAGCAGAGATAGTTAGAAATATGGACTTAAAATCTAAGGATACATATATAAGAAACATTTATGTTAAATTGGATACATATATAAGAAAACATTTATGTCAATTGGATACATATATAAGAAACATTTATTTACACATGTTATATAGGCTGGAGCGTCGTTTCGAAACTGCTGGCTACATCTCAAACTGCCAGGTCAATGTTATATGCTGCACCTATCTCCTTCACGAGGAGAACCATGTCCATCACGTCCCTCTCTCACACACACATGCAGTTGTGTGTAAGGTGTGTTTTGTGCACGTGCATATGTGTGTGTGGTGACACACTTGCAGATGCATAAGATGTGGTGTGTGTGGTGTTTTATACCTTAGCGTTTCTCACAGGCCTGTCTAGTTCAAGTCTGAATATTCTTCTCATTAAAGTAGCATGCGTACACGCAAAGTGACACACACATACATATAACAATGTGTACAATATAATTCAGATTGTACACATACTAACCTCGTCAAACACAGCCGGCATATAATGCTCCGCAAATTCTAATAAACTCATTGGTTGCTTGTCAAAGTGTGTGATTAATATTTACATAAACTATTTATAAACTTATGAAGGTAAATATTTTATACTTCATTTATAAAATCATGATTATTAAAATCTGTCATTCTCAGGGTTGGGATCCCGATAAAGTTAAATTTACGAATAAATTATTGACTATATAGTATGTAATAGCAGAGCTATAGGTTTTTTTTGATGACCAAAGGCAGCAAGTAAGACACTGTCTTACGTGCATACGTGCGAGCGTGCCTCTGTGTGTGTGAGATAGAGAGAATACACATTAGTGCTTTATTTTTTTATGCTTTTAAAAAAAATAAATTAGAACGGCTGCTTCTTTACATTTGTTTGATAAGAAATGATAAATTTAAATATGAAAAGAACTGTAAAACTTAAATAATGATAAAATATTAATAAACTATCAAACTATATCAAATCAAATACGTTCAAATGCAATAAGCATAGGTAAGACATTAAGGTATATGGAGATTTAGAGAAGATTATATTATGCATTAATATACACATGTATGATATATTGTGTATTCATGCTATACGACATATTGAGATCTTAATCCACATATTTAGTAACATGTAATATGTATTAAGATTAACTTTGTGGGAATGCAAATGTGTTACGTATGTATGTGTGTGTGTGTGTGTGTTGTGTGTGTGTGTAGTTTGAAGAAAATATATGTATATTAATGTGTTTGTGTGGTGTGTATGGAGTATATATATGTGCATGTGTTTAACATGAAATTTATATTATTATATATATTATATATATATATATATATTACTATACATTACAATAACTGTGAGTATATATTTTGTGTATATGGCCACAAAGTGTACTGAACACCAGACGGTGTGCGTGTGAGGGTAGTTAATTTGAATATAAAATACATTTGGTTATTGAAGTGTTGAACATTGTATGTTTATTGTACATATAGCTTCAAATTGTGTTATAGAAAATATTTTATTTTTAATCTAATATATTTTGATATTACATTGATATTTTTTTTCTTTTAAATTTTCAAACCTTTTACCTTGGTTTCTAACGAGAAGTTATAAATATTATAAACAAATTTTACTATTTTTTTAATATATAAAGTAAACAATTTAAAAGTAGTTTCCGGTGAACACTATTAGGTCATGCATTATCAAAGCTCTCTCTCACTCAATAATATAGGTAAACATTGTATACAGACATCTGTATATATCGTGTGTGTACACACTCCATATATATACGATGTACAGACAACTGCATGCATCAATATTAGTTAATTAATTTGTATATAAAGTTTACAACATTTTATTTTAGAATTATAATATTAATTGACATTTTACACGTTATTATATCAAAAATAATATCGAACCATATATTACTTTATAAATATAAATGTCTAAATGGAAAATATAATATAATATCCTTACATATGTTAAATCATTCACCTCTCCGATATAGTATTATTCCTTTATTATTATAAAAAATTTAAACCACGTCATAGTATTTAAATTTAAAATATCTTATTTTTTATTTATATGTATAACATTATTAAAAGAACCTCATTCTAATATAATCACATGATATATAGTTTTATGCAGGTGAATATTCCGCGGGTTGTATATGCCTACATATTCTTTTTTATGTAATGGATATGTGTGTGGACATATAAATAATTTCCTTGATACTATATGTCTTAAGGCATGTGAAAGGTTAAAAAAAAAGAAAAAACTTTCTCACTCACTCGCTCACACACACTTATACACATACACATTATCAGACCAGCATGCTTAGATGCTATCTATTTATCTATCTATCTATCTATCTATCTACACACACACACACACACACACACACACATGAGTATCAGTACGGTATTTTAATTTTGCACATTAGGTAGTGTGACACAAAATGTTTCAAATTTTCTACCAAGACAACTGATATAGGTTTACACTACCGGATGCATGTTTTAAAATAATAGCAACACATAGTGACCATACACACACCGTGCACATTGTAAATTTTTACTTACTGTGTTTTCTCCAAGTTAATTTATCGTACATACCAGTTGTTATCGCATTTTAATTAAGTAGCTCTCGTTTTACTTTATTTCAAACTAGAACTTATTATTTCTTCAAACTCACAGCACATTTTGGAAAAGATCTTTTAAATTTTATTTAATTCATAATTTTGCTAATTTTAAATAAGATTATTTTTAATTACTAATTTTTAAATAAGATTATTTTTTATTTCTATATCAGAATAAATATTCATATAAATAACAGCAACTGTGTGCTAGTAACTCACACGGTATACATTCCGAATCTGGCACGCTTTAATCCTAACCGTAGGTTTATTCACATAAATAGATTTTACAATATTTTTCCTCTGTATTTTCCCACCTGTTATTATAAAAACTAATGAAATTAATCCACACACAATAATTACATGTAAGGACTCCTTATTCATAGTATTTTTAAGCATGTATTGGTTGTGTTTTACCGACGTGTTATTTAATTTTCTAAAATGTTATTTTTATTTTCATCATAACACAATTTTTATTTAAGTATTAAATTACAAATATTTATAAATTATAATTAAATTAAATTATAAATACTTATAGAATTATAAATATGTATAAATTATTATTAAATAAATAAAATTATGAAAAAGTTATTATTTAACTTATAATTTGTACATATTTTATATGCACTATGTATAACTATAATTAATAAAAATTAAGTTTAAACACAATTTAAATAATAATTTTATTATAATTTATAATATTTATCATTTCAATTTTAATTTAAGAAAATAATACATTGTCTGTGCAATGTATATATATTATTTATGTATAATTTATGTGAAATGAAAAAAAATAAAAATAATAATAACACGTCAGCAAGCCAATGTGTATAATCCATTGTATGCTATTCATTCTCGATTAACATTAGTATATATACATCATCATATTTGTGTACATATAATTCATATATATACTCCACATATACATGTATACATCAATTTATCTTCTTCAAAGTAGGTATGTATGTAGTATATATTGTAGCGCGGAGAAATATCCTATTATAGTTTGATAGTTTACTAATATTTAACATTATTTATTTCTTTGTTTAAATTTTTATTTCGTGTTTTCTACAAGAGTATTTATATCATTTCTTATAAACAAATGTAAAGAAGCAAAACAATCTCAAAACTTCAAAAATATTGCAAAACGTTTGTTTAAGCAATATAAGCATCATCTCCACACACAGATATTTATGTATGTATTTTATATATATCAGAACTTAATAGATGTTTCTTATATATGTGTAAATTATATAATATGTATTCCTAATCAATATAATGATAAAACATAATTTATTAAAACTAAGTCCGTGTACTTACATATTTCTGCACACGACGTCGTCTCTCTTTACCATTTCAATTGTATCAATTCAAATTATGTAAAATGTCATGTCTTGATTTATTTTATTTTGATAATTTAGCATTTTGACTTCAGAATTCTGGAATATGCATATAATCTCGGATCTCTTAACATTTTAAAACATATTTTCAAATAAATATCTAAAATATATTACAGTTTATTTAACAAATTAAAAAAACAATAATAATGACATAAGATTTATATAATAATAGCTACATAATTAAGTTAAATATTATATTTCTTCTCTGCAACTAGAAGTCTTCAATAAGCACTATCTCCTTTAATATTTTGAACAAAAGGAGTTAATTCTATTTAAGCCTTTTATATACAAATATTCATTTTAACTAAAAAATTTTATTATATAAGCTTGAAGAAGTGATAATCTCCAAATACGATTTCTAAAAAGTCAACCTAAGTAGATAACCCAGAACCTTAAACCCTAAGCCCGGGTCCATTTATATCTCACGCACGGAATGCCATGCGTTGTATCTGCTTTAATAAATCTCTCTATATCTACTTGTTGTGCTTATGTGTGGCAGCTGCTGCAACTGTGACGTTATAGTTGAAAACCACCTGTATTAAATCACTTAATTAGCGCTTAATCACATATAATGAAAAAGTACATATGCTAATGTATTGCCACATTGTATATACCATAAATAATAAGGGTTTAAAGTTTAGTGGAACTATATTTAATAATAATAATAATGATAATATATTACCTTGAGATAAGTGGAATGTGTGATTATTTATACTGTTCCTGGAACCACATTTTTACGCTCTTCAGGGCTGTATTTAGCCAGTAAGTATTAACAATATAATATATTTAAATCATAATACATTTATTGAATTGAACATTGTGTACATAAAGCTTCAAATTATGTTATTGAGAATACATTTTGATATTACAGTGATATTTAAATTATATTTTAAGGCTTAAATTCTTTTAAAATTATCATCATCCAACTAAAAACCATCCATTGTTTCCATGTTTATAAGAGGACAGACTTATAATTATTATAAACATTTTTTAGTATTCTTATAAAACACACATAAAAAACAAATCATTTCAAACTTCGTCTTCGTTAACAATGGAAGATATCAATTTGGTGAACGCTATTTAAATCACGCATCATCAAAGCTCTCTCTGCCACACACACTTACAAACGAGTGTAGGGTGTGTGTATATAGATAGATAGATAGAGAGAGAGTTACACGCACATAGTGTATAGACAAGCGCAAGCATTAGTACTTTTCACTGTATATATCTTCCTCTGGATCTAAAATTTCTTTTGTTATTAAAGTGGGAAAGTATGTTTATTGCTGCCCAGTATTGGAAAAACATTTTATTTTAAATATATATCGGAACGATATAAAAGTTATATTATAAACTCTTATTGCATTTTCATATAAAAGCTGAACAAAAATTCTTTAAATCTCACTTTCTCACACACATACACAAAAGCATCCTTTAAAAAAAACATCTCTACACACATAGTATCCATTGTATATGCATATACATATAATTCATATGCCATTACGTTAATGATGTGTGTATAATCTTCTATGCTATTCCACATAGTATACTATCCATATTCATTCTCGATCAAGATTTTACATCACATTTAGGTAACATGATTATGTATGCATATATATATACTCCACATATACATATATATCTTCTCCAATTTCCTTATTGTATCTTCTTCAAACTAATTTGTTTATTGAAGTGTTACTGGTTTAATTATTAACATAACGGATTTTTTAAGTTTTATATAGTTCGATAGTTCATTAATATTTTAATTATTTTTAAATAACATGGCTGGTTACACACACAGAGTGTATAGACAAGTGCAAGCATTAGTACTTTCCACTCTACATATCTTTCTGTGTGTCTAGGTTATTAAAGTGCTAAAGTATGTTTATTGCTCCTCACTCTTGGAAACACATTCTATTTAAAAATATATATTGATTGTTTATTAAAATGCTAAAACTATATTTAATACGTTTCATAAAGAAGTTTTTAAAAATTTAATAAATACCTTCAAATTTGTACAACTTTATCATATTCATAATAAAACTGAGAAATCCACCATGTAACCTGAGTATTCACAGTGGAATCAATGGAATCAAAGTGCAGAATGTAAGTGCATACAAAATGCAGAATTTCATATTTTGTTAAATGTAAGTTTGTTTTAGTGTATAAAATATAAACCACTATAAGATCTTTATATTAAATATATATCAAAAATTTAAAACTAAAACTAATTAAATATAAACTACACATATATAGAACATAGTATTTTTACAATCTCTTGCTATATTTCAAATCATTCAGATGAATGTATTGATTCGTTATTATACATTTTATCAAATATAAGGTATCCAATTCATAGTATTAAATTTAAAATAGCTTTATATATATATATATATATAAAGAACCTCATTCTCATGTACTTACACCATATGTATGGTTATATGCATGTACCTATTCATTTTTTTATATACATATCTGTAATTGGATATTGTGTGGACACACATATTAAACAAGTAATAAACCGCCCTTACATACTTTCTTTGCTGCTATAAGACATTGGGGATACCCGGAAGGATTTCTATAGACTCTCTCTCTCTCTCTCTCTCTCTCTCTCTCTCTCTCACACACACACACACACACACACACACACACACACACACGTAGTTTACATGAAAGTCGGATTAAGTCAATATGAACTATAAACAACATGCCTAGATGTTATGTAGGGTTTTTCTTTTTTTTTTTCCACATTGGATACATATATATTTAATATATTATGTATCCAATGTATATATATATATTTCACTATATTATATTATGATGCATTATAATAATATATCGAAAAATTGTGACACAACATACATGAGCATAAGTTTCTTTCAGATTTTCTCCTACCAAGACAACTGATATATTGCTTACACTACCGGGTACGTGATTACCCTAATTCCATGGGAGATGGTTCTACTGAAGAAGATGATGAATCGTCAGATGAATAAACAGAGAAAACGCACACATACACGTGCACCACATCGTAAATTTTATTTACTGTGTTTTCTCTAGGTTAATTTCATTTATAAATTGTTATTGCATTTTCATATAATAATTAACTAAAGCTTATTATTTATTTAAATCTCAGTTTCTCACATATACCCAAAATATCCTTTTAAAAAATTAATCTAGCTTATTTAGTTCTTATATAAAATTAGCTCTTGCAAATCTAAATCTCTATATTAGAATATATATTTATTTAAATAATAGACTAGTTACTCACCGCCAAGTACACACCACACAGTACTATGAAAAGCTCTCTACACAGTATCCATTGTAGATATAATTCATTATAACATTACGTAGTATGTATACACCATACACTGTACACGTACATAGATAATGTATGTACATTACTGGCCGCATGGTGCGGGGAACGTATTCTGTTTGAAATTTGATATACTTTAATAGTTTATTAATATTTTAACATTATTTTATATATCTTTGAAGTTAATTAATAACATTGTTAAGGTACCAGACTTTTAAGTCTCTCTCACACACACGCGTACACACAGCACGCTCGCACGTGTGCACATAAGACAGTGTGTAGATAGAAGCACTACTTGCTGCGTCTTAAGCTCCTTCGGTATTATAGTATTGATATATAAATATAGCTCTAATATTAATCGGGAATACATTTTATTGATAGTTAATGAATATGTATTTAGAGAAATTTATAGATTTCCTGTTCAGGACTGTAAGAGAGAGTTTTAATAATTATAAATTAACATTTACCCTAACCCTAAAGTCCATGCTGATGTGGCAACCCATGTGCCACGTGGCGGACGTGGTCGTACGTATCTCATTATATGTGTATTAAGATCTCCACAAAAACTTAGTCTGTCACTAGTATGTCGTATAGCAGTAACATGATATGTATACACCATACACCGGACATGTGTATATATTATGCACATATATACAACACTTATACATGTATATATCAATATATCTAAACTAATTTGTGTTACTACCATGTGTGAACGTATTTTATTTGATATAGTTTGATTGTTATTGATATTTTAACATTATTTATTTGTTTTACTTATAAACAAATGTAAAGAAGCAACGCAACCCTTTTAAAACTTAAAAGATATACTTATTTAAACAATACTTACATCAAACAATCACTAATGTATTTCACGCACACACACAGGCACGCTCGCACGTGTGTGTAAATAGAAGCACTACTTGCAACTCTCCTTCTGTTATTAAAAAGTTATAGGTCTACTATTAATTTGAAATACATTTTCCATGTTTTATGCACATACACATTCCATGTTTTAGTAATAATAAATATTTAATTAATACATAATCATATATGTTGCCTGTAATTCTCATCAACAACTTTCTTCTGTTCTCTCAAATACTAAAGAAAATCATAACCAAGAGTCTATTTCCTTCAATAATATTTAATTAATACATAATCATATATGTTGCCTGTAATTCTCATCAACAACTTTCTTCTGTTCTCTCAAATACTGAAGAAAATCATAACCAAGAGTCTATTTCCTTCAATATTTTAAACAAAACGATATTTTAAATAGCCTTTTACATTATATTATACAAATTATTAATCATAAAAGATTATTTTTATTACTTACCTTCAAGAGCTTCAAGTGTCTCATACGACTTCTAATGAACTCCCATTTCATATATATATGTATGTATGTATATGTGTTGTGTGTCTCCTCTCTCTCTCTCTCTATATATATATATATATGATAGTTTATTAAAGTGGTAAAAACTATTTTAAATATTTTTTCTGAAACTTATCTATATTTAATACATCGTATAAAGAAGGTTTATTTATTTAATGATTACCTTCAAATTCATATAGCTTTATCATTTTCATATAAATAAATATAAGAAAACTCAGAAATCCATCATGTACCTGAGTATATTCACATTGGAATACAAAATGCAGAAATTCATATGTTATAAATGTAAAAGACTGCTTAATGTATAAATATAAATCATCTCGGAAATAATAAAAGAACAGGAAAACAAGAGCTAATCAAATATACATGTAATATAGTATCTATGGATTCTATGCAACCTCTTGTCACATTTCATTCAGATATATGTATTAATTCTTTATTACAGATTTATGTAAAAATCTTTAACAAGGATTCTCATTTCATAGAATTAAGAATTTTAGTTTATATGTATAAAATTATTAAAAAAAAACCTCATTCTCATGATACGTATGGTTTTATGCATGTGAGTATCCCAGGGCTGTGTATACCTACGTATTCAGTTTTTCTATACATATCTGCAAATGCATATTGTGTGTCTTTGTGTGGGTAGCTCCGGGCACACATATTAAACAAGTAATAGACAAGCATGCCATTACATACTTTCTTTGTTGCTACAAGTTGTCTTAAGACATGTGGGATAACCCGAAGGATTCACCCTTTTTTTTCTTATAGATTCTCTCTCTCACACACGCACGCACGCGCGCACGTAGTTTACATGACATATATACAGGTTTTGCATTTGCACATTATATATATTTGAAAAGATTGTGACACAACATACATGTGCATATGTTTCTCTCAAATTTTCTTCTAATGAAACATTGTTGGGATGCATGTTTTAACACGTGCACCACATCGTAAAATTTTCTTACTGTGTTTCATGTATATAAATTGTTATTGCATTTGTAGGAGGGTTGGGTTGAAATATTATAAGAGATTAAAAAGATGTTATATTACATTTTGTATTTAATATATATTAATTAGTTTAATTTTAATTTATCTTATAGTTAATACAAAACATCTTTAGTATTGATAGTCTTTCAAATTTAAATGTAATAGACCATGATTTCTAGATTTTATAAGCAACTGTGTTTAAGAAAGTGAAAACTTACTCCGGATGCACGGAACGACAATATTTGTACAAGAGTTTTCATTCTTCCAAATTTTTGTTATATTTGCTTTATAGAAAAATGGTAAAGCTATATAAATTTGAAGGTAATGTTTAGGAAAAAAAGATATTTAAAATATAGTTTAACATTTTAATAAACTAACAAATATATGTAAAGTAGAATATATTTAACAAGACTGGGGACATTATTAATATTGTTATGTTTGTACATGTGAATGGAGTTGAGATATTAAAACAAAAATATTAGCGAAGTATATTCCTAACATAACAGGATTAATCCAAATTCACTATTTCATATTCACATTAAGAGAATCTTACACTAACCTTGAGTTTTTGTAGTGATAAATAACAGACCAGAATGTTAACTGACGTTTGTTATGCATCATATAAAAAAATATATTCATTATATCATATTATATAATAATTATTATTATATCATATACATATATACATACATTATAAATAATAAAGGTTTATGATAATTAATTATTGTGTACAACTAATATGGGTCTGTTTATGATAATTAAGTAGGTTATCATAGCGTATATAACTGATATAAGTTATCATAAATTAGTTATATATTTAACATAGAATCTTATGATAACCTAGTTTATGATAATTAATTATGATAACCAATTAATATATTTTGTAAGATGCATAATAAACATTTATACTAACCTTGAGTTATTTTTAGCGAAAAATAACAGACATAATGTTAAATCTGAATATCAAATACTATATTGGGATTAAGTCAATAAAAAACGATTAGCGAAGTATATTCTTGAATTTTGCGATAAACCATTCTTCTTGTAGCTGCTTCTCACCAGCAAACTGTAAAAAAACACACACACACACACACACATATATCAATAAAATATATTTATTTTTCTTTAATTAGTAATAAATATTTAAGTTTAAAGTAATGGCAACAAATATTTAATATCAGTTTATTACTACTTCTGAATTATCATGTAACATAATGCTAGATTATAGCTCTACACCACCATCACATACTCGTACATCTCGAATATATATATTAAATATAATAATAAAATGCTATGTCTAACTATACATAAAACACACACACACCAACACATATTATAAATATATATAAAATATATAAAAATATATAACTAAATAAAATATAAATTAGGCAGATATATACACATACATATACATATTTCTTAAACCAGAATATTAATGATCCATTTATCACTCCTTAACCACTTGCTTAATTATTGCACTAAGCTCAGGACTACATAACCCATTTACCTATTATCAACAAAAATTATATAAATATAACAATATTATCAATGCATGTTTCCAGTCTTGGATTTATAATTATTTTAAATATATAAATAAATATGTCTATAAACACATAAATAAATGTTAAACTATATTTAAATATTTTTTGCTAAACACACACAACTTCTAATAACGAACGTTTTCTTGTTTAATAATAACGTAAAATACAATAATATTCCTTGTATTAAATATATTTAAATAGAAAATGTAGTAGAACATCTTTTCAGTCTCTTATTATATTTCAAACCATTCCCTCCTATAAATATATATTGGACAGATTAATTTTTTATTATAAATATACATACAAATGTTTTATTTATTACTTATATATATAAAATTATTAAAAAATATTTACTCACATGGTATATATGAAGATATACAACGTTTTTGTTTTATATGCATATGTAAATGGATATCGGGATAGACCTGTATACATACATGTGCGCGTTGCAATGGCACGCCCCTACTCAAGAAACATTTCTGTGTTCTATAACACACACACACAAGTTGGCAAGGAGCAGTTAGAAGTTATAGAAAAGTATAAATATGTTGGCTAGTTAAAGAAAATATGTGTATATTAATGTGTTTGTATGGTGTGTATATATATGTGCATGTGTTTACACGTGTAATATAATATATATACAATAACTGTGAATACAAAGAGTATACTAAACACTAGACTGTATAATACGTGTGTGTGTGAGGGCAGTGAATTTGAATATAAAACACATTGGGTTATTGAAATGTTGACTTCAAATTGTAGAGAAAATATTCTAATTTTAATTTAATATATTTTGATATTACATTGATGTTTAAATCTTTTTTAGACTTTAGAAACTTTTCTTTTTAAAATATCTCCACGCTCCATTATTGTAGTAAACGTGTCTAAGAGGTTTCTAACGAGAAAGTTATAAATATTAAAAACATTTTTACTATTTCTTAACAAAAACATATAAAGAACAAACCATTTAAAACTCGTTTTAGAAATTGTTAAAAATCGACATTAGAATGAGTATTAGATCATGCATTATCAAGCTCTCTCTCTCTCACACACACACACACAATAAATAGGTATATGTATGTGATAGTACATATGCAGTATATGCCTGAATATGGTGTGATGTTTGTGTGCACAAAAATTGTAATAAATAATAACACTATATACACACATCTATATACATGGTGTGTTACACACACACTAACTCCATGCATCAATACTAATTATGTTGTATATACAAGTTCATTACATTTTATTTCAGAATTATAATATTAATTTATATTTCAAACGTTATTTTAATATGTATACAGCCTAAAACCTAATTTATATATTTATAATGTATATATAGGTAATATAATATATGCATAACACAGGGGTTTCATAGATTACATATTGTTATCCCATAAATAAGTGCTTTTTTAAATTAAAACTCAAAAGTATACTTTAAAAGGATTTTTTTTTTGTGTGTTAAAGGTTTCGGTTTGGTTTATATTGAAGGATTAAGAAATGAGATGAATGAACTGAAAAGGTAAATCAATATAATAAATTTTATCTTCAAAACAAAGATTTGTTTATTTGGGAGATTTATTTATTTATTATTTATTAATTAGAATATTATTCTGATTACAAAGAGATTAATCAATTTAGCACAAGGAACACATACATGCACACACATCTTTAGACGAGTGTATAGTGGATATATGTGTATATGTTTGTAAATATAGATGCTAAGTGTGTATGTTTCAGGTTTACGATGATCTCTTTTAGTTTTGAGGAGAATTTTACTGTGCATATATTTCTTAGGCATAATTAACTAGAATCCCATTGTTAAAACACTGTTCACATCCAGTTACGTATCTGTTTGAAAGGCAATATCACACACACACGCATAAGAATGAAAGTGTATATAACATGTCGAAATTTATTCTATCAAATTTAAGTTCGAAAGAATGCTTAATGTATACATATTTCCAAAAATCTTAAACAAGGTATTTCATCTCATATAATTTAATTTTAAAACATCTTATTTATTATTTATACGTATAACATTATTGAAAGAACCTCATTCTCATATAATCACATGATATATATACTAATGAATATGCCTACATATTCAATTTTTTTATATACATATATGTAAATGGATATTGTGTGTATTAAACAAGTATGCCTTTACATAATTTCCTTGCTGATACATTGATGTATATACGTATATGTGGCGTATATATATGCATTACACACATCGTTCGTACGTAATTGTGGTGTGTACTTGATGTGAGTAAGTAATGTCTTATTTAAATGAACATATATTCTAATACTTAATTATCAGCTGGCTTGTTAGGAGAAAATTTAAAAGAAACATAGGAACACGGTGGATTTATGAGTTTGAAGGTAATTATTAAATAAATAAACCTTCTTTATACGATGTATTAAATATACAGAAAAAAAATATTTAAAATATAGTTTAACATTTAAATAAATTATCAAATATAGAGTGAAGAAATACACTATGTATGTATGTATGTATACATATGTGTGTGTGTGTATATATATATATTACACTCGTCTAAAGATGCGTGTGGTGTGCGAGTGTATGAGAGAGGGCGTTGATGATGCATGATTTAAATAGCGTTCACCTGATCCATGTATGAATACAGGGTTATTGAATAACTCTCTCCCATAGATGAAGTTTTAAATGATTTGTTCTCGATATGTGTTTAAGAAGAATAGTAAAGAATATGTTATAATTATTATAACTCCCTCCTTTTAAAAACATGAAAATGACCCCGATTTTTCAGCTGGTTGAGGATATTTTTAAAAGAAAATTTAAGATATAACTTAAATATCAATGTAAGTTAGATAACGCAATTTGAAGTTTTATGTACAATAAACATAGATAAATAGAACTGCACACCACACACACATATAAGTTTGATATTAAATTTTTTATGATTTGTAGTTTGTACCTGAGCCTCGTTTTAACGAGGCTAAGGACTTCATTGATTATGAGACACTTCTTAAAGCTCTTGAAGGTGAATAACACAAAACAATTCGTTCAAATTAATAATTTTTATAATATAATTATAAAAGGCTATATAAAATAAGAATTAACTTCATTTTGTTTAAATATTGAAGGAAATAGCGGTTATGGACGTGGAGACTACTTTCTAATTGGATTTTCCTCAGTATTTACAAGTATAAAAGAAAGTTGATGAGATTTACAGGTAACATATATAATTTAGTTTATTATGTATTGGTTAGTTTATTAATTAAATATTTATTATTGTTATTGTTAACTAATAATTAAGTTAATTTTTTTTATATAAAGTTAAAATAATAATTAAATTAAGGGTCTAACTAGTTAAAAATAATAATTAAGTTAAAATAATTAAATAGTCTAAAGATTCAATTTAAAGATAAATTGAATAATAACTAAGTTAAAGGTTAATAATTATACATAGTTATTAAAATTTATAATATTTAATGTTATAAATTTGAATACCTTTGTCACCAACAGAATATCTAATATTAAGCATAAATTATTTATAAATAAACATATTTTATCTTAGATTATTCTTTATATGTCAGAACACATAATATTCTTCTTGTGAACTAGTTTATATGTTCACTTGGTTTTGGAATACTTAAATGATATTTTTTATAAACATAATATGTTTATCACCAAAGGACAGAAGAATTTTCACTTTTAAAAATAATTTAATTAGAAAATTACACATGTTATACACATTGTAATCAACAAGTACAACTTTTAAAAAATTAGAACTATGTAATATTACAATAGCAATAAATAATCATTTTGATATAAACCACCTACATTTATAAGTATTAAGTGTAGTTTTACTTAGGAAGAAAGAAGGTAAAGAAGGGTCTTCTAGAAATATAAAAATTTTTCAATGATTTAAATAAATATTCTTTGCATATGACATGTACACACACATATATAGCATACTTGCATTTTAGATTCACTATAACACACACACAAAATGAAAACACACAAACACAGTTTTTACATCGACTAGTATGTAGGGTAGTTAATTTGAATGTATAATAAATTTGGTTACTGAAGTGTTGAACATTATATGTTTATTGTACACATAGCTTCAAATTGTGTTATGGGAATATTCTATTTTTATTTTTAATATATTTTCTTTTAGACTTTGAAAACTTTTCTTTTAGAATATCTTCACCCTGCTCACACGTGGAACCTTTTATTTTCAAGAGCTTTTATTAAACTTTAAAAAACAAAAAACATATCAAAAAAACAAACTATTTAAAACTCGTTTTAGAAATTGTTGACATTAGAATGGGTGAAATAACCCCGGTGAACAGTATTAGATCATGCATTATCAAAGCTCTCTCTCTTTTCTCTCTCTCTCTCTCTCTCTCTCTCTCACACACACACACACACACACACACACACAATAAATAGGTACATGTATGTGATATTACACATGCAGTATGTGCCTGAATATGGTGTTGTGTGGTTGTCGATGTCTGTGTCCAAAAAATTCCTAATAAATATTAACAGTATATACATGCATCTGTATGTTGTACACATACCATAAATATACGATGAATAGACAACTCCATGTATTAATTAATGTGTCAAAAGTTTATTTAAAATTATAATATTAATTTAATAAATTATATACATATTAAAATGTCAATAGCCTAAAACACAATTTACATATTTATAATACACACACACACACACACACGTAATATAGCCTACATAATGTTATTCTGCATCTGCTACACGTGGAAATGGATCTCGCACATAAATAAGTGCTTTACTTAGAATTAATTAAATTAAGAACTCAGAATATACTTTAAAAAGATTAGGGAGACGTAAGAACTGAAACCTTGACTTAAACAAAGGTCAATTAACTTAATAAACTCATTTAGCATAAGGACACCACACAGTATGTTTTCTCTCTCTCACACACACACGCGCACGTATCTTTTCTAGTTCATAAACCCAACTACCCTAAACCCTAAACCCAAACTGTATAATACGAGGATAGTGAATTTGAATAAAAATATTGAAATGTTGACTTCAAATTGTGTTAGAAAATATTCTACTTTTAATTTAATATATTTTGATGTTTAAAACTTTGTTTTTAGGCTTTAGAAACTTTCTTTTACACTATCTCCTATTGTAGTAAGCGTGTCTAAGAGGTTTTCTAACGGGAAAGTTATGAATATTAGAAAAAATTTTACTATTTCTTAACAAAAACATATAAAGAACAAACCATTTAAAACTCGTTTTAGAAATTGTTAAAAATCGACAGTAGAATGAGTATTAAATCATGCATTATCAAAGCTCTCTCTCTCTCTCACACACACACACACAAGAAATAGGTATATATGTATGTGATATTACACATGCAGTATATGCTGTTGTGTGGTTGTCGATGTTTGTGTGCACAAATTGTAATAAATAATAACAAATATACACACAACTGTATACATTGTGTGTGTACACACACACACTAACTCCATGCATCAATAAGAATTAATTTTATATACAAGTTCATAACATTTTATTTTAGAATTATAAATTGAGTTGATATTTTAAACGTTATTTTAATATGTATACAGCCTAAAATTAATTTACATATTTATAATGTATATGCATAACACAGGGATTTCATAGATTACATATTGTTATTCCATAAATAAGTGCTTTTTACTTTAAATTATAACTCAGAAGTATACTTTAAAAGGATAGGGTTTTTTTTTTTTTGTGTTAAAGGATAGTTATTGTGTGTTTATATTAAGCTTCTGTGTGGTTTTATTATAAATGAGATCAATGAATTGAAAAGGTAAATTAATATAATAAACTCCGGCTAGTTTTCACAATCCAGCCCCCTTCCTTAATCATAATAATTAAGTTAATTATTTTATTTATATGCATTTCATATAATATGATATAAATTAAAAAAACTTTCAGAGTTAACGCATTTCATACGTATACATTATTTGGTATATACAAATTTTCTTTAAATATATATATTTTCCTGGTTTTTAGTACTTATCAGTTAACTAAATTTTAATTAATTATCACTCGTGCATAAAGGGGCTGGATTGTGAAAGCGTTCCATAACTTTTATCTTGAAACAAAGATTGTTTATTTGAGAATTTATTTATTAGATTAGAATATTATTCCATTTAGCACAAGGAACACATACATGCACACATCTTTAGACGAGTGTATGGTGGATATATGTGTATATGTATTTGTAAATATAGATGCGAGGAGAATTTTACTGTGCATATATTTCTTAGGCATAATTAACTAGAATCCCATTGTTAAATCAGTGTTCACATCCAGCTACGTATCTGTTTGAAAGGCACACACACACACGCATGGAATGAAAGTGCATACAACATGTCAAAATTCATATTCTATCAAATTCAAGTTCGAAAGAATGCTTAATGTATATCCAAAATACTAAAAATATTTTTATATTAAATATAAAACTAAAACTAATTAAATATAAGATAAATGTAAAATGTAATATAATATCTCTGCGATCTCTTATCATATATCAAATTATTACAAAGATCGATGTTTATTTTCAAAATCTTAAACAAGGTATATTTCTAGGTCTCTTATGGCATGTGGGAGGGTTTTTCTCTCTCACACGCACGCACGCACACACAGTTTACATGATTATGTCAATATGAACTATAAACAGCATGCTTACACGAGTATCAGTACGTTTTCTTAATGTGCAGATCCCTTAACAATGTTATTAATTAAGTTTAAAGGTAAACTTTATTAATATAAAATGCTTTTTCTTGTAAAGCACGTTATATTTAGTTTCAATATTTAAAATAATGTTAAAATATTAATGAACTGTCAAACTATATCAAATTTCGAAATAATAATTAAAACAGTAGCACTTCTTGAAGTATATGCAAAAGATATGTTGTCATTAAGGTATATGGAGAAGATACATTGATGTATATACGTATATGTGGCGTATATATGCATGTACTTATATATGCATTATACACACACACGTACTCATGTTACATAGAAGATTATACACACATCGTTCGTACGTAATTGTGGTGTGTACTTGATGGTGTTTAAATGAACATATATTCTAATATAGAGATTTTATATTTGCAAATTTTTATATAAGAATTAAATAAATGATTTCCTAAAAATTATATACTAATTAATTTTCTTAAAGAATACTTATACAGTTACGCTTGAGAAAGTAATATTTGAAGTAATTATGAGTTTTACCTTTTATTTATACATCATAAATTAGCTTGGAGAAACACAGTAAGAAAAAATTACGGATGTGGTGCACGTGTGTGTATTCCTACCCCGATACTGTAAATAATATATCAGCTGACTTGTTAGGTTTATGAGTTTGGTATATTTATTTATATAGGAAAATGGTACAGCTACTAAATTTGAAGTAATCATTAAATAAATAAACTTCTTTATACGATGTATTAAATATACAGAATTTTTTATAAAAAAAAACATAGTTTTAATATTTCAATAAACTATCAAAATATATGTAAATCCAAGACTGGGGAGCAATAAACATACTTTCGCACTTTAATAACCAAAGAAATTTTAGACACAGAGGAAGATATATAGAGTGAAAAGATACACTATATATATATATATATATATATTACACTCGTCTAAAGATGCGTGTGGTGTGTGAGTGTGTGAGAGAGAGGGCGTTGATGATGCATGATTTTACCTAATTGATATATGAATATAACTCTCTCCCATAGACAAAATTTTAAATGATTTGTTCTCGATATATAAAATTGTTTATAATTATTATAACTCCCTCGGTTTAAAAACTCAGATCTTTTTCCAGCTGGACGACGATTTTTACAAGAAAACTTTTAAAATATCAATGTAATTTCAATATGTATTTTAGATAACACAAGTTGAAGCTTTATGTACAATAAACATAGATAAGTAGAACTGCACACACATGCACCACACACACACATACACACATATAAGCTTGATATTAAATTTTCTTTCATTTGTAGTTTGTACCTGAGCCTCGTTTTAACGAGGCTAAGGACTTCATTAGAAGTATGATTATGAGAAACTTCTTGAAGCTCTTGAAGGTGAATAACACAAAACAATTTGTTAAATAATAATTTTTATATAATAAATTATAAAAGGCTATATAAAATAAGAATTAACTTCATTTTGTTTAAAATATTGAAGGAAATAGTGGTCATGGACGTGGACACTACTTTTAGTTGGATTTTGCTTAGTATTTACAAATACAGAAGAAAGTTGATGAGATTTACAGGTAACATATATAATTTAGCTTATTATGTATTATTAGTTTATTAATTAAATATTTATTATTGTTATTGTTAACTATATAATTAGTTTAGTTTATTTTAGATATTTATTTAAAATATATATATTTGTTGTGGGGAAAAGAATATGCCAGGATATATAGGTGTCGTAAAAAAATAAATCAAGAGATTGACATATTTTATATTTTTAATTCTATAGCCTAACTTACTAAACCCCGGGACTTAGGAGCATTTGTAATAATGCCAAGCAAAACTGAAATAATTTAACTTTAAATGATAAAATCATAACTTAGAAAAGTATATTCTTCAAAAAGAATATATGAAGTATCATAAGTTTAATTGAAATATATTATTGTCGAAATATATATATATATATATATATATATAATATATATATGTGTGTGTGTGTGTGTGTGTGTGTGTATGTAGAAATTAATTTGACATACACTTATTATATACACAAGCACACACATATACATATAACCATATGTGCAATGTTACACATACTAACCTTCTAAGTTCGTCGTCTTTGCAACGTCATTCTTCTTCTCAAACACGGCCCGCAAATTCTAATAAACTCATTGGGTATGTGAGATTAATATTTATACCGTCATGTTAAATAATGTGCTGTTTATAATAATGTATAAATATTAATTATAAATTGATGTTTGATAATTTGATTAGCTTTATTTTTTATTATACAAAAGTATTTATAAAAATTATAAAGGTAATTATTTTTATCAAACTGTTTTAAAACCATGATTATTAAAATCTATCATACAGGGGGATCCTAATAAATTTAACAGGAATTTTACAATTTTTTGTTTTTAAATTTGTAATACATCAATAAAATTGTATTCCCAATTAATAATATAGCTATAAATTTTTAAGAACCGAAGGAGTTTAAGACACAGCAAGTAGTGTTTCTAACTGCCTTACATGCATACGTGAGAGCGTGCGTGATGATAATGCTTGTTTGATGTATATGGGTGATATTTAGTATTGTTTACATAAGTTTAAGTTAAAAGGGTTTCTTCTTTACATTTGTTTATAAGAAATGATAAATTTAATTCCTAAAACCTTTTGTAAACATAAATGTCTGTTTAAGCAGGTTGTTGAGTTTTAAAAATAAAGAAAAGAAATATGAAACTTAAATAATGTTAAAATATTAATAAACTATCAAACTATATCATATAAAATACGTTTACACATGGTAGTAGCACAAATTAGCTCAAAGAAGATACATTAGAGAATTTGGAGAAGATACATCGATGTATTTAAGTGGAGTATATATATGCATTATATATCATATGGTGTACAATATTCATGTTGCGGCTATACGACAGACTAAGTTACTTCTGTGGAGATCTTAATACACATATGTAATCGAGATACATATAATCGGTAGAGACTTGCTTCCATGTCTATTAATATAACAAATTTAGTAACATGTAATATGTATTAGGATTAATTTTAACAATTTAACATAATACATTAATTTTATACTAAGATTTTATGTTTATGTTTATATACCACACACACACACACACACACACATATACAACAGACATAGTACATACATATGTGTGTGTGTGTGTGTTAATTGTTGTAATATATATACCTGCTGTGGTCTGCAACTGTGGTATGAAAACCACCTGTATTACATCACTGCATTAACACTTAATGACATTGTGTATATACAAATGTATATAAGTAATACGTATATTGTATTTACTACTATATATGTTACTATTTCATATATCATTAAATATAGATTGGGTTAAGGGTTTAGAATTTAGTGGAACGTTTAATAAATATATAATTATATATGTATTACCTTGAGATGATCATTATTTACCACAGAACCAACCTCTCTTCAGGGCTGTATTTTAAACAGTAAATATTAATAATATAATATAATAAATAATACATCATATCATATACATAACAGATACATACTAAAAGACTTTATTAATAAATATATTATATACAACTTAGTTGTACACTATGTACATAAAGTGCAATTTGTTTGGCATTATAGTTATAATTATAATTATAAATTATCAATTAACAATTTTTATAATATAAATTATATATATTTATTTTATCGCTGCAAACTTCAAGGTTAATATAAACTTATTTATATATAGTGTATCTGCTTATCCTCAGCAAACTGTAAAACACGCGCGCGCGCGCAAACACACATATGAATAAAAATAGATTTATTTCATTAATTAGTAACAAATAACGCTTTCGGTAATCAATTAAAATTTAATTAATTAGTAAATACTAAAAATCAAGGAAACACATGTATTTAAAAAATCATTAATAAATCATGTATATGGATAAAATGCATTAACCTGAAGATCTTTTAATTTATATTCATATAAAAATCATTTAAATAATTAACTTAATTAACTATGATTAAGGAAGGGGGCTGGATTATTATTATGTAACATATGCTAGATTTATAGCTATTAACTACACCACATTCACATACACTTACATTAAATATAAAAATATAATGCTATGTCTAACTATACATAAAGCACACATATACACATATATACATATATTATGAATATATAAATAAAAAATATACATTAGGCAATACATACACGTACATATACAATACATACACATACCAATTATCACTCCTTGATCACTTGCTAATTTCTGCACTAAGCTCGGGACTCATCTATTATCAAAATAATTATACAATATTAATAATGCATTATTGCTCCCCAGTCTTGGATTTTATATATATTGATAGTATATTAAAATGTTTAAACTAATATTTAAATATGTTTTCTTAAGCATATATATATATATAATAATATATATAATTATAAATTACTTGTAAAGAAGGTAATAACTACCCTCAATTTCATCGTTTTATTAAAGTAAATATAACAAAATTTACAGATCAACGTTAGAGTGCAGATATTGTTTCGTTCACTCATTCACTTTCTTAAACATACATACAGTTTGCATACAAAATATAGAAATTCATATTCTATTAAATTTCAGTTTGAAAGATGGCTTAATGTATAATACTAAAAGATTCTTTGTATTAAATATAAAAGTAAAACTAATTAAATATTTTTAAATAAAAAACAAAATATAAGATCTTTTCTATATTTTGAACATATTAATTTCTTATTATAAATTACATACAAATGTGAACTTAAAATGTCATAGTTATTACTTATATATAGATATATAGTGATTAATATATTAAATTTATTTACTGTGTGTCATTTATATGCAAGTATGTATCTTAAATTCCATTTAATAGCCATCCTAATTCCTATCTAACAGCTCTATTAATTCTACCATGTTGTTGTCCTAGACTCAATTTTAATAATTATTTTAAATTCACAATGTAAGTTAAGGATCTAATTTAAGAATAAACTTATTAAATTAATGATAATAATTAAATTAAAAATTAAGTTAAATTAAAAATAATAATAACAACTAAGTTAATAGTTCGACTTCATCAGGTTAATAAAATAATAAATTCATTATATTAACTTAAAAATAATAATTAGATTAAGGATTAACTTAGAGATAAAATAATGAATTTATTAACTTAAAATAATAGCTGGTTTAAGAATTCAACTTAAAGATAAAATCATTATGTTAAAATATTAATTAAATTAGAATTATTAAATAATTAAGCCAAAAGCATAATAGCTTAAAAATAAATTTACCATGTTAATAATAACAAGTGGGTAAATAATATATTATTATTAAAATAAAATTTATTTAATGTATATTTATTATTAATGCATATAAATAATTATTCTAAATCTTAAACTTATGTGCCGCCGTGGAACGGGCCCATTTTAAATTTTAAATTCACATGGTACTATTTTGATTATGCATGGCCTAATGCATGATTTAAAAATAATAATTAAATTAAGAGTCTAATTTAAAAATAAACTTATCAAGTTAAAAATAATAATTAAGTTAAAAGTAATTAAATAATTAAGTTCATGCTAAATAATAACTAAGTTAAAGGCTAATAGTTATACATAGTTATTAAAATTTATAGTATGCAATGTTGTAAACTTTGAATACGTTCGTCAGCGACAAAATATCTAATTTAAGCATGAATTATTTATAAATAAGCATATTTTATCTTAAATTATTCTTTATATGTCAGAAACATAATAATAATGTGAACCAGTTTATATATTCACTTGGTTTTGAAATAGTTAGATGATATTTTTTATAAAATATAATATCCATAATTATGTTTATCACCAAAGGACAAAAGAATTTTCACATTTTAAAAATAATTTAATTAAAAATTTAGAAATGTTATACACATTGTAATTAACAAGTACACATTAGAAAAATTAACACATTAGATATTAATCACCTACATTTCTCATATATGACTACCATCCACAAGTATTAAGTGTAGTTATAGTTAGGAAGAAAGAAGGTAGAGAAGGGTCTTCTAGAAATATAACAAATCTTTCAATGATTTAATAAATATTCTTTGAATATGACATGTACACACACATATATAGCATACTTGCATTTTAGATTCACTATAGCACACACACACACAAACACAGTTTTTACATCGACTAGTATGTATATGTAGTTATTTTGAATGTATAATAATTTGGTTACTGAAGTGTTGAACATTGTATGTTTATTGTACACACAGCTTCAAATTGTGTTATGGGAATATTCTATTTTTATTTTTAATATATTTTCTTTTAGACTTTGAAAACTTTTCTTTTGGAATATCTTCATCCTCCTCACATGGGCAGTGTATTTTTAAGAGCTTTTATTAAACTTTAAAAAACAAAAAAGATATCCAAAAAACAAACTATTTAAAACTCGTTTTAGAAATTATACAAAATTCACATTAGAATGGGTGAAAATAACCCCGGTGAACAGTATTAAATCATGCATTATCAAAGCTCTCTCTCTTCTCTCTCTCACACACACACGCAATAAATAGGTACATGTATATGATATTACACATGCAGTATGTGCCTGAATATGGTGTTGTGTATATTAACAGTATATACATGCATTCTTTAATATACCGTCTGTTGTACACATACCATAAATATACGATGAGTAGACACTCCATGTATTAATTAATGTGTATATAAAAGTTCATAACGTTTTATTTAAAATTATAATATTAATTTAATAAGTTGCATACATATTAAAATGTCAATAGCCTAACACATAATTTACATATTTATAACACACAACACACACGTAATATAACATATGTAGAGCTTACATAATGTTATTCTGCATCTACTACACGTGGAAATGGATCTCGCACATCAATAAGTGCTTTACTTAGAATTAATTAAATTAAGAATTCAGAAGTATACTTTAAAAAGATTAAGGAGATGTACGAACTGAAACCTTGACTTAAACAAAAGGTAAATTAATTTAATTGAAATGTTGACTTCAAATTGTGTTAGAAAATATTCTACTTTTAATTTAATATATTTTTATATTACATTGATGTTTAAATTTTTTTTAGACTTTATAAACTTTTCTTTAAAATATCTCCACGCTCTAGTATTGTAAGTAAACAAACGTTTTTAAGAGGTTTTCTAACGAGAAAGTTATAAATATTTAAAAACATTTGTACTATTTCTTAACAAAAACATATAAAGAACAACCATTTAAAACTCGTTTTAGAAATTGTTAAAAATCGACATTAAAATGAGTATTAGATCATGCATTATCAAGGCTCTCTCTCACACACACAGTAAAGGTATGTGATATTATTACCATGCAGTATATGCCTGAATATGGTGTTGTGTGGTTGTCGATGTTTGTGTGCACAAATTTTTTAATAAATAATAACAGTATATACACGCATCTGTACATGGTGTGTACACATACACTAACTCCATGCATCAATAATAAATAATTTGTATATACAAGTTCATAACATTTTATTTCAGAATTATAATATTAATTTGATTATTTTAACGTTATTTTAATATGTATATAACCTAAAAATTAATTTACATATTTATAATGTATATATAGGTAATATAATATATGCATAACACGGGTTTCATAGATTACATATTGTTATTCCATAAATAAGTGCTTTTTACGTTAAGTTAAAACTCAAAAGTAGGAATTTTTTTTTGTGTTAAAGGATAGTTATTGTGTGTTTATAAGTTTCATTGAAGGATTAAGAATGAGATGAATGAACTGAAAAGGTAAATTAATATAATAAACTTTTACCTGAGAGATTTATTTATTTATTTATTTATTAGATTGGAATATTATTCTGGTTAAAAAGAGATTAATCATTTAGCACAAGGAAACACATACATCATGCAATGTGTGGTGGATATATGTGTATATGTATCTGTGCATAAGTGTGTATGTTTCAGGTTTACGATGATATGAGAATTCTACTGTGCATATATTTCTTAGGCATAATTAACTAGAATCGCTTATACATATAAACCATATAGAAATACTAAAATATCTTTATATTAAATATAAAACTAAAACTAATTAAATATAAGATAAATGTAAAATGTAATATAATATCTTTGCGATCTCTTATCATATATCAAATTGTTCACGTTATTATATAGATTGATGTATTATTTCTTTATTTGCAAAATCTTAAAACAAGGTATTTCATCTCATTTAAAACATCTTATTATTATTATACGTATAACATTATTGAAAGAACCTCTTCTCATATAATCACATGATAAATATACTTTTATGAAGGTGAATATCCATTTATATAAAAGAGTCATTCACACACTGTAAGATACTGTATATTAGATAACGTACCGTATATACGCATGTGTATATACGCACATGCGTAGTGACACATGGGTGGTGATCTGGCCCCCATGTGTCAGCGCCACGTGTCGCATGTGTGCCACGTGGCAGGAGACCTCCTGTATATAAGCAGGGTTTTTTGTAAACTAAGATCAGATTTTCATTTAATATATCTGCTCTTTCATTGGTGGAGAAGTTGGGTATTCCTTTCTTCCGCATTTTCTTTTTCTTGTTTCCATGACAATGAACATGGAGACGGCTTTTAGCATTATTGCTACTGCTATTGATGCACAAACTAAGTTGTTGGAGCGCTTCGTTGAGGGTCCGTCCTCCTCTTCCCCGTCTGAGCCTCATGCCGGGGGATCTGCTTCTAGTACTCCTTCATCTTCTTCACAGGCCACAAATCCGAGGGTTCGACCCCGATCTTTTTGTGGTGATCCGGGAGATGATGTATACCACTGGTTTGATCATTTCCAAGTCATTGTTCGTTACATGGTTGGGATGAGGCCCGTGCTCTCAGAGAATTCCCTACATGTTTGGAAGGCCCTGCGCTCAAGTGGTATAATGGATTGGCTGCGGAGATTCAAGCCAATAGTAATCGGTTAACGGAATGTCTCAAACGTACGTTTGGCAAAGTTGAGGATTCAGATGATGCTTTCCAACAACTGCATGCGATACGACAACATCCTGGTGAGTCTGTTATGCGGTTTAGTATTAGGTTCGGGGATTTAGTTCGGCGTGCATATCCTAACATGCCTGAGCCTATTAAGCTCGGTATGTTATGGCCAACTATGCGACCCGAACTTGTTCGATTCGTTCGGGCTCTTCGTCCTACCACATTGGAGGAAGCTTTTGCACTAGCTCAACGTTTTGAGTTGGTGCCTGGTGAGGGCCGTGTTCCCCTTGGGTTACCTGCTCCTCTTGTTCAGCGTGCTGATCCAATGGAGGTTGATGCTGCTGCATATGTGCCCGCACGACAAGCCTTTCGTGGTCGACCTCGGGGCCCACCCCGTAGACCACCTCCACGAAATCGTCCTGCACCTGCTCCAGTTCCTGCCCGTGGTGGTCAAAATCCACGGATTCGTGACAGGAGGAATCGGAACAATGCAGGTCAACCCAATCAAGTTCATGCTGGGCCTGTTGGGCACCTGGACATACTTGGCGGGCATGCGATGTGTATCCTGATTGGCGTCCACCACATCCAGGCTGGCGACCATATGTTCCGGATGGTGTACCTGTGGCGGCCATTATGTCTGATGATGAGCTTCCAGATGATGACGCTTCTCTTGCGGGTGGATCTGTTGCGGAAAACCAGTAATCGTACGGGCGACGGAGGGATCCCGTGCGATGGAAACTCCACCTCCATGTTTTTTTCGCTATGCATATCAAGGGTTGCAAGTTCCACCAAATCATCCAGTTTTCACATTTTCTGCACGAGTGAATGATGTTTCAGTCACAGTACTTGTGGATACAGGATCTAGCATGTCTTCCATAACTACTTCTCTGGCGCATCGGTGCTCATTACCCTTGAGACGAGCAGATAAGGTCTTGCACATTTTATATGGTAATGGGCAGTCTCGTGCAGTATCACAGTACACCACTTCGACTACACTAGTTATGGGTGCCAACTGTAAGTTTCCCTCTGGGTCTCTTAGGGTTGTCCCTTCCCAGGTCTTTGACATCATTCTGGGATGTGATTGGTTAAAGCAGTCGAAAGGTACATGTGATTTTTCACTCTCTCCTCCTGTATTACGCTTGGAGTCTGTGTCTTTGCAGTCTGTTCCTTTACGTCCAGAGAAGTTTGTTGCTGTTTGTATCACGCATACAGCTCCTTTGATTCCGGTCTTGGGATGGTGTTCATCTCAACAGGTTCAAATGCCGGATCCGTCACCTGAGTGTCGAGCACACTGCATCGAACAACTTAAGAAACAAGTATGCAAGTTTGTTCAAATTTGATCTGTCCCAAGGTGCACGTGTGAAGACTCGACACTGTATACCCACCGGCAATGCAAAGCCTTTCAAAGTCCCGGTTCGACGCAGGTCACCAAAGGAGTTATCAGCCATGCGAACAGCTGTTACTGATATGATTGGTAAACGAGTGTGTCGTCCGTCACGGAGTCCATGGGCATGTGAACCTCATTTGGTTCCCAAGCCTGATGGATCTCTCCGATTTTGTGTGGATTACCGACCTCTTAACGATGTTACCATCAAAGATGTCTATCCACTTCCGAACTCTGCCGATCTATTAGATCGTTTGGGTCAGAGTCGATGGTTTACTAAGTTGGATTTGGCATCAGGATATTGGCAGGTTCCTATGCTGAGGAGGATATTCCAAAAACGGCCTTCCGGACACCATTTGGTCTTTACGAGTTTTTGGTCATGCCTTTTGGATTGACTTCAGCTCCTGCCACCTTTCAACGCATGATGGATGAGCTTCTTTCCGATATGCCTGATATCACTGCCGATTTTATCGACGATGTGCTCATTCATGGGTCTGGTTCTTGGGAGGATCACATTCGTGATGTACGGCGCGTTCTTGATCGATTTCGAGAAGTTGGCCTGAAGTTGAAACTTGAAAAGTGTGTGTTTGGTTCGACCGACACCACTTACTTGGGTTACCGTATATCTCGAGAGGGTTTACAGGTGGATCCAATGAAGTTGCGAGCTGTTCGAGAGTTCCTCGTCCCCGTACAGTACAGGAAGTCCACGTTTCTTGGGCACGGTGCAGTACTTGGGTCGATTCATCGATCATCTCACTGATCGAACTGCCCCTCTTCGGGAGTTAGTTCGTCCACAGGTATCTTTCAGGTGGACTCGCAGGTGTCAGCAGGCATTTGACCAGTTAAAAGAGTTCCTGACAACTCCACCATTGCTTCAATACCCAGATTTTACTCGTCCGTTCATTTTACGAGTAGATGCCTCAGATGTTGGTATTGGTGGTGTATTGATGCAAACTGATGCTGTGGATTCTTCAATTCGACACCCGGTGGCTTACATTAGTCGAGTACTCACGCCGGCTGAGCGGAATTATTCCACTACTGAAAAAGAATGCCTTGCTGCTGTTTGGGGTTTTGAACGACTTCATGCCTACTTACATGGGAGTGAAACACTTTTGGAGTGTGATCATGCTGCTGTCACTTCCTTATTAAAACGGAAGAATTTAGTGGGTCGCGTAGCCAGATGGGCATTACGTCTCCAGGTATATAACTTTAAGGTGGTGCACAGGCCTGGGCGAACAATGGTGGATGCGGATGCACTTTCTCGAGCACCCCTCTCCGATTCCACTTTGCCTGCTCATGCAGTAGCTGCAGCATTCGGTTTGATACAAGCCCCTCAGGTATTCGATGCCGACTTACCATCCTTGGAACAGTGGCAGGATGCTCAAAAACATGAACCATGGACGAGGCAATTACGCGATGCGTTTGCAATTCCGTCTTCCGAACCTCGGTTTCGACAATATCATGCTCAGTTTCGACTTCAGGATGGTTTATTGTATTTTATTGGGACAAATCCAGAGGACAGATGGCGTTTGGCTGTACCCTCTACATATGTTCCACACCTTCTTCGAGCATATCATGATTCACCTATTGTTGGAGGTCATCTTGGTCATCAACGAGTGTTGGAGAAGCTGCGCCGATCATTTTATTGGCCAAGCATGCGTGGTGATGTGATCAGGTATATTCAAAGTTGTCCCACTTGTCAAACTCGGAATTCCTCTACGACTCGGGCCATGGGAGTGTTGGAATCCATCAATGTCTCTCGCCCTTTTGAGTTAATTGCAGTGGATTTAATGGGACCTTTTCCACGTTCTTCTCAAGGTAACCAGTACATCATTGTTGTATCCGATTATTTAACTCGATGGGTAGAGGTTGGTGCTCTTCCGGATGCAACTGCCATGTCAACAGCTTTGTTTCTGTTCGATAATGTGGTTTTGCAGCATTCTTGTCCAGAGCGGATGTTATCAGACAATGGCCCCGCTTTCATTGCAGAGGTATTCCGAGTGTTGTGTGAGAGGTTAGGGGTAAAACATTCATTTGCCTCTCCGTATCATCCACAAACTGATGGTTTGGTGGAGCGATTGAATCGGACCTTCAAGGGTATGATCTCGAAGTATGTGAACTTCAATCACACGGACTGGGATTGGTATTTGCGATGTTTGAGATTTGCTTATGTAACAGGCATTCAGAGTTCGATTGGTATCTCTCCATTCAAGGCATTGTATGGATATGATCCTAAGTTGCCTAGTGAATTGGGGTTATCATCGAATCTGCCACGTGCCGAGGATGCAAAGATGTGGGCTCGACATTTGGATGCTGTTTTGCCTCTTCTGCGTGCAGAGTCTGCTGAACATCTTGGTCGAGCTCAAATGCGGCAGCAATCTTCTTACAATACACGACATCAAATTCCACCAGATTTTGCTGACGGTGACTTAGTCCTGGTACGTTTTCCCAAGCTGACTGCACCTGGGCTTGCAACTGGTTTATTACACAAGTGGCTTGGTCCCTACCGAGTACTCCGAAAGGTTGGTCCTCAGGTATATCAAGTAAAGTTGGTGGGATCTCATGAGGTTGAGATAGTTCACGTGGTTCGAATGAAACGGTTTGTCGTTCGAGACTCGTTGAGTACATTTGGTCATACCTTAGATGGCCCAGCTCACACGGATCCAGGACCATCAGATCCATCACCATCTACACAGCCGCAGAGGGGAGGATAGTGTAAGATACTGTATATTAGTAACGTACCGTATATACGCATGTGTATATACGCACATGCGTAGTGACACATGGGTGGTGATCTGGCCCCCATGTGTCAGCGCCACGTGTCGCATGTGTGCCACGTGGCAGGAGACCTCCTGTATATAAGCAGGGTTTTTGTAAACTAATATATCAGATTTTCATTTAATATATCTGCTTCTTTTTTCAACACAATAATAAAAAATGAATATGCCTACAAATTCATTTTTTTCACACAGTTTACATGATTATGTCAATATGAAACTATCAACAATATATAAAATAATGTTAAAATATTAAAGAAACTATCAAACTATATCAAATTTCAAAATATCCTTATGTTAATAACTAAACCAGTAGCACTTCTTGAAGAAGATACATTAAGGTATTGGAGAAGATACATTGATGTATATCGTATATGTGGCATATATATATATGCATTACACACACATGTACTCATGTTACATGGAAGATTATACACACATCGTGTATCCTTGATGGTGAGCAAATAATAAAATGAACATATATTTTAATATAGAGATTTTATATTTGCATATTTTTTATATAAGAATTAAATAAATGATTTCCTAAAAGTTTATATGCTAAATTAAATTTTTTAAGAATACTTATAAAGTAAGCGTGAGAGAGTGAATTTGAAGTTAATAATGAATTTTACCTTTTATAATAACATAAATTAACTCTCAGTAAGAAAAATTTACGATGTGGTGCACGTGTGTGCGATACTGTAAATAATATATCAGCTAGCTAGGAGAAAATTTGAAAGAAACATAGATTTATGAGTTTTGGTATATTTACTTATATAGGAAAATGATAAAGGTACTAAATTGAAGGTAATCATTCAATAAATAAACCTTTTTTATATACAGATTTTTTTTAAAAAAATATAGTTTAACATTTTAAATAAACTATCAAATATATATGTAAATTCAATACTGGGGGCAATAAACATACTTTCGCACTTTTAATAACCAAAGAAATCTTAGACACAGAGGAAGATATATGGAGTGAAAAGATACACTATATTATATATATATATATATATATATTACACTCGTCTAAAGATGCGTGTGCTGTGTGAGTGTGTGAGAGAGAGGGCGTTGATGATGGATGTGTTCACCTAATTGATATATGAATACAGGGTTATTGAATAACTCTCTCCCATAGACGAAGTTTTAAATGATTTGTTCTCGTGTGCTTTAGAAGAATTAGTAAAAATGTTTTATAATTATTATAACTCCCTCCGTTTTGAGGACATTTTACTTTAAGATAACTTAAATATCAATGTAATTTCAATATGTATTTTAGATAGCACAATTTGAAGCTTTATGTACAATAAACATACATAGATAAATAGAACTGCACACACACACACCACACACACACTATACACACATATAAGTTTGATATTAAATTTTCTTTCATTTGTAGTTTGTACCTGCGACGAGGCTAAGGACTCATTATAAGTATGATTATGAGACACTTCTTAAAGCTCAATAACACAAAATAATTTGTTAAAAATTTATAAATTTTATAATATAATTATAAAAGGCTATATAAAATAAGAATTAACTTCATTTTGTTGACACTACTTTTAGTTGGATTTTCCTTAGTATTTACAAATACATAACAAAATTGATGAGATTTACAGGTATTTAGCTTATTATGTATTAGTTAGTTTATTAATTAAATATTTATCATTGTTATTGTTAAATATATAATTAGTTTGGTTTATTTTAGATATTTATTTAAAATATATATATATATATTTGTTTTTGTAAGGAAAGAGCCTAAGCACAGCAGGATCCAGCAGTGACAGACTATTCAAGAATATGCCACATATTCAAGGTGTCGCTGAAAAATTCAAAAAGGATATATGACGTATCATAAGTTTAATGTTAAAATATATTATTGTCGAACGAACGATATATATATATATATATATATGCATGTATATGTATAAGAACTTAATTTGACATACACTTATTATATGCATACCGTTTCGAATCTTCTCGAACTGCACCCAGGTCCGTGGGGAAGAAACACAGCCAAAGCCTTAGAAGCTGCACCAATCTCGTCCAAGTATTCTGCGACCCTGTCCATCCAGCACGTCCCTCTCTCTCACACACGCACACATACATGCAGCTGTATGTAACATGTACAAATGTGAGTGTATGTGTGTTTTTTGTGCACGTGCATATGTGTGTGATATGTGTGTGTGTGTGTGTGTTTACCTTCATTCATAGCGTTTTTCACAGTCCTGTCTGGTTCAACGTCCACAAGAGTCTGTATACATATGCTGCCATTGCCTAAATACTTCTCATTAAAGTAGTTACATACACAAGCACACACATATACATATAACACATGTGTACAATATAATTCAGATTGTACACATACTAACCTTCTCAAGTTCGTCGTCTATTGCAACGTCATTCTTCTGCTCAAACACGGCCCGGAAAGTCTAATAAACTCATTGGGTGTGTGAGATTAAGATTTATACTGTCGTGTTAAATAATGTGCTGTTTAAAATTAATGTATAATTATATTAATTATAAAATGGTGTATATCTGATGTTCGATTAGCTTTATCTTTTTATTATACAAAAATATTTATAAAATAAATATTTAAATTTATCATACAGGGATATCCTAATAGATTTAACAGGAAGTTTACATTTTTTGTTTTAAATTTGTAAATACATTTACTATCAATAAAAATGTATTCCAATTAGCTATAACTTTTTAAGAACCAAAGGAGTTTAAGACACAGCAAGTAGTGTTTCTATCTACACACTGTCTGACATGCATACGTGCGAGCGTGCCTGCGTGTGTGCGTGAGATACATTAGTGCTTGTTTGATGTATATGGGTGATTTTAGTATTGTTTACATAAGTTTAAGTTTTAAAAAGGTTGCTTCTTTACATTTGTTTATAAGAAATGATAAATTTAATTCCTAAACCTTTTGTAAGCAGGTTTGTCGAGTTTTAAAATAAAGAAAAAGAACTATGAAACTTAAATAATGTTAAAATATTAATTAACTATCAAACTATATCATATAAAATACGTTCACACATGGTAGTGGCACAAATTAGCTCAAAGCAGGTACATTAAGGTATATGGAGAATTTGGAGAAGGCACATTGATGTATATAAGTGGAGTATATATATGCATTATATGGCACATGTATGGTATATGGTGTACACATACTCATGTTACGGCTATACGACTACTTCTGTAGAGATCTTAATACACATATGTAATCGATATACATATGAATCCAGACCATGCCTATTAATATAACAAATTTAGTAAACATGTAATATGTATTAGGATTAATTTTAAGTAATGTTACTATTTCATATATCATTAAATATAGATTGGGTTAAGGGTTCAGAGTTTAGTGGAAACGTTTAACTAAAATATACAATTATATATGTATTACGGATCATTATTTACCACATAACCAACGTCTACAACAACGTTCTTGGAACCAGATTTTTCCTCTCTTCAGGGTTGTATTTAAACAGTAATTATTAATAATATAATATATTAAATAATAATACATCATAGCATATACATAACAGATACATACTAAAAGACTTTATTAATAATAAATATATATTATATACACCTTAGTTGTACACTATGTACATAAAGTGCAATTTGTTTGGCATTATAGTTATTATAATGCTAATTATAAATTATAAATTATCAATTATCAATTTTTATAATATAAATTATATATATTTTATAAGATGCATAATAAACCGGTATAAACCTGTTATTTATCGCTGCAAACTTCAAGGTTAGTATAAAATTCTTTATACGTAGTGTATCTGGATTAATCTCGATTCCTGTTACGTAAAGAATAAACATTGTTTTATTGGTTAATTTTGCGATTGAAGGTAATCATTAAATAAATAAACCTTCTTTATATACAGAAAAAAAATTTAAAATATAGTTTAACATTTAAATAAACTATATGTAAATCCAAGACTGGGGAGCTACTTTCGCACTTTAATAACCAAAGAAATTTTAGACACAGAGGAAGAGATATAGAGTGAAAAGATACACTATATATATATATATATATTACACTCGTCTAAAGATGCGTGTGTGTGGTGTGTGAGTGTGTGAGCGAGAGGGCGTTGATGATGCATGCGTTCACCTAATTGATATATGAGTACAGGGTTATTGAATTACTCCTCCCATAGACGAAGTTTCAACTCGATATGTGTTTTAGAAGAATTAGTAAAAAATGTTTATAATTATAATAACTCCCTCCGTTTAAAAACACGACAATAACAGATCTTCTTTCCAGCTGGACGACGATATTTTAAAAGAAAACTTTAAGATATAACTTAAATATCAATGTAATTTCAATATGTATTTTAGATAACACAAGTTAAGCTTTATGTACAATAGATATTAAGTAGAACTGCACACACATGCACCACACACACACTATACACACATATAAGTTTGATATTAAATTTTCTTTTATTTGTAGTTGCCTCGTTTTAACGAGGCTAAGGACTTTATAAGAAGTATGATTATGAGACACTTCTTAAAGCTCTTGAAGGTGAATAACACAAAATAATTTGTTAAAATTAATAAATTTTATAATACAATTATAAAAGGCTATAAACATCATTTTGTTTAAATATGAACGAAATAGTGGTTATGGACGTGGAGACTACTTTCTAATTGGATTTTCCTCAGTATTTACAAGTATAAAAGAAAGTTGATGAGATTTACAGGTAACATATATAATTTAGTTTATTATGTATTGATTAATTTATTAATTAATATTTCTCATTGTTATTGTTAACTATATAATTAGTTTAGTTTATTTTAAATATTTATTTAAAATATATATATTTGTTTTTGTGGGGAAAGAGTAAAGTGGATTAGAATGTCCATTCTAAATCCAACAGTACCTTCGCCTAGAGTTTATTGAGGTACCTAGTGATAACCGGCCGTACTATCATTAAATACTTAATTGCACCTCAATATTTAAGAATATGCCAAGGATATATGGCATATTTAAGGTGTCGTAAAAATAAAATAAATCAAGAGATTAATATATTTTATATTTTTAATTGTACAGCCTAACTTACTAACTTGTAGTTGTATAATGGAGCATTTGTAATAATGCCAAGCAAAACTGAAATAATTTAATTTTAAATGATAAAATCATAATTTAATAAAGGATACGCTTCAAAAAGAATATATGAAGTATCATAAGTTTAATGTTGAAATATATTATTGTCGAACTATATATATATAGTATGTACGTATATGTGTATGTATATGTATAAGAAATTAATTTATACACTTATTATATACACAAGCACACACATATACATATAACCCATGTGTGCAATGTACACATACTAACCTTCTCAAGTTACAATAATAAAATAATAATAATTAAATCACAACAAAAACATATTAACAACAAATTACAAAAATAATAATTGTAAGACACGAGTTAATACTAATTTAAATAAAGTTTACTTTAGCACTGTTGATTTAAATCGGTTAAACTTTGGCCCTTATTTCTTAAGTACATGACGTTCCAGAAATTGTATTTATGCTCCAGATACTATTGATAACAATGTTTAACCTAGTACTTAAATTCTTGGAATATTCAATAACTACTTAAAAGGTCTTAAGAATATTCTAAGCATATTTTTTTTAAAAGTATGAAAGGTTCCATGTATATACGCCACGTAGACTGCTAGGTATCTATGCTTTAGGGTTTCACATATTGGTACAGCAGCTTCTAGAATTGTTAATGCTCCCCCAAGTTCAACTACAAAGGAAGTTCATAAATTCCAATGTGTTTTTCTGCAGGTAAGTTTAAATCTTTTCTCAACTCTTGAAACTAATGTTTATTTTTATAGCGTGTTGACGTTCTCCCGGAGAATGATAAACTCAATTGGAATCGAGCAGTCTTGGTTAACAAAGAAGTGACCACGATGGTAATGGAATACGCTGTTGACAATTTACACTCGTTTAGAGTTGAACCTGGTGAAAATTTTGGTGAAGAGTAGGCTCGCCCTGTTATGACAGGTCTTGTGACGGGGCTGGTTTAGCAGGTATAATTTTCTGTTCATTCTTGCACTTAATTTTGTTGTGTATTTCTAGGTCTATGCATCTGGCCACCCAATAAGGTATGTCAGGAGATACGTCAATAACGATGGCCAGGACATTGAGGAAGAGGTATCACATCCAGGGCATAATGCAAGGTCTACACATGAAAAACTTAGAATGAGCTTTATCACATGATGTAAAAAGACCTAAGGTAAGCATTTGCAAAAACAATTGTGTGTATAGATATTTGGTATAACATGTGTGAAAAGAAGATATTCTGTTGATGTCTAGTGTTGCTTTTGATGGGAGATTGGATCGGGAATGGATCCAGCGAGTGGTTGGAGATACCAACTCCAACGGTTACAAGATGGAGAGACAGTGGGACGTCTATATATTGAGGTAACTACTATTTTTTATTGATAGGAATTTGATCTTTTATAATCCATACTCTTTAATATACACGCGTGATCTTTTTCGTAACTCATGATTAACTATAATTTTATGGCCTGCATACACAATTCATGATTGATTAGAATGCATACACAATTGCTTTTATGATTCATACACAAGATTGTTTTTATGATTTATATGTGCAGGCGTGAGGTACACATGTGTATTCGTATGGCATACAGGATATAGTTGGATATATAACAGTAGACAACGGTGTCCGTCGTTACACAGGCGTTATTTAACCACTATATTGAAACCGTTACAAAACTTTGTGTCGCACTAGGCACAAGGGTTTCAAGAAAAGTCGTTTAAGAGGTATGTATTATAAGTTTTGTAACAGTTAAAACTTAATAATTATAATCATTTAACGAACAGAATGTTCGTAAACATTAAATAAATTTTAAATTAAATACAACGAAATTGCAATACTTTATATGAACAAATTTAAGCACGAGTTGTTCTCTATGCATGGAAATCGAAGATTTTCCAGTGGGATAGTATATCTCAACAGTGAATGTATAATGTTCCCTTTTAATTTAATCACGTTGTTTGAAATAATTATGGTGTAAGAATTGGAAAAATAGCTATGGATTATGCTGTCTTTTTCATTCAAGAGCACTTACGGATTTTGACGTCGGACTCAGCGCTACGCTGTAAAAAGCCTTTGTTAAAACGCAAAATTGCTGGCAAATCTGTTAACGCAAAATTGCTGGCAAATCTGTAAAAGGCTCACTCGCGAGCGCATTAAAAGCGCATTTCGTCAAGGTAAGATATTTTTGAGTACATTAGACCCTTTTGGAATCAGAATATACTAAATATTTTAATATACTTAAGATTGTGTACTTTTTTTAAGTTTAAACCGAAAAACCAAGTGCCATTCTTCAGAGAGGGTCATCTTCAACTGCAGCAACTATAGGTATTTATACCTTAAGTAGTTTGATCATGAACTCATTATTGTTTTTATAGATGCCATGATCTCATTACTGAATGAACTAAGAAAGAGTTGACAAATGTAGTCCAAGTGACCATGTTTTCTCATTTTATATTTTAAATGTCTAACTTCAATATGTTTGAATTATATATCATAAATTAAAATTAATATATTCCATTGCATAATTATTGTTTCTTGAACGCGACTTTGCTTCTCGGACCTCCTGGATGGTATTTCTTGCAATATGATTGAGACCTCTAAATCCATTCTTTGATTTGACAGAAGGACAGAGACCAACATCATTACAGACTGTCCTCAAGGTACGTGTTCATTACACCTACCTCTGCACAGGTTCTGGCATTGGACCTTTGTGCTGGCTGGAGATAACATGCTGCGAAGGGGACTTTCTGGTGGCCAGAAAAAGAGATGAAGAACCGGTGAGTGACTTAGCTAGGCATAACAGTATTGTGAGTTTGCTGTACAGGGGAAATGCTGGCTAGAGCACTTTCATGGACGAGATATCCATCAGAGTTCAGTGTAGGCCAGCAGCTAACCGAGGAACTTTCAACTCCGCACGCATGGGGCTGCATTGGTTACGGAAACCAATACTTTGAGTAGATGGGTTTCCTTACTGATTTGAACATTCACAGATTCGTGGTGGAATGCAATTGCTGTCAACGAGTTTGAGGCTACAAGATGGCACAGGGTCTCTCTCTCTTTGTTATGTGTATAAACTATTAACTAATTTTCACAGCCAGTAGCTAACTCAAAGCACAAGGTCGGAGAGGAAATTTTTGCATCTCTTTACTAGTTGAGCTGGGTGCGAATTGGCATGGGAGAACTGCTCGGATTTCAGTCTGGTATTTATATTCTGGCAATGACTTATCTCAAAGGTACTTTCATATCTATCGATCTGACGAAATGAGCTTCTACAGCCCCTGGTGAACCTACTGCTGTTTTAGAAGAAGAAGAAGATAATGCTCGAGTTTCGAGGCGCTAATCTAGAAGAAGCTCAACGGGTAGCTCACACACTCACCTGGTAACAATATGTAAATAACTAGGTTCCTCTCTCTCTCTCAAAGACACATACATATTATCTACTCATGTATGCATTGACAATGTCTTTTAAAGGTGTGGAGCTCTCCACTCGTGTGTAAGGGAAGCCGCTGATGAAGGCATTGAATGTGGAGCAATCAGGAATGGCTTTACCTTTTCAACAGTAGGCACTCTCTCTTTCGCCCATGACCCCCGCGGTATGCATGTCATTTCATGTTATGTATGGGACTTGGACATGCAGTTATATGTTTGTTACATGAGCTCCTAACTATGCGTGCGTTGTGTGTCTGGTATATGTTGTATATTATGTAACGTGCCAATTATGTATTGGCGTTTCATGAATGCAGGGACGTTGGTAAAGATTTCAGAGAGATTGCAACTAGTGCGGGCATTGTGGTGCACACTGACGGACGTTCTGGCTGGCAGAAGAACTGGTGAAATCCGGGTATCCGGCTATCCAAAGAAGCAAGCTACGTTTGCTAGAGTTTCTTACTGCGAACAAAATGATATCCATTCTCCCAACGTGACTGTTTGAGTCTCTTGCATTCTCTGCTTTTCTTCGTCTTCCCCTCTCCGTGGACAAAAAGACCAGAGAGGTAAAGCTATGTCACGCACGCACATGGTTGATCTAATCCCACAAAACTCTCCGTCTGTCTGTCTCCGTCTCTCTCTCTCGCACACGCACACACACATCTTTTATTGTCATGATAACGTAATACATGTTTGTAGGCCCTGGAAGGCATTACAGGAATTCTTCTTGTATCTATCGGTAAGCGGTGCTACACTCACTCACGCTTCTACACATGCCTGTGCGATGCTCTGTGTGTGTGTGGTGTGTGTGTGTTAGAGAGAGAGGAGATGTACGGCCACTAATCAAGTTGTTGAACTTCCAGACCAGATAAGTACCCGTTGCGTGTCTTACCGACATAGAAATTTCACATTTTGCTTTGATGCGTCCACGTTACATATGTGTGGCGTCTGTATTAAATAAAGATGCATCGCAAAAAGGACTATGCCTTCCTTCTTGCGTGTGTGAGGGTTTAAATACTGCCTTAGGGTTATTGAATAACTCTATCCCATAGACGAAGTTTTAAATGATTTGTTCTCGTGTACTTTAGAAGAATTAGTAGAAAATGTTTATAATTATTATAACTTCCGTTTAAAAACACGAAAATAACAGATATCTTTCAGCTGGGATGAGGACATTTTACTTTAAGATATAACTTAAAATATCAATGTAATTTCAATATGTATTTTAGATAGCACAATTTGAAGCTTTATGTACAATAAACATAGATAAATAGAACTGCACACACACACACACACACAACACACTATACACATATAAGTTTGATATTAAATTCTCTTTCATTTGTAGTTTGTACCTGAGACGAGGCTAAGGACTCATTATAAGTATGATTTATGAAACAAAAATAATTTGTTAAATTTATAAATTTTATAATACAATTATAAAAAGGCTATATAAAATAAGAATTAACTTCATTTGTTTAAAATATTGAAAAATAGTATGGATGGAGACTACTTTCTAGTTGGACTTTCCAGTATTTACAAATACAGAACAAAATTGATGAGATTTACAGGTACATTATGTATTAATTAGTTTATTAATTAAATATATTATTGTTATTGTTAACTATATAATTAGTTTGGGTTTATAAATATTTATTTAAAAATATATATTTGATTTTGTAGGGAAGAGCAAAGTGGATTAGGATGTTCCAGCAGTGACAGGACTATTTAAGAATATACCAGGCATATATGGCATATTCAAGTTGGTTTGCAAAAATAAAATAAATCAAGAGATTGACATATTTTATATTTTCAATTCTATAGCCTAACTTACTAAACCCCGTGGTTATAAGGGATTTGTAGTTGTATAATGGAATAATGGAGCATTTGTAATAATGCCAAGCAAAACTGAAATAATTTAATTTTAAATGATAAAATCATAATTTAACAAAGGATACGCTTCAAAAAGAATATATGACGTATCATAAGTTTAATGATATATTATTGTCGAACGATGTGTGTGTGTGTGTGTGTGTAAGAAATTAATTTGACATACATATTATATACACAAGCACACACATATACATATAACACATGTGTACAATATAATTCAGATTGTACACATACTAACCTTCTCAAGTTCGTCGTCTATTGCAACGTCATTCTTCTGCTCAAACACGGCCCGCAAATTCTAATAAACTCATTGGGTATGTGAGATTAAGATTTATACTGTCATATTAAATAATGTGTTGTTTACAATAAATGTATAAATATTAATTATAAAATGTGTCTATCCGATGTTCGATTAGCTTTATCTTTTTATTATACAAAAATATTTATAAAATAAATATTAAAATTATCATACAGGGGAGATCCTAATAGATTTAACAGGAAATTTACATTTTTCTGTTTTAAATTTGTAAATACATTTACTATCTCCCAATTAGCTATAAATTTTTAAGAACCAAAGAAGTTTAAGACACAGCAAGTAGTGTTTCTATATACACACTGCCTTACATGCATACGTGCCTGCGTGCCTGCGTGTGTGCGTGAGATACATTAGTCTTGTTTGATGTATATGGGTGCTATTTAGTATTGTTTACATAAGTTTAATAAAAGGTTGCTTCTTTACATTTGTTTATAAGAAATGATAAATTTAATTCCTAAAACCTTTTGTAAACATGAAATGTCTTAAGCAGGTTTGTCGAGTTTTAAAATAAAGAAAAGACCTATGAAACTTAAATAATGTTAAAATATTAATAAACTATCAAAGTATATCATAATAAAATACGTTCACACATGGTAGTAGCAAAAATTAGCTCAAAGAAGATACATTAAGGTATATAGAGTATATATATGCATTATATGGCACATGGTATATGGTGTACACATACTCATGTTACGGGCTATACGACTACTTCTGTGGAGATCTTAATTACACATGTAATCGAGATACATATGAATCTATTCAGAGACTTGCTTCCATGCCTATTAATATAACAAATTTAGTTAAACATGTAATATGTATTTAATTTTTGCATATTTAACATAATACATTAATTTTATACAGTAAGATGTTAAATTGTTTATGTTTATGTTTATATATATATATATATAGACATAGCATACATATGTGTGTGTGTGTGTGTTTTAATTGTTGTAATATATATGTACCTGCTGTGGTCTGCAACTGTGGTATGAAAACCACCTGTATTTAAATCACTACATTAACACTTAATGACATTGTATATATACAAAATGTATTTAAGTATAAGTATATTTGTTACTATTTCATATATCATTAAATATAGATTGGGTTAAGGTTTAGTGGAAACGTTTAACTATAATATATAATTATATATGTTAATAATATAATATATTAAATTATAATACATCATATCATATACATAACAGATACATACTAAAAGACTTTATTAAAAATAAATATATATTATATATACCTTAGTTGTACACTATGTACATAAAGTGCAATTTGTTTGGCATTATAGTTATTATAATGCTAATTATAAATTATAAATTATCAATTATCAATTTTTATAATATAATTATATATATTTTATAAGATGCATAATAAACCGGTATAAACCTGTTATTTATCGCTGCAAACTTCAAGGTTAGTATAAACTTCTTTATACGTAGTGTATCTGGATTAATCTCGATTCCTGTTACGGAAAGAATAAACATTGTTTTTATTGGTTAATTTTGCGATAAAGGTACTAAATTGAAGGTAATCATTAAATAAATAAACCTTCTTTACATACAGAAAAAAATAAATTAAAATATAGTTTAACATTAAATAAACTATCAAATATATATGTAAATCCAAGACTGTGGAGCAATAAACATACTTTCACACTTTAATAAACAAAGAAATTTTAGACACAGAGGAAGAGATATAGAGTAAACACACACACACACACACACACACACACACACATATATATATATATTACACTCGTCTAAAGATGCGTGTGTGTGTGTGAGTGTGTGAGAGAGAGGGCGTTGATGATGCATGCGTTCTAATTGATATATGAGTACAGGGTTATTGAATAACTCGCTCCCATAGACGAAGTTTAAATGATTTGTTCTCGATATGTGTTTTAGAAGAATTAGTAAAAAATGTTTATAATTATTATAACTCCCTCCGTTTAAAAACACGACAATAACAGATCTTTTTTCCGGCTGGACGACGATATTTTAAAAGAAAACTTTAAGATATAACTTAAATATCAATGTAATTTCAATATGTATTTTAGATAAAGCTTTATGTACAATAAACATAGATAAGTAGAACTACACACGCGCACCACACACACTATACACACATATAAGTTTGATATTAAATTTTCTTTCATTCGTTTTAACGAGGCTAAGGACTTTATTAGAAGTATGATTATGAGACACTTCTTGAAGCTCTTGAAGGTGAATAACACAAAATAATTTGTTAAAATTAATAATTTTTATAATATAATTATAAAGGCTATAAACATCATTTTGTTTAAATATGAACGAAATAGTGGTTTGGACGTGGAGACTACTTTCTAATTGGATTTTCCTCAGTATTTACAAGTATAAAAGAAAGTTGATGAGATTTACAGGTAACATATATAATTTAGTTTATTATGTATTGGTTAATTTATTAATTAAATATTTCTCATTGTTATTGTTAACTATATAATTAGTTTAGTTATTTTAGATATTTATTTAAAATATATATATTTGTTTTTGTGGGAAAGAGCAAAGTGGATTAGGATGTCCATTCTAAGCCCACTATTCAAGAATATGCCAGGATATATGGCATATTCAAGGTGTCGTAAAAATAAAATAAATCAAGAGATTGACATATTTTATATTTTTAATTGTACAGCCTAACTTACTAACTTGTAGTTGTATATGGAGCATTTGTAATAATGCCAAGCAAACTGAAATAATTTAATTTTAAATGATAAAATCATAATTTAATAAAGGATCGCTTCAAAAAGAATATATGAAGTATCATAAGTTAATGTTGAAATATATTAATGTGGAACTATATATATATATATATAGTATGTATGTATATGTGTATGTATATGTATAAGAAATTAATTTGACATACACTTATTATATACACAAGCACACACATATACATAAACCCATTGTGCAATGTACACATACTAACCTTTCAAGTTACAATAATAATAATAATAAAAAAAATTAAATCACAAAAAAACATATTAACAACAAATTACAAAAATAATAATTATAAGACATGAGTTAATACTAATTTAAATAAAGTTACTTTAGCACTGTTGATTTAAATCGGTTAAACTTTGGCCTTATTTCTTAAGTACACGACGTTACAGAAATTGTATTTATGCTCCAGATACTGTGATAACAATGTTTAACCTAGTACTTAAATTCTTGGAATATTCAATAACTACTTAAAAGGTCTTAAGAATATTCTAAACATATTTTTGGCATATTTTTAGGTCTATGCATCTGGCCACCCAGTAAGATATGTCAGGAGATACGTCAACAACGATGGCCAGGACATTGAGGAAGAGGTATCACCTCCAGGCAGAATGCAAAGTCTGCATATGAAAAACTTAGAATGAGCTTATCACATGATATAAAAAGACCCAAGGTAAGCATTTGCAAAACAACTGTGTGTGTGATAGATATTTGGTATAACAGGTGTGGAAAGAAGATATTCTGTTGATGTCTAGTGTGCTTTTCATGGGAGATTGGATTGGGGATGGATCCCACGCATTCTGATTGTTGCAAAGGGGGGAGCAGTGTCTACTGCAGATTTGTACCAGGCATCAGCGAGTGGTTGGAGATACCAACTCCAACGGTTACAAGATGGAGGACAATGGGACGTCTATATATTGAGGTGACTACTGTTTTTTATTGGTAGGAATTTGATTTTCTATAATCCATACTCTTTAATATACACACGTGATCTTTTCTTAACTCATGATTAACTATAATTTTATGGCCTGCATACACAATTCATGATTGATTAGAATGCATACACAATTGCTTTTATGATTCATACACAAGATTGTTTTTATGATTTATATTTGCAGGCGTGAGGTACACATGTGTATTCGTACGGCATACAGGATATAGTTGGATACATAACAGTAGACAAGGTGTCGTTACACAGGCGTCATTTAACCACTATATTGAAAACTGTTACAAAACTTAGTGTCGCACCAGGCACAGAAAAGTCGTTTAAGAGGTATGTATTATAAGTTTTTGTAACAATTAAAACTTGATAATTATAATCATTTAACGAACAGAATGTCCGTAAACATTAAATAAATTTTAAATTAAATACAACGAAATTGCAACACTTTATATGAACAATTTTAAGCACGAGTTGTTCTTTATGCATGGAATTGAGGATTTTCCAGTCGGGATAGTATATCTCAACAGTGAATATATAATATTCCTTTTGATACATTATATTCCATTGTTTTCCCTCTTTTAATTTAATCACGTTGTTTGAAAATTAGAAAAATAGCTATGGACCATGCTGCCCTTTTCATTCAAAAGCACTTACGGATTTTGACGTCGGACTCAGCGCTACGCTGTGAAAAGCCTTTGTTAAACGCAAAATTGTTAGCAAATCTGCAAAGGGCTAAACATGACACTCGCGAGAGCATTAATAACGCATTTTGTTCAACTAAGATATTCTTGGGTATATTAAACCCTTTTGGAATCAAAATATACTAAATATTTTAATATACTTAAAATTGTGTATTTTTTCTAAGTTTAAACCGAAAAATCAGTGCCGTTCCCAAGGAAGGGTCATCTTCAACTGCAACAATTATAGGTATTTATACCTTAAATAGTTTAATCATGAATTCATTATTGTTTTTATAAATGTCACGATCTCATTATTGAATGAACTGTCCAAGTGACGATGTTTTCTCATTTTATGTTTTAAATGTCTAACTTCAGTATGTTTGAATTATATATCATAAATTAAAATTAATTGCATAATTATTGTTTCTTGAACGCGACTTTGCTTCTCTGGGATGCTTTTCTTAAGGTATTTCTTGCAATATGATTGAGACCATTAAATCCATTCTTTGATTTGACAGAAGGACAAGAGACCAACAGCATCACAGACTGTCCTCAAGGTACGTGTTCATTACACCTACCTCTCCACAGGTTCTGGCATTGGACCTTTGTGCTGGCTGGAGATAACATGCTGCGAAGGGGACTTTCTGGTGGCCAGAAAAAGAGATGAAGAACCGGTGAGTGACTTAGCTAGGCATAACAGTATTGTGAGTTTGCTGTACAGGGGAAATGCTGGCTAGAGCACTTTTCATGGACGAGATATCCATCAGAGTTCAGTGTAGGCCAGCAGCTAACCGAGGAACTTTCAACTCCGCACGCATGGGGCTGCATTGGTTACGGAAACCAATACTTTGAGTAGATGGGTTTCCTTAATGATTTGAACATTCACAGATAAAATTCCTTCGTGGTGGAATGCAATTGCTGTCAACGAGTTTGAGGCTACAAGATGGCACAGGGTCTCTCTCTCTTTGTGTATGTGTATAAACTATTAACTAATTTTCACAGCCAGTAGCTAACTCTAAGCACAAGGTCGGAGAGGAAATTTTGCATCTCTTTACATGTTGTAGGCCCTGGAAGGCGTTACAGGAATTCTTCCTTGTATCTATCGGTAAGCGTGTCCTACACTCACTCACGCTTCTACACATGCCTGTGCGATGCTCTGTGTGTGTGGTTAGAGAGGAAGAGAGAGAGAGGAGATGTACGGCCACTAATCAGTTGTTGAACTTCCAGACCAGATAAGTACCTGTTGCGTGTCTTACCGACATAGAAATTTTCACATTTTGCTTTGATGTGTCCACGTTACATATGCGTCTGTATTAAAATAAAGATGCATCGCAAAGAGGACTATGCCTTCCTTCTTGCGTGTGTGAGGGTTTAAATACTGCCTTAGGGTTATTGAATAACTCTCTCCATAGACGAAGTTTTAAATGATTTGTTCTCGTGTACTTTAGAAGAATTGTTTATAATTATTATAACTTTCGTGTTTTTAATTATAACTTCGTTTAAAAACACGAAAATAATTCAGCTGGGATAAGGACATTTTAATTTTAAGATATAACTTAAAATATCAACCCTAAAGCATAACCCGAGTAGACTGTAGGATCTTGTCCCAGTAAACTTAAGGATCTTGTCCCAGTAAACTTAGACAGGTCATGCCCTAACCCCACACATTGATACTTACCTTCTTCGGTCTCTGTAATCGGACTCTCTACTCCTGGCCTATCCCTGTCATTGTCACTTTCAATATGTATTTTAGATACCACAATTTGAAGCTTTATGTACAATAAACATAGATAAATAGAACTGCACACACACACACCACACACACTATACACACATATAAGTTTGATATTTAATTTTCTTTCATTTGTAGTTTGTACCTGAGAGGCTAAGGACTCATTATAAGTATGATTATAATTATAAATTTTATAATACAATTATAAAAGGCTATATAAAATAAGAATTAACTTCATTCTGTTTAAAATTTTGAAGGAATAGTGGTTATGGACGTGGAGACTACTTTCTAGTTGGACTTTCCTTAGTATTTACAAATACAGAACAAAATTGATGAGATTTACAGGTACATTATGTATTAAGAGCAAAGTGGATTAGGATGTTCCAGCTATTTAAGAATATGCCAGGCATATATGGCATATTCAAGGTGTCGTTGCAAAAATAAAATAAATCAAGAGATTGACATATTTTATATTTTCAATTCTATAGCCTAACTTATGGTTATAAGGACTTCTAGTTGTATAATGGAATAATGGAGCATTTGTAATAATGCCGAGCAAAACTGAAGTAATTTAATTTTAAATGAAAATCATAATTTAATAAAGGATACGCATCAAAAAGAATATATGAAGTATCATAAGTTTAATGTTAAAATATATTATTTTCGAACGATATATATGTGTGTGTGTGTGCGTGTGCGTGTGTATGTATATGTATATGTATAAGAAATTAATTTGACATACACTTATTATATACACAAGCACACACATATACATATAACACATGTGTACAATATAATTCAGATTGTACACATACTAACCTTCTCAAGTTCGTCGTCTATTGCAACGTCATTCTTCTGCTCAAACACGCCCGCAAATTCTAATAAACTCATTGGGTATGTTTATACTGTCGTGTTAAATAAGCTGTTTATAATAAATATATAATATTAATTATAAAATTGATGTTTGATTAGCTTTATCTTTTTTTTTTTATACAAAAGTATTTATACAAATTACAAAGGTAAATATTTTTATCAGACTGTTTTAAAACCATGGTTATTAAAAATCTATGGATCCTAATAAATTTAACAGGCATTTATATTTTTTGTTTTTAAATTTGTAAATACGTTTACTATCAATAAATTCTCAATTAATATAGACTATAAATTTTTAAGTACCAAAGGAGTTTAAGACACAGCAAGTAGTGTTTCTATCTACACACTGCCTTACATGCATGCATACGTGAGAGCGTGCGTGAGATACATTAGTGATGTATATGGGTGATATTTAGTATTGTTTACATAAGTTTAAGTTTACATTTGTTTATAAGAAATGATATTTAATTCCTAGAACCTTTTGTAAACATAAAATGTCTGTTCAGTTGAGTTTTAATTAAAGAAAAGAACTATGAAACTTAAATAATGTTAAAATATTAATAAACTATCAAAGTGTATTACGTTCACACATGGTAGTAGCACAAATTAGCTCAAAGAAGATACATTAAGGAAGGCACATTGATGTATATAAGTGTATATCACATGTATGGTATATATACGACAGAGTAAGTTACTTCTGTGATCTTAATACACATGCAATCGAGATACATATGAATCGATCCAGAGGACTTGCTTCCATGCCTATTAATATAACAAATTACATATTTAACATAATACATGGATTTTATACAGTAAGATGTTTAAATTTTATGTTTATGTTTACACACACACACACACACATACATACATACAAACATAGTATACATGTGTGTGTGTGTGTGTGTGTGTGTGTGTTAATTGTAATATATATGTACCTGCTGTGGTCTGCAACTGTGGTACCTGTATTAAATCACTGCATTAACATTTAATGATGTATATACAATGTATATAAGTAATAAGTATACTGTATTTAGAACCACATTTTTACTCTCTTGAGGGCTGTATTTAAACAGTAATTATTAATAATATAATATATTAAATAATAATACACATATCATACTAAAAGACTTTATTAATAACAGATATATATTATATACACCTTAGTTGTACACTATGTACATAAAGTGCAATTTGTTTGGCATTATAGTTATTATAATGCTAATTATAAATTATAAACTATAATTTTTTATAATTTATATTATATATAATTTATAAGATGCATAATAAACCTATAAAGAATTTTATACTAACCTTGAATTTTTCTAGCGATAAATAACAGACAGAATTTTAACTGGCGTTTATTCTCTTAATCTCAATATTAAATAGTGTATTTGGATTAATCTCGATTCCTGTTACGTCAAGAATAAACTTGTTTTATTCGATAAATCACACACACACGTATATAATAAAAAAAGATTTATTGTAATAAATATTAATAATATTGATATAAGTTTAAGTAATATTTAGTATCACAGTATTACTTGTTTATATGTGTGTTTTATATGATTAGACATAGGATTATATTGGTATTGTGATAGTTATATAGCTTAGTATTATGTTACATGATAAAATAAATAAATAAAATATACATTAGGCAGACATACACGTACATATCCAATACACATATATTAGAGATTAGTGATCCAATTATCACTCCTTAATCACTTGTTAATTATTGCACTAAGCTCGGGACTTCTTAACCCATTCATCTATTATCAAAATAAATATACAATATTAATAATGCATTATTGCTCCTCAGTCTTGGATTTTATATATATTTGATAGTTTTTAAAATGTTAAACTATATTTAAATATCTTTTTTCTAGCATATATATATTATTACTTGTTGTAGAGAAGGTAATAACTTGGTTTTATCATAGTAAATATACAAAATTTAGAAATCAACGTTAGAGTGCAAATATTGTCGTTCACCCATTCACTCTCTTAAACATACATAGTACGTACACAGAATATAGAAATTCATATTCTATTAGAAAGATCGCTTAATGTATTAAATATAAAAGTAAAACTAATTAAATTATTTAAATAAGAAATGTGATATAAGATCTTTTCAGTCTCTTGTTATATTTCAAACCATTTACCCCTCCTACGAATATATATTTAGGAAATATTAATTTCTTATTATAAAGATACATACAATGTTAATTTAAAATGTTGTATTTATTACTTATATATATATATATATATAGACACACACACATATAATTATTAAAATAAATATATTGAAGATTTTTTTATATACATGTGTAAATGGATATTGACTGTGTAGTTGTGATGTGCCTGTTTTCTATGTTCTAAAACACACGCACGCACGCACGCACAAGTTGGTAAGGAGCGTGTATATGTATACTCCATAATATTATATTAGTGTTATTCCAAGTAATCCAGGTGCCACACGTAGATCAAACAATGAACTCTATGAAATCTCTCCCATTTACATATATAGCCTTACCTCAATTTAAAACTTTATGCATTAGATTAAAATAATTTATAAAAATCATTATTTAATTTATCAAAACACAACTTCTATATAAATGATAGATAACAAAACTTGATGCCACTTATTAATATTTACTTATTTATAATATTTATGACAATTTACTAACTATAAATTGAAAACTATATTTAATTATTATATCATGAAGATTTACACCGCTAAACAGTGCAGGTTTCATCAGGAAGTGTAATATATAAGAGATATGGAACTTTTACAATTTTAATCTGTAGTGGAAGATATGTATGTGCATGTATATATTTAATATGTACTCAATAACTGTGAGTATAATATCTGTGTATGTAGCACTAAACTTTATACGTACGTGTGTGTGTGAATGTGTATTAAAATGTCTAGCAAAATTCGTAATAATATAAATGTAATTTTCCCTAATAATAACCATATATACATATATATACGATGAGTAGACAACTCCATGTATCAATATTAATTAATGTGTATATAAAAATTCACAACGTTTTATTTAAAATTATAATATTAATTTGATACATATTAAAATAACGTTTAAAATGTCAATAGCCTAAAAACATAATTTACATATTTCACACACACACACACACACACACGTAATATTCCATAATGTTATTCTGCATCTACTACACGTGGAAATGGGTAAGAGCTTTACTTAGAATTAATTAAATTAAATCTCTTTAGAACAATTTGAGAAAACTGAAACCTTGACTTCAACAAAAGGTAAATTAATTTAATAAACTTTTGCCTCCGAAACAAAATATTTATTTATTTTAAATTAGAATAGTATTATGATTAAAAAGAGATTAATCATTTAGCATAAGGACACCACACACTATGTTTTCTCTCTCTCACACACACGCACATATCTTTCTATAGACGAGGGTGGATATATATGTGTATATGCATATGTTGCATACAACATGTCCAAATTCATATTCTATCGTATCGCTGTAAAACTGCTTAATGTGTAATATAAACCATATGGAAAATACTAAAAGATCTTTATATCAAATATAAATTAAGTATAAACTATAACTAATTAAATATAAGCTAAATGCAAAATGTAATATAATATCTTTTGTATGTCATATATATCAAATCATTGACCGGCACTGGGTGTGAGGATTTATTATTATATTTATGTTATATAATTTAATTTTTAAATGTCTTATTTATGTGTATATGTATAACATTATTTAAAGAACCTCATTCTTATAACTCACATAATATATATAGTTTTATGCAGCAGCTGAGTATCCTGTATAATCTTCTACGCTATTCCCGCTTTGTCACATTGTATTCTCGATTAACATTGATGTAACATGCGTATATATACGTACTCGTGTATATAATGCATATATACTCCACATATGCATATATACATCAATGTATCTTCTACAAATTCTCGTATGTAGCCCTAGTATGGTTGAATTTAATATCGTTGATAGTTTAATATTTTAACATTATTTAAATTTTATAGTTCCTTCCTCTGTTTAAATTGTTATACCAAGTTTCATGCTTTAACAAGATATTTAAATTTATCATTTCTTACAAACAAATACTAAATATCAACCATTTACATCAGACAAGCACTAATGCTCTCTCTCTCTCATCGCACACACACATATTTATATTTATAAAAATAATATTTATAGATTGGAACTAAATATATAGAAAAAGCATATATATAAAATAAGCTATATATGTATATATATATTTATTATATTATACACAAGCATAATCATTAAACTTATAAAATTAAGTCGGTATATTCTTCGGAAAAGAAACTGTTTAAATATATTATTTAAAATTAAATTATTTGATTTTATTGCATTTATATAGCTAAAGTATGGAATTAAAAATATAAAATATGTCAACGTCTTGTCTTGATAGCCTAGCTGTTGTTCATTTTCCCTATAAAAACAAATATATATTTTAAATAAATATCTAATATACATGAAACTAACTATATGCATTCCATGTTTTAGTTAATAATATAAGTATACAGTTTATTTAACAAATAAGAATAACAATAATAATGACACTAATAAATTATAATTAACAAATCTATACATAATTAAGCTAAATTATTTGTGTTACAGTACCTGTAAATCTCATCAATTCAAGTAGTTCTACGTCCATAACCACTATTTCCTTTAATATCTAAACAAAAAAAAAAGGAGTTACTTCTTTAGATAGCCTTTTATAATATATATTGTACAAATTATTAATTTTAATTAATTATTCCCTTATTTCTATATTAGCCCCGTGTAATGTTCCGTATTAAACTGTAAATTTCATATTGCTAGTCCCACTCGCTTCCATGCCTATCACTAAAAAAAATTAAAAAATATTTATTGTTTATATAATAGTTGTTTACAATATATTAAAATTTCATTGAAGTATTATTATATGTTAATTTAATATACATGTACGTGTTGTGCTTATGTGGTGAGAAGGGTCACTTAGTTAGCTCTTAATCACAACATATGCTAATATATTACCACATTTAGTCTATACTAATACATCTATATATATAACATAACAATTATATAATATATTGGCTTTATCATTTTCCTATAAAGTAAATATAGCAAAATTTAAAATGTAAAGTCTTGTACAAATGTCGTCGTTCACCCACGCCCCGTACAGGTGCTTACAAAGTCTAGAAATTTATAGTCTATTCGTTCAATGTATAAATACTAAAAGATCCTTTGTATAGAAAATACATAAAACTAAACAAAGTAAATATATATTTTATTCAAAATGTAATATAACATCTTTTCAATCTCTTATAGTATCTCAACCCACAACCAGGAGACACCTATATATTTTGGAGATATTAATTCTTTATTACAAATGTTAAAAAAGGTATCCCATTTCATATAAATAACTTATTTAATTTAAATGTTTGATTTATTACTTATATTTTTTGTCCTCTTTGAAAAATAAAAGGAGAATATTGTGCATACTTAAAATTATACACATACACACCTAAGCAGTATATCTTAAGTATATCATATACACTTAAGATGTATATCAAAATATAGAGGGAAAATGCTTTATACTGTGACATGTTAAATACCTCCTAATACAAGTAATATTTATCCCGTTATGCTGCCTTCAACACATACACACACACGTCTCTATATATGACGTATAAACAAGTTCATAAAAATAAATATTACTTCTTAATGTAGGGTAATTAATCCGAATATAAATATATTGTTTATTACCTTTTCTGCTTCAAACTGTGTTATCGAAAATATGTTTTGGTATTACGTTGATATTTATATTATTTTAAAAAGTTATAAAAGAATTCTTCTAAAATATGTTGACCCTTGTGAGAAAAGGTCTGATTTTATAAAGGGTTTTATAACGAGAGAGTTTATAAATACTATTTACTATTTGTTATATAACGAAAACTTCATTTTAGAAATTGTTAAAAATCGACATTAGAATAGGATGGAAACCTAGTACACTCGGTGAACGCTACTACTAATTACATCGTCAAGTTCATGTAATGTAACATAAATTCTACTAGGCCCTAACACGTACAACTTTCTTGCATATCTATATTAAGTTGGCTTTTCTTAATCCTTGTATACCATAGTTTTGGATTCTTCTATATTTATTTACATGTAATTAGGAATATTCTGGCTCATTTTTTTGGGGCCCTTATTAACAGTCATTATCCTAAAAGATAATATAAACTTACTTATAAACTTCCTATATCGTTAACTTCTTATACATCTACAGAGAATCTACTCCCATTCTTTGTATGTACTTATTTAATTGAAACACTTGTGTACCCTTACTTCTTTCCACAGTTGTAATTGATATGCCACTTTACGGATACATTCTAGAATCTCATAAGGACTTGAGTAACTAGGGGATAACTTATTGTTGCGTTTCTTTCATAAGGCCACAATAGTGTTTGACTTATATGTGTGATAAATGTCATAAACTTAATAACTCAGCTCTGAATTGTTTATAAGTTCTTCTTACACAAACTTCGAATGTTCTTAAGCTTAATACTTAGATCTTTAACTTCCTTATCCATTTTGTCATGAGCCCTAACCCTAGTTCAAAAGCTGTCTTGGGATGCTATTCAAATATAACATAGTATAGACTCATTTAATTCCATTGCGTTGGTGTAATGGAATATATTTACCCGTTGGTCTTTCTTCTAGTTGATAGTACACCTTAACATATCTTTTAAAACTTGTTTACTCATCTATCTCAGGATGATTCCACTACATAGCTTAAGCTTCATTTTCATACACTTAGAAAAGCCTATCTAGAAACTAAAAGTGAATTTGGAGTTTCTATCACTTATAATATCATTTGGAAATCATGAATAAAAAATAATATTGTAAATATATCAAAGCCAGCTTTGATGCATTTAAATTCTTCTCTAAAGGAACTAACTTGACAAACTTTGTTAACTTATTTACAATGACCCACACATATTCATTTTGCCTCTATGTCCTTGACGAATGAGTGATAAAATCCATAGAGATATTGCCCCACTACCTGTCACTTAGTTTATCCTTTGGTACCTTTATTTGCTAAACTTGTCACAAGTATTGTGATACACTATGATATTAGTTTTCATATTCCTCCAAATTTGATAAACTCATACGTTTTTCTTCCCCCAGAGTGATTAGTTTCTAGGTAATCATGATGGAAATATAGTACTTAGTTGATTAAATGGTCCACACAAGAAAGATACACACGGTCATTGTAGTAAAAAATTTCAATTTGAAATGAGAATGGTGGCTCTAGTTATTCTTTGAGCTCTTACACCTTGGTGTCTTGTGCTTGAACATGTTGAATTACTTGGTTAAACTCACTAATTGTCTTTGTCAATCTGTTACATAACCGTGTTTAGAATTCTCTAACCATTGTGGCTCTCTCAATGCATGACAAATCATTTACCATCACATTAGCCTCTCTGCATGATGTTCAATGGGAATTTTATCAAATTCCATGAGCTTAACCATTTAGCAAGCTTGTCAAAAGTTCAACTCCTTCTATGTGAATAGATACACCAAAGGCTTGTGATCTGCATCATAAAGATAGTATCTCCAAACTTGTAATATATTAAACAATAACCAATAGTTCTTGCTCATACATCGAGTACCGTTGGTTTACAAGATTCAAAGTATGATTCTCATAAGCAATAGGTCTCCCCTTTTGCATAAGTATAGCTCCAATGACCACTCCATTCGCATCACACAATACCTCATAAGGCTTATAGGAATTTGCAATATATAAAACTAGTGCATGTACCAGGAAACTACTTTCATCCGAAGCACTTCATACAAAGGTAAAGTTCTTAGCAACATAGTTAATGGAAAAACTTTCTTGGCATAGTCTTTAACAAACAACGGTAATAACCAGCCATGCCCAAGAAACTCTCCATCTTTTGTGGATCAGTCTTAACTCCACTTAGTATTACAATGTGACCCAAATACTCCATCTTGCATTGAGTAAACACACATTTGCTCTTCTTTGCATAGAGCTTATTCTCCCACAACAACTGAAGGACTCTTCACAAATGCTTCACATGCTCCCTCATAGTGAATGTATTTGGGGCATTTGTTAAGCCAAATGGCATAACTGTGAATTCGAAATGCCCAAAGCTAGTGTTGAAATAGTTTTATATAATATCTGTCACGACCCAATACAGGATACAGGATTCCGAATACAGGATACGGATTGTAGAATATTCCTACAGGGATTCCGGATACAGGATACGGTTGCAGGATAGTCCTACAAGATATGCCACAGGATATGCCTAGAGAATAAGGGACATGTGGACTCATCTTAGCCTCTGCATGCATGCAGCCACTTTTACATGCATGCAACCACTTTTAGCACTCATGCCTATATTAGCTCTTGGAGTTGTGAGCATAAAAGCTCCGACCTAATTGTTGTACAATCAGTTACAATCAACACCAGTCATTTTATGATCATTCTTGTTCTTGTCTTGTTTATATCTTGTTCCTTGCCTCTTGCTCTTGTCTTGCCTCTGGTTCTATCTTGCTCTTGTCTTGCTCTCGGATCCTGTCCTGTTCCTGTTTTGCTCCTGAATCCTATTCTGTGCCTTCCTGTCCTGCTCCTGTCTTGCTCTCGGATTCTATCCTGTTCATGTCTTGCTCTTGGATCCTATCCTACTCCGTCTTACTCCTAGATCATGTCCTACTCATGACTCCTAAGTTCCTGGTTCCTATCCTGCGCCTTGTCCTACTCCTGAGTTCCTAGTTCCCATCCTGCTCCTTATCCTACTTCATCTCTTGCTCCTAGTCCTGCTATCCTGCTCCGGTTCCTATCTAGTTCCTTGTCCTGCTATCATGCTCCATTTCCTATCATGCTCCTTATCTCGCTATCCTGTTCCAGTTCCTATCCTGCTCCTAAGTTCTTAGTTCCTGTCTTGCTCCTTGTCCTGCTCCTGAGTCAAACCTCCTTGTTCTCAGAATCCTGCTCACTTCCTTGTTCCTGGATCGTGGCTTGACAATATCTACCTCTTTCACAACAATTTGATGATACCCATTGTGCAAATTTATCTTGGTGAACACTCTAACTTCACTAAGATGATCCATGATAGTATTCACACGTGGCATGGGCATCATGTCCTTCATGTTTGCTTGTTAAAGAGCTCTGTAGTCTATGCACATCCTCGTGTGCCATCTTTCTTCTTCACAAGCATTACTAGTGCACCAAATAGAAACTTACTTAGTTGTATGAAGCCATATTCAATAGTTTCATTACTTGTTTCTTAACCTCTTGCTCCTCAATATGGCCCAGTAGGAACGACTTATAATAAATGCTTTCGTATCCGATTCCAACACAATCTCATGCTTCACACCTCTTGCAAGTGGTAAGCCATGAGGTAGTTTGGGAGGGAAGACATCAGCAAACTTCTCAATGACAACACACAACAGCTTTTCGAGGTGACAATATAAAAACTTGTTTGGAGACTCAAGTTTTGTTCCAAATCAAGTTCAGACTTTTGGACACTTGTCTTTCACTCTATCATACTCAAGCTTCACTTGTTTGATGCTCCACTTAATCTTAAGCTCCACACGCTCCAAACCAGCTCATCCCAAGGATGAGATCCACATGCGCAGTAAAAAGAAAGTCTCGACCAACTGGGTTTTTGCTAAACTTCAGCTATAACTCCTCCACACAAGCATTCCAATTCTAAGTGGCTATCCATGAGGATTCGCATTCAACGTTCACCAAGTCGTTAATAGCATGTGTGTGTGGATCCTTCCGTGCCATGCAATCTACATGTCAAGCAAGAACAAACAAAATTTACCTCGTGGTTTATACCTGTCTCCCTTGTGCTCCTCTCCCACTCCATCTCATGAAACTTCTTAAGCATCTCTTTATCATTGCCATTATTAAAACTTTTGCCTTTAGGCTTGTTCCTCCTTGAACAATTTACCTTCTAGTGTCTCTCTACACAGGTGGCAACGTTTGCTATCAAACACCTTAACAATCTTCTTAGGCCGGTTGTTAGTGCGATAAGAACTAGAGGCCACTAGCTTGGACTTCGGCCTAACATGATTGTTATTCCCTCAATACTCTTGGTGCTCACGAGGACTTGAAGAGGTGTCCTACCCACATTTTGCCATGTTGCTCGTTCTTTTTAAACACCTTCTCCTCATTTAACAACCGAGCATACTCGAACATTTCTTTTAAATTCTTAAACTAAATTATCGAGTTAAGATGTCTATGTAAGTTAACACTTCATAACCCTATATAAAATAACTTTTGCTTGTTGGTAGACACATCAGGTACATGGCATATAGCTAACTTAACTTTTCAATATAGTCATTCAAGATCGTCTTTTGTAATTAATTTCTTACATGAAAGACGTTGAATTAAAGAGCATATTCCTTAAACAGCTTAGAAACTCTTCCTAAGTTGCAATCATCTCCTAGTGAGCTAACTACGTTGATTTCGGATGCATGTCCACCACTTTGCAACTTTATCATATGACTATTAATAGTCACTTTTTGTGAAATAAACAAGTTTGATGTTATCTCTAACTAGTTCATAATCTCATATACATATTCTTTATCACGATTTCTTAGTTTGTCCATTTATGCTTTCCTTTCCTTCTCACTAATCACATGTCTCGAACATAATTTGTTAAGCACCAATATATACAATATTAAAGACCTTCATAAACCACCCAACCACTAGTCTCCACATGTTGCTCTTTAAAAGGCTTTTTACACAAATCTATATTACATTACCTTTCTTAATCCTCCTATTTACTTTTATATTATATACATGTATATTTTTAGATTCTTTTAGATTTAAGTACCCATGTCCTTGTAACATTTAAAGAATATTCTAATTTATACTTTTTGAGGAATATTTTCTAATTTATCATACGGATTCTTAGAATTGTGTTTATTACCATTTTACTTTGAATTAACTAAATTAAATATACTTTCAAAAGATAGTTATTGTGTTATGCATCAGCAGCTTTTATTCTTTATTTAATTATTTAATGATCAAGACACTAGATGTACTAACAAAATCATCGACAGATTTTCTTTAAAGAAGAAAATAAATTATTTTAAACTTTTACCTTCACCGTGAAAAAGATTTTATATTGCATTTAATACATATTTAATAAAATACATTAATATGTTATACAAAAGTTATCACCGAAAGGGTATAGAAACACACCTGTGTCACCACATAGTAAATTTGATTAGTGTGTTTTCTCCGAGCTAATTTATCATGCATTTTAAGTTCTTAAATCTCACATTCTCACGTAATATTGACATTTTCAGTAAGTTTATATAAAAGTTAAACTAAAGCTTATTATTTCTTTAAATCTCACGTTCTCACGTATCCTCAAGAAGATTCCTTTGAAAAATTTAGATTAATTTATAAACTTTTACCCAATGATTTATTTAATCATTTAAACAATAAAATTCAATATTTTTAATTTATTTTATTTTATTTCTGATAATTTAGGAATGGTGAGTTCATTCATGGAACAGGACATTCTTGAATAAGCCATATATCCTTAGCATATTCTTGAATAGTCCTGTCACTGCTAAATTTACCGGATCCTGCTGCTGCTTAGAATGGACATCCTAATCCACTTTGCTCTTTCCCTACAAAAACAAAAACATATATAAATAAAATAATTATATACATTCCATGGTTTAATTAATAATATATAAGTATACTTATTTAACAAATAAGAAACTCAATGACAAATAATAACATACTAATTATTTAATTAATAATGTATAATTAAATTAGATTATATAATACCTGTAAGTCTCGTCAACTTTCTTCTGTGCCTCCAAATACTGAGGAAAATCGTAACCAACTAAAAAGTAGTCTCCACGTCCATAACCACTGTTTCCTTTAATATTTTAAAGGAAACAGAGTTAATTCTTATTTTATATAGTTTATTATAATACATATTAAATAAATAACTAATTTCAATTAATTATTTTTTATTATTTACCTTCAAGAGCTTCAAGAAGTGGCTCATAATCATATTCTCCAAATACACGACTTCTAATGAAGTCCTTAACCTCGTTAAAACGAGGATCAGGTACAAACTACAAATGAAATAAAACTTAGTATATATGTGTAGTGTGTGTGTGCGTGTCATACTTTTCTTTAGACAAACCAGAAGCTTAAACGCTAAGCCCGAAGTTCTATATAAACGACTTCACAGTGCCATCTCTCTCTCTCTCTCTCTCTCTCTCTCTCTCTCTCTCTCTCTCCTCACACACACACACACACACACACACAGTGCGTGCATTTTATATATGTATAAATGTGTATATATATAGTATATACTTGCCTGTCCTTGCTCACGTTCTTTGCGTAACTTGGATACTTCATGAGCACGAGCTCCGAAAAGGAAGAAATTCTCTTCACCAATTTCTTCACGTATTTCTACATTAGCCCCGTCTAATGTTCCAATTATTAAACTCCCAGTTAATGCAAATTTCATATTGCTAGTCCCGCTTGCTTCCATGCCTATTAATATAACAATTTTAATAAACATGTACATATTTAATAAATTACATTAATATGTTATACAGAAGATGTCATATTGTTATATATATAATTAAAGTTGTTGGAGAGAGAGAGAGTACCTGCTGTACTTATGTGTTGAGAAAGTTCTGCAGCTGGGATTGCAATCTCTGCAACTGTGACATTATAGTTTGGTATGAAAACCACCTGTATTAAATCACTTAATTAACACTTAATCATATTATGTAGTATATACTAAGAGTATAATATATTTACTATTATATAACACTATTATAAGGGTTTAATAATTATTATAACAATAATAATGATTAAATATGTATTACCTTAAGGTATGCGGATGTGTCTGGATCATTATTTACCACAGAACCAACGTCTACAACAAGTTTAACAATTCGCTTAGCTTGTGCATAAGTTGCAAATGCTTTACCACCGAACATCACTGTTCTTGGAACCATGTTTTCACGCTCTTCAGAGCTCATTTCCTGTATTTAACCAGTAAATATTAATAAATATATATTTAAATAAAAAATATATTATATATATAAAAAAACATAATAAAAGACTTTATTAATAATACATATATATTATATACACCTTAGTTATACACTATGTTCATAATACTATTAATTATAAATTATATATTAGAATTTTATACTGACCTTGAGTTTTTTGTAGCGATAAATAACGGACAGAATGTTAAGTAACTGACGTTTATACTCGTGGATTCTCTTAATCTGAATGTCAAACAGTGTGTTTGGATCAATCTCGATTCCTGTTACGTCGAGAATATACTTCGCTAATCGTTTTTTATTGGCTAATTTTGCGACAAACCATTCTTCGTGTAGCTGCTTATCATCAGCAAACTGCAAAAGAATATATCAATACAAATTATATAATATTTCATTAACTAATAAAAATAAAAACTATATTTATTAAATATATAGTAAATAAATAATATAAAACTATACATAAAACAAATATATAAGTATACATAGGCAGATATGTACACGTACATATACACATACATACCTTTCTTAAACCAGTCAGAAGGTCAAGATTAGTAACCCAATTATCAGTCTTTAACCACTTGCTAATTATTGCACTAAGCTCAGGACTACAGAATCGTAGCCATCTCCTTGGTGTAATCCCATTAGTTTTATTTTGGAATTTCTTTGGCCATAATGAATAAAACTCCGAAAATAACTCTTGTTTTAATATCTCACTGTGTAACTCCGCAACTCCATTCACCTATTATCAATAAACATATATTAATAAAATAGTATATTGAATACGGATTAACTTAGTTTAATTATTAAATATATTAATATACACATACGTATATAGAAATATATAGAAACATACATGTATATATATGTTACTTACAGAGTGTGAAGATACCACACATATGTGCCATGCGTACAACTTTCTTTTGAGAATTGGAGTTGTCCAAAATACGTAAGCTTTCCAGTTTGCTTTCTAACTCAGGCCGGTTTTGTTGTACAAATACAATAAACTGCATTATATAATATTTAAAGAAATTATAATACAATAATAAAATTGTATAAAATTTTAGTTTAATATTAATGTTGTATTATAATTAAGTATATAATAATTATTAAAAAATGAGGCTTACTCTTTTATCAATCTCAGCAATGATCTCCATGTGACGAGGTAAAAGTTTGGCCATGACTGCTTGTGACCATTTCTCAAGTGCTTCTGGTAACACCGTATGATTGGTATATGCTATAGTCCTGCATATAAAATCATTAATAATTAATAAATATAAATCTTAATAAATAATAAACAATTACATATACAATAGATTATAATATCGAAGTATATGATATTATAGTTATATTAATTATTATAATGTATTAAATTTCTTACTTTGTGGTAATATCCCATGCATGGTCCCATCCAAGGCCCTCTTCATCCATAAGTATTCTCATTAATTCAGGTATTGCCAAGGTTGGATGCGTATCATTTAATTGAATAGCCACTTTGTTTGGAAATTCATCCCATGATATTTCTTTATTTTTACGTCTCTCCTTAAACCGTGCAAATATATCCTAAAATATGAATTACCAATTATTAACTATTAATAATATATACTATCAATTATTATAATAATAATTATTATTAGTCATTTTTTTATTACTTTATTGAATTTAATTAATTAACTTATTAAACAATTAAATATACCTGTAAAGAAGCGCTGCATAGCATATACTGTTGCTTAAGCCTAAGAAGTTTACCCCCTCTGTCTCGTCTCCAGGGTAAAGTACAGAACATATCTGTTAATAATTAAACTTTAACCCCTCTCTCTCTAACACACAATATATATATATTATATATATATATATATATATATATATATACATATACATACATACATACACACACATATATATACACTACGAACATATGAATCTCTATACATACTACAAATAAATACATATATAGACACACACATACACATATATACACATGCACACACACGTATATAGAACCTGATTGGCTTTGAGCTGTAGTTGGACGGCATCCTCGTGTTTGCCAGCATTGAAAGCATATAAATCAAAGTCTGTTGATGGAACACGTGCGTCCCAAATACGAAGGCTAATCGTGTTCTTTTTTATAGCCAGGGATTGGTATATCATATGCTAATGCTTGAATTAATTCTCCCCAACCCATTCCCTCCTATATAATATATAATATATATATATATATATATATATATATATACAGATATATACATATTTACATATGTGTGTGTGTGTGTGTGCACAATATAAACACAAACTAATGTATACATATTATTAATAAAATATTACCTGCCGTCCGGGTTAACGTGCACTTCGCCAAAGAAGCGAATGGGATAGGTTATATCGTGTCTCACAATCTCCCATGGGCTAAATTTCTGCAAAAATAAATAAATTATAATATTAATGAAGTACATTATTTAGCAAGTCTGTTATTAAAAATATATATAATTGCTATCTCACAATATTAATTTATTTCATTAATAAAATTAACTATATGAGCAAATTATTTAGTTAATTTTAATTAAGATTTAATATCTATAATATTAACAGTTAAGTATATTAGCGTATTAATTGATTAATATAATAGTAGGAAATATAGTTACCTCTAGCCAGTCTTCGGCAACCTCTTCTTGGCCTTTATGTGAAACTCGCTGTTTAAACAAACCGTATTTATAACGCAAACCATAACCCCACGCAGGCAAGTTTAACGTTGCCATGGAGTCTAAAAAACACGAAGCAAGTCTTCCTAAACCTCCGTTACCAAGTGCTGCATCTTTCTCCTACAATTAAATATAATTAGTATACAAATTTAAAAACTATTAGCATATAATATTTATGTATACACATGTTATCATTAGTATATATGCATTATATCATATTACAATGTGTGTGTGTGTGTGTGTGTGTAGAGAGAGAGAGAGAGAGTTACTTGTTCACGTATGCTTTCGAGGTCATGTCCCAGTTTATTTAAAGCAGCCGCATAAGCACCGGTTAAACCAAGATTACCAATGGCATTAGTTAAAGCCCTTCCTTGTAAATACTCCATAGACAAATAGTATGTCTGTTTTGGATCCTCTTTGTGAAAATGCTTATACGTATCATTCCATCTCTGCACATAGTAACACTATTAGACGTGTGTGTGTGTGTGTGTGTTTATGCATATATATATATATATATATATATATATATATATATATATATTATATATATATATAAGGTGTGTATAGATATCAATATACAAAGGTGCATACATATATACTTTAGTTAATTATACTTGTGTGCATTTAAAAACTGAATGTACAACCTTTATATTGTATATAGACACATAAATTAAATAAATACAGTATACTTGAGTGTGCATGATATTGACGTTGTTTTACTGTGTTTGTTTGTTTCTTTGTGTGTTGTGTGTGTGTGTGTGTGTGTGAGAGAGAGAGAGAAGAGAGAGAGAGAGAGAGAGTACAAATACAAAAGTGTGTGTGTGTGCGTGTGTGTGTGTGTGTGTGTGTGAGAGAGAGAGAGAGAGAGAGAGAGAAGTACAAATACAAAAATGTTATATACATATAGACACACACACACACGTACATTCAAATATATATGCTGTAACAATTGAAATATTAATTAAGCACATTACCTGAATAAGAGCATCACGAACACTCTGTGCAGTGGAGAAGAAGGCCTGTTCTTCCTCAAATTTAAATGGGGAAAAGTGGGGATTAAACTGAGAATGATACACTATATTTGCAGCTACCCCAGATGGGTCCTCGGGATTTGGGTGTGCAATTTGCGGGATTGTTGGGGAACCATCCTCAATCCCCTCCATTCTCAATGGGGAAACAATGGGATTCTATGGGATGTGTATTTTTCTGCAACTTATATGAGATGTAAGAGGGGAAAAATGGGGAAGAAAGGGGATGTAAGACGGGAAAATGGGAGAAAAATGGGAAAAATGGGACATATAAATCTCAATTACTGTTCACTCACTTTAGAGGTGTCAATAAATCCACCGTCCAAACTTAAAAAAAGGGTGGGAATCACCTGATTTGTTTGATGTACACATGTCAGTGTTGCATGCATTTGTTTGATGCACACATGGCAGTGTTGCATGCGTTGCCCTTTTTGCCCTTTTTTCCCTCGCCCTTTTCATATGTTATATTCAAAGAATATTCGTTTAGATATAAACTTCTTTAAGTTTAAATATTTATATTTATATTGTTTTTGGAAACGTCAAAGGCTCCTGTTCTCTTCGTTTACAGACATATAATAAAAAAAAATATTACATTTTATAAAAAGTATATTATTTCATATGTAGGAATTGAAGATAGAATATGCTTATTAATAGTTTATACTATAAATTTAGTGCACACACATTTATAAGGACATATTATTACATTATTAAACAGATTTACTAATGAGTTACATTTAACACTTCGAATATATACACACATCACTATTGGGATGTATATTATTAATATTCTTAGAGGAAGTTATAATGAAAAAAAGATTTAATTTTCTTCATAAAATTTTAAATTTTTAAAAGTTACTTTTTTATATTTGTTTTAATAAAAATAAATAAAGCTATATGTATTTAATACTTTTTCAAAAGAGAACTATATATAAAGATATTATTTAAAATATTATCAAGCTAATTGAAAATTAATTATAATTATTTTCACTTATTTAGTTATGGTATATAAATGTACTATAATAATGATTCAAAATATAAATGCTTAACTTATTAAGGTTGTTTAAATTATAATACAATCTTATTTAATAAGTTTATTTATGTACCATATTAAAGATAATAATTAAATTAAAAGGTTATATTAGAAATAATAATTGAGTTAAGGATTCAGCCTAAGAATAAATGAATAAAAAATGGTTAATCTTGAGCATGAATACATTTAAGAATTTAAAATATAAGTTTATCGTGTTAACAATAATAATAAGGTTCAAAATTATTAAATAATTTATAAAATCTTAAGAATAAACTCATCAAATTAAAAATAAAACTAAATTAAATTGTGTTAAATATAATAATTTTGCTAAGGATTATTGTTAATCTTGAGTGTTAAGGGATTACTAAGTTTAATTTTTATATCATATGCAAATATACTCTATAGCAGTATATGTACATGTGTATCTTTTATGTATAATATGTATGTATGTATGTACGTGTGAGTGTTTGTGTGGTGTCATATTACTTTGTGTTTCTTAATGCAATAGTTGATATATAGCAGTCACATTGTGTGTGTGTGTGTGTGTGTGTGTCTATACACACACACATACATATATATATATAGACACACACACACACACACACAAAGCTTAAAACTATACACAGCATTTTAATAATTTTATGGTACATATGTAATAGGAGGTTGCACCAGCATTTCGTATATTATATGGTTATAATACACATATCATGGTTACGACAATACCTAAATTCAATTTTATTATTATAAATTACGTTGTTTATTAATAATATTACTTTTAAGCACTAATATGAGCATTTTCTTAATCTGTAGCATGCGAATTAATACAATGGTAATCGTCTGATTTTATATGCATGCCTAATATATTTTACTAATAACTCGATTTTTCTAACTGCAGTGGACTTATATATATATAGCGGTATATACGACATATCTATAAAGCAAGAACATATCTTACGTACAGATATGATGTATTAATAATAAACTTATAAACTCTATTTAATTATTTGATTGGCATTTGATTGCATTAGAAATTATTTGGGCACAATATGATAATAACTGTTTTGTATCAGCTGGAATTTCAGATTTAATTGTATGGTTGTAGAAGCTTCACATCTTATCCAGTCCCAATATAAACACTCCCCGTTGGAATGATATTGCCACCAGTTCCATAGTCTCTTGCTTCTTTCTAATTTCCTACTTCTCACGATGTCGGCTGATCCAAGTGAAGTCCTCGATGTATTTGCAGGCACTCTGCAGAATGTGATCTCTAACATTCCCTTTGCGGGAGCTCTGGGAGGTGCACTCTTCGGTTTCGTGTGGGGAAAGGTGAAAGCCCAGAGCCCACAAGAGGATGTCACCAAACAAATGGCGAGCATGATCCAGGAGGTGAAAGATTACATCAATGAGAAGCTGACTTATGCCAAGCAGCAGATATGCGAAGATGCAATAGCTTCCTTCAATGCCAGTGCTGACGATCTCCATGTGCAAATCCCTAAGCTGTCTGATCATCCGGAATCTGCATCAATAGTTATCTCCACGCATCAGAAATGTGTGGAGAAAGCCAGGTACATAGATCTTATAATATGGAATTTACTTATTGTTACACTTAAAATTGCAGTGAAGCTTTGATTGTTCTGTTCGATCTGCAATGGGGTCATGTCACCATCCACAACTACGCTATCATGGCAGCTCTCTACTTGGCTCTCCTGGACGATGGGATAAAGGATTCTGGAAACTGGGGGATCAACCCAGTTCTTAAGGACACTTACGTCGATCGCAGAAAGCGCTTCTTCAGAAGCAAGGAGTTCAGCAAGCTGTTAGCAAAATCCATGGATGGCATCGGTCAGGGAAACGTTGCTCTCAGACGGCTTAGCATTGATACAACTCAGGTATACATATATATATATACATACGTAAGATTATACTGATCTAAGGCTATTAGGTGACCAATCTGTGGTACTGTTTCAACCCTGAGGTGTACCCTTATGGTATCCCGGAAATACTGCAACCCTTAGCAGCCAGCCAAGGTGCTCCAACCAATAAAACCAAGCATGTGTACTTGCAACCTCCTGTAGGAACTGTTCACTGCGTGGTGAACAACATGCCGGGTGGCTACTTGAGACAAGTTTTGGCTACAAGAGAGCAGTCCACTACCTGGCATCCCTACTATAAGGATGTCACTGGAAGTCTGTTAAACTTTATCTCACCGGATGGGAGCTACCCCAAGACTGTTGAAGTACGCTACTACCGGATTAAGGATGCAAGCACTACCAAGTTCATAGGTCTTGACCACGCCATTAAGGTCTCTCTCTCCACTGGTAGCACTGTTGAGGCGCCAATACCGGGTTCTGGTACGGCCAAGGGGACGGTTGTCTTTGACACTGAGGCCGTGGTTCTTAACTCGGAGCATCCTACGGTCAACATATTCAGGAGGGGAGTTGCAGAGAAAGCAAAGCTTGAGTGTGTCAAGCTTGGAACCCTGAATCTCACTGGTCCTTCTAATGTCACTGTTCAGTGGAAGCCAACTGCAAGCCAAGCAAGATCCCAGGTGCTCTTGTCCGCGGTGGAGCTCATGGTGGCTGTTTGAAGTTTGTCTAGAGAAATCGAGTGGTTTGTGTTGAATAATGTTCACGGTAGTATTGCTATACGCAGTGCTGCTTATCTACCATAAATAAATGTCCGTCTAGGCAGTTAAAACTAGTAAAACGTACATAATCTAACGGTCACGGAGAAAAGAAAAGGTAGATAGACAATCCAATGGGTACGATTGAAAGGAAACCATACATAATCTAACGGCTAAGATAAAAAGGATTAGTACAACAAAAAGGATATGGGAGGTTATACAAAGAAAGGTTTATACGTACTTCGAGACATCTCATACGATGGCTTTAAGTGCTAGTGCTTATTAAATAATTTATAAAATCTTAAGAATAAACTCATCAAATTAAAATAATAATTAAATTAAATCATTGTGTTAAATATAATAATTATGTTAAGGATTATTGTTAATCTTGAGTGTTAAGGGATTTTAATTTCTATATCATATGCAAATATACTCTATAGCAGTATATGTACATGTGTATCTTTGATGTATAATATGTACGTATGTATGTACGTGTGAGTGTTTGTGTGTGTGGTGTCATATTACTTTGTGTTTCTTAGGGTCGTTTCGCACCACACTTAAGTGGGCTTAAGTAAGGGAAAATGGATTCGTACTCGCCCTTAAGTTGAGTAACCACTTACTTAACTTTTTTAAGGGTTTGACCACTAAGGGCATTGAATTCACACCTGCCCTTAACTTAATAAGTCACTTACTTAAGATTTTTTAAGGGTTTGACCACTAAGGGCAGTGCTTTCGCAACCTTCCTTAACTTAACTTAATTTAAGGGAACAGTGAAAATTTGCAAAGAAAATTTAAGGGAGGTGGGGGGTCCCTTAGCCACCCTTAACGACTCACGAGGCTCGCCACCTTTTTTGCACCTTCTTTAAAATAAAATAAAAAATAAAATTTTACATGTGTAATGTGCATTTTTTTATGTAAAATATATATTTATATTTTATATTTTATTTTAACATATATAATTAAAATAAAATAATAATAATATGAATTTCTCATTATTCTTAGTATATTCTTAGTATATTCTAAGTATATTCTCCTTCTGCCCTAATTTCTGCCCTAATTTCTATAGGTTTCTGCGCATCATCTCTGTACATCTCTGTAGATTTCTGTAGATTTCTGCGCATCGGGAGAGGAAGAGAAGAATTCAGGAGAAATCAGGAGAGAATGGCAGAAGAACAAGCAGATCAGGTAGTCTTCTTTCCTTTCTTTTTTTTCTTGCATTCATTTACATTCATTTGCATCAGGAGGCGGCCATAGAGACTGGCTGGGATGGCACGAGCTCGACCGGCATTGGTCGAGCTCGTGGGCCGGCCGAAAGCCTGGCAGCTACTGCTACTGGGCTTTCTGCCCACCATAGCTATCGAGCTCATGGGCCGGCCGAAAGCCCGGCAGCTACTGCTGCCGGGCTTTCTGCAGCCCCTGGCTGGATTGGCTTGAGCTCGGCTAGCATTGGCCGAGCTCATGGGGCTTTCTGCCGCCCCTGGCTGGGATGGCTTGAGCTCGGCCAGCATTGGCCGAGCTCATGGGGCAGTAGAAAGCCCGGCAGCTACTGCTGCTGGGCTTTCTGCAGCCCCTGGTTGGGCTGGCTTGAGCTGGCCAGCATTGGTCGAGCTCATGGGGCAACAGAAAGCCCGGCAGCTACTGCTGCCGGGCTTTTTGCCGCTCCTGGTTGGGATGGCTTGAGCTTGTCAAGCCACGATCCAGGAACCAGGAAGCAAGTAGGATTCCAGGGAAGGAAGGCTTGACTCAGGAACAGGACGGATCCAGGATCAGGATAGGATCCGGGAGCAAGATAGCAGAATAGGAACTGGGACCTCAGGAATCAGGAGTAGGACAGGATTCAGGAGCGAGACAAGAACAGGACAGGATTCAGGAGCAAGACAGGAACCGGATAGGATCCAGGAGTAGGACAAGAGCAGGAGGCAAAGGAGCAAGACAAGACAAGAGCAAGACAAGAACAAGAATGATCGTAGAAAGACTGGTGTTGATAGTAACTGATTGTACAACAATTAGGTCGGAGCTTTTATGCTCACAACTCCAAGCTAATCTAGTCATGAGCTAAGAATAGTGTCCCTTATCCTCTAGGCATATCCTGTAGCATATCCTATAGGCATATCCTATAGGAATATCCTATAGGTATATCCTGTAGGAAATATCCTGCATGCATATCCTGTAACCCGTATTCTGATCCGAAATCCTGCATCCTGTATCCTGTATCCGGAATCCTGTATCCTGTATCGGGTTGTGACAGCACCTCCTCCCTAAGGACGAGTTCCACGAGTCTTAGGACCTGGTTTAGCAGGATAATGCCGATGGAAGGCAGCAACTTTGGAAGAAGCATGGAGTAAGTTGGATGCAGGTTCCCAAGTGCGATCGGTAGGCAAATAACCTTTCCAATCCACCAAGTATTGAAGTTGGCGGCGATGAAGACGAGAATCAAGGATGGCTGCAACTTCGTACTCAGGTTCACCAGCAATGACCACAGGAGGGGGAGGAGAAGAAGCACGACCAGGAAGAGAAGAAGGATGATACGGCTCCAACAAGGAGGTGTGAAACACAGGATGAAGTTTCACCGTGGATGGTAACTCGAGTCGGAAAGCTACAGGATTTACCTCCGCCACGATCCTGTAAGGGCCCAATCGTTGAAAATCCAACTTAGAAGAAGGCCTGTTGGTGCGAATGTGTCGACGAAGAAGCCACACGAGATCACCAATCTTGTATGCAGGTGCCGGTGACGGTGAGCATCAGCATGATGCTTGTACCGTTCCTGTGCCTGCTGAAGGAACCTGGAGATCATCCTGTACCTGCGAAGATGCTGAGACGATCCTGTACTGCAGGAGCGGAAGAAGGAGAAGCAGGAGGAGCAAAGTCAAAACGTGGATGGTGGCCTGTAAGAGCAAAGAAAGGTGTCTGGCCTGTAGATGCGTGAATGGAGTTGTTGTAGGCAAACTCCGCCATAGGAAGAAGGTCCAACCAATTATCCTGTTGGTAACTGATGAAGCAACGAAGATATTGCTCCAAGGTCTGAATTGTGCGTTCTGACTGCCATCAGTTTGCGGGTGATATCCTGAAGAAAGATCCGCTTTAACCTGTAGACTCCGAAGAAGCTCTCGCCAAAACTTGGACATGAATTGTGGACCTCGATCGGAAACAATGCTCTCAGGAAGACCATGATGTCGGAACACCTCACGGATCACCAACTCGGCAGTTGTCTGACCTGTAGCTGTCTTGTTGCAGGGTAGGAAATGAGCCTGCTTGGTGAAACGGTCAACCACCACAAGAACTGCATCGAATCCACGAGAAGGAGGAAGATCTGTGAGGAAATCCATAGAAATGGATCTCCAAGGAGCAGAAGGAACAGGAAGAGGACGAAGAAGACCAGAGGGTGCATGATGAGGCATCTTCGACCTGTTGCAGGTGTCACAACTCCGTACAAACCTTTCCACAAAACCCCGCAACCCAGGCCACCAATAGTTGCGAGTCACCAACTCAACTGTCTTGGCCACACCAAAATGTCCTGTAGCCGGGGTATCATGACAATCCTGTACCACACGAGTCCTGCAAACACCAACAGGAACGTACAGGAGACCTTCCCGGTACAGGAGTCCATCCTGTATGGTGAACAGGTTGTAGTCTGGACGGGAACTGGAGGAAGAGGAACTTGCAACGTCAGGATGAATGTGTGAGAACACATTCTTTGCCAAGTCGTCTGTAGCCAACTGCGAACGGACGTCCTGTAGGAGTGTTGAATTTCTGGAGCCTGATGAACCTGCAGTGCCGCAAGCCGGAATCGATCAGGACCCAACAACACTTGCCTTTGACAGTCAAATGCAGGATCGCCCGGGCTTGGTGCAAGGTAAGAGCGCCTAGACAATGCGTCCGCCTTGCCATTCCGAAAACCGGGCCTGTAGACGATGACGAAGTCAAAACGTGATAGGAACTCCGCCCACCTAGCCTGTCGCCGACTGAGAACTCGAGCCGTTTGAAAGTACTCCAGGTTCTTGTGATCCGTAAGAACTTGTACAGGATGTGCAGCACCTTCCAGGAAATGCCGCCACTCCTCAAACGAATCCACAATGGCCTTGAGTTCCTTGTCATGAATCTCGTAATTGATCTCCGCCGACAGGAACTTACGAGAGTGAAAAGCTACAGGATGAAGCAACTTGTCTCTCCAACTTGCGATAGGACGGATCCTACTGCAAAATCCGAGGCATCTGCTTCAACGAAGAAAGGACGAGAAGGATCAGGATGTGCTAAAATCGGAGCTGTCGTGAAGGTGTCCTTGAGTGTTGTGAATGCATGTTCCGCCTTGTCGGACCAAGAGAAAACCTCTGTGCGCTTGGTGAGTTCCGTGAGTGGAAGTACACGCTTGGAGAAGTCCTGTATGAACGCCTGTAGAAGTTTGCAAAGCCAAGGAAACATTGTACATCTCGTACAGACTTGGGCCTCTCCCACTCCACGATGGTCTTCACCTTGTGCATGTCCATGGAAACGCCAGCAGGAGAGACGATGTAGCCCAAGAACTCCACAGAATCCCTATCGAAAAAACACTTCTCCAACTTCGCATACAGGCCATGCTCGCGAAGCCGCTGTAGAACCAATCGTACATGCTTGTCATGTGCCGCCTGGTCCTTGGAGAAAATCAAAATGTCGTCGAGGTAGATCACCACAAACTGGTCCAAGAAGTCACGAAAGATGTCGTTCACCATGTGTTGGAACACGGCTGGGGCATTGGTAAGGCCGAAAGGCATCCGTGTACTCGAAGTGTCCATACCTTGTACGAAAGGCAGTCTTCCACTCATCGCCTGGACGAATCCGTACAAGGTTGTAGGCCCCTCGTAAGTCGATCTTCGTGAACACCTTTGCTCCTCGCAGCCGATCGAGAAGTTCCGGGATCAATGGCAACGGGTACCGATTCCGAATGGTAACTTGATTCAAACCCCTGTAGTCCACAACCAAACGTAAGCTCCCATCCTTCTTCTTGACAAAGAAGATAGGCGCTCCTGCAGGGGACTTTGAGTGACGAATGAAGCCGGATGCCAAGTTGTCCTCGATGTATGGCGAAGAACCTCCAACTCTGTGGGTGACAATGCGTAAATCGGTCCGAACGGTGGAGTCTTTCCTTCTGCAAGATCAATAGGACAGTCGTAGGACCTGTGAACAGGAAGAACTGTAGCCTTGTGCTTGTCAAAAACGTCCTTAAAGTCGTGGTACTTGGATGGTAGAGAAGAAGGAGAAAGGAGAAGGAGTAGGCGAAGGAGATTGAAAAACAGGAGAGTCAGACACAGGAAAGGTAGAAGAGGACGTAGGAGTTACTTGAAAGGCAAAAAGGTGGAAAGGAGCAGGATCAGTGGTAAGTTCATGCATGGTAGTGGTAAGAAACTCGGAGAGGAGCAGAGGGAGCTGTGACTGAAAAAGAGGAAGGATCTTGGGGGGTGGAACAGAGCAGAGTAACAAAAGAGGCAGGATTGGAGAAACCTGTGTGGATGTTGACGAGTGTACAGGATTGGAAGAATCCTGTACAGAAGTCCGTGGTTGCACAGGAGTGAGGAGCCTGTGAGTGTGCTGACGAACCAACAGGAGGTGGATCCTGTTGAGGAGGAACCTTCGACACTGATACAGGATTGGAAGAACCCTGTACAGGACCGCAAACTTACAGGAGTGGAGAGAGCCTGCGGATGTGCTGAGGAACTGACATGAGGTGAATCCTGCAGGAGTCTTCAACACTGGTACAGGAACAGGCACGGTCAATCCTGTAGCTTGTACTGCCTCAGACACCAAGGATGTATCCTGCACGCAGGAAGGTACAGGATTGATCCTGGCTGCTGGAGAGGAAAACGTGAGCGTCCTAGACCTCCAGTCGATCTGCGGATTTGCAACAACGAACCATGGCATGCCAAAAATGATGGGAGTCGACCGAGTCTTGATCAAGTTGAAGGAAATCGAACAGTTGAATGCACCATGACTGCAAGAGAGAGGTGTGGTAGCGTGGGTAACTGCGCCAGAAGCAATCAAACGACCATCGGCCACCTCTACAGGAACTGCACGCTTCAACTTCACCACCGGAATGCCATGCTGAGCTGCAAAAGTGTCATCCATGAAACATGCATTTGCACCAGTGTCTAACAGGGCAAACTCCTTGAGCTCTCGATTATTGAGGCGAATGTGTACAGGAAACTTGAGTGATGGAATGGTATGAGCAGCACCAATGGAGCCTGCACCTACGTCCAACTTCGCGGCTCCTAGACGAAGTGGACATTGAAGTTTTCCGACTGAACTTCAGCTTCGGCTTCACGCGTCTTGAACTTCTGGCTTTATTAGGACATTCCGCCACCTTGTGTCCTGCTGCACCACAATACAAGCATAGGTTCTCACCCGACGACGTTGCTTCTCAGCAGTTGAAAGTGGGCCACGCTTGGATTGTTAACCTCCATAGGAACTGCTCCAGAAGGTGTCGTAGGAACATGTGCTACGGCTACAGGATTGGTTGGCAGGAACTGCTGACGGAATTTTTCCTGACGGCGCTCGAACAAACGGTTGTCGCAGCGAACGGCCTGTTGCATGATCTCCGCTAACGTTTGAGCATCCGGTAACGTAAGGAGAAGGTCCTTCACATCATCCCTCAGCCCAAAACGGAAAGTGTTCGATCAATGCAGTCTCGTCCCATGGAATGTTCGTGCACAATTGCTGGAATTCGGATGCATAAACGGAAGCTGGTCTGGATCCTTGTGTGAGCCTCCGTAACTTGTGCATGCAGAACGGTACTTATCAGGATCTCCAAACAGGCTTCAAAGGCAGCCACGAAACCTTCAAAGTCTTCCATCAATGGGTCGTCACGCTCCAGCAAGGGAGCAACCCAAGCTCGTGGAGATCCACTTAGTAAGGATGCCAAAAGGCCAACCTTTTGTGCATCCGTCGAGTAGCGGCGTGGTTGCATGCGGATCAAGAGCCGGATCTGATTCAGGAAACCTTGGAAATCGGCACGGTTGCCACTGAACTTCTCTGGCATGCTGATCTTCGGCTCCGGAGAAAAGTTCGATGAAGAAGGAACCACCGATGCCTGAGAGAGAGCCTGCGCAGCAGCCTTGGAGGATGCATCAGCAGCTGCATGTGCCGCATGGGTGGAGCCTTGCAGATCGGTGACCACTTGGCGCAAAGTGGCCAGCTCATGAAGCAACATTTGGTGCTCGCGTTGAAAGTGCTCAAAATCAGCCATGATCTTATGAAAGAAAGAAAGGAGAAAAACGAAGGAAAAGAATCAAGGAAAAAAAGTAGCTGGGAAACGAGAGCTATGAAAGCAGTTACTATCAAACTGTCAAGCCACGATCCAGGAACCAGGAAGCAAGTAGGATTCCAGGGACAGGAAGGCTTGACTCAGGAACAGGACGGATCCAGGACAGGATAGGACCGGGAGCAGATAGAGAATAGGAACTGGGATCAGGAATCAGGAGTAGGACAGGATCAGGAGCGAGACAGGAACAGGACAGGATCAGGAGCAAGACAGGAACAGATAGGATCCAGGAGAGGACAAGAGCAGGAGGCAAAGGAGCAAGACAAGACAAGAGCAAGACAAGAACAAGAATGATCGTAGAAAGACTGGTGTTGATAGTAACTGATTGTACAACAATTAGGTCGGAGCTTTTATGCTCACAACTCCAAGCTAATCTAGTCATGAGCTAAGAATAGTGTCCCTTATCCTCTAGGCATATCCTGTAGCATATCCTATAGGCATATCCTATAGGAATATCCTATAGGTATATCCTGTAGGAATATCCTGCAGGCATATCCTGTAACCCGTATCCTGTATCCGAAATCCTGCATCCTGTATCCTGTATCCGAAATCCTGTATCCTGTATCGGGTTGTGACAGAGCTCGGCCAGCATTGGCCGAGCTCATGGGGCAACAGAAAGCCCGGCAGCAGTAGCTGCCGGGCTTTCTGCCGCCCCTGGTTGGGATGGCTTGAGCTCGGCCAGCATTGGCCGAGCTCATGGGGCAACAGAAAGCCCGGCAGCAGTAGCTGCCGGGCTTTCTGCCCCCCTAGTTGGGATGGCTTGAGCTCGGCCAGCATTGGTCGAGCTCATGGGGCGGCCCAAAGCCTGGCAGTTACTACTGTCGGGCTTTCTGCCGCCCCTGGCTGGGCTGGCTTGAGCTCGGCCAACATTGGCCGAGCTCATGGGGCAGCCCAAAGCCCGGCAGCAACTGCTACCAGGCTTTCTACCTCCCCTGGCCACCCACGAAGCCCAGCAGCAAGTGAAAGAACTCGGGCTAGGTCAGCTAGGTATGTCCGGTCGAGGAGACAACAACAATCTTCAAGGGTGGTGGGCGAAACAATTGACATTGGTGAAAATGAGGGCGAGGGCCAGGGTTTTGAAGAAACTTCACATGAGATTGAGGGGCAAGCAAGAAGCAAACGGCCTCGGTCTCGGAATTGGACAATGGACGAGACAAAGACGCTTGTGGAGTTGAAACGACAAGAGTTCATGGCCAGGTTACAGATGTCAACTAGGCAACTTGTCAGTGTAACAGCAAATGCACGTTGGAGACAGATTGCAAAAGAAATGCAAGCACAAGGTTTCGACGATCGTGATGGAGAACAATGTCGTAAGAAGTGGGAGAATTTAATCAACGATTATAAAGTTATTCACGACCACAACAGGAAGTCGGGAGCTGCTGCATATTCAAGCTTGTCGAATCTAGAGAAACGACGCCTTAGATTGCCAAACATGGACTTGGACCTGTTTGATTTATTGGATTCATTTCAAAGTGACCGAAGCTGCATGACGCCCCAACACGTAAACGACTCTGAAAATGATCCACCGATGACTCCAGTTTCACAAACAACTTCCACAAGTGCACCTTTGACTACTGATCACTCAGATGATGATGAAGATGGTGTCACTGTGACGAGAAGGCAAGCGAAGAAGGGAAAGTCTAGTTTGGTTGAAGCGGTTAATGAAGGTACAAATGTACTTCGAGTCCAGGTTGAGATGAGGAGCCGCCAATTTGAGAGGACAGTAGAGTTGAGGGAAAAGAACGCTTCTATTGAGAAGTTCGCATTGGCTATGACACGAATTGCTGATCACATTTGTGGACATGGCAACAAAGACTAGATTAGCATGGGTGCATGTAGGTTTCATATATTTATCATTTGCAAGCTTTTATTTGAATTATGTTAATGCATTTTTGTTTGTTATTTATAATATCGATTATATTATTTTTTCAGGACCGTTTAATAGGATTAGCCTCAACCATGGCTGGAGATTTTTTTGTTCAATTCATCATGAACGACTCGGATTCTGATTCGGATGCTGAAGATGAAGAACGTGACAATTCAGATGATGATGATGCAGTAGTTCAGTACATGCGGAGGTCAACACAAGCTGCAATTGATAGGTCTTCTCCTTCACAATGGGTTTGACTACGGAGTGAGGCATGGTGGGACACTTTTATGATGTCACACTACGATGATGAGAGGTGGATAAAACTTCTTCGAATGTCACGGAGAACCTTTGTTATGATTTGTAATGTATTAGAGGATGACATCTCAAGGCAGGATACCCACTACAGAGAAGCTGTACGAGTGGATATTAGAGTTGGAGCTACACTTTGGAAGATGGTGAGAAACAGTGACTACATGGACATTGGTGAGAGGTTTGCTATTGGAACTTCGATTGTTATGGCTGTGTTTGTAGAGACAACAACAGCTATTTGTCGACGTTTCTGGTATAAGGTGGCATTTCCATCGACGAAAAATGAGGTTCGTGAGATGGCACATGAGTTCCAAGATGTGACACACACTCATTTACCAAATGTTGTGGGGGCCATAGATTGCACACATGTGGAGATACTTCAACCTTCTACAAATGACCGGACGGACTACTTTAATAGGAAGCAACGGAATAGCATCATTGTGCAAGGGGTTGTTGATGCACATAAGAGGTTTATAAATGTGAATGCTGGATGGCCAGGTGAGTAAGTTACATTCATTTTGATTATGTTTGTGTAATGTTTTGGTATTTGCAGGTAGCGTGCATGATATGCGAGTTTGGAAGAATTGCTCACTTCATCAAAAGATCATTGATGGGGTTTATCTTCATGGACCTTTGGAGGCTGCTCATGTTGATTTCGTGAAGCCTTATATTGTGGGTGATAAAGGATACCAATTACAACCATTTTTAATGGTCCCATACACAGGCATGTAAAGTTAATATATTTATAACATATTTAACTTAAGTTTTTATAGGTGTTCATCTTAATCTTAGTCAGGAGACTTTCAACAAGGAGCTTACTAAAGCACGATTGGTGGTTGAGCAAGCATTTGGCCTTTTAAAGCAAAAATTTCGTTGCCTTGATTATAAGTTGAGAGTCCACCTTCCACACATTCCGAATACTGTGAGTGCTTGTGTTACTCTCCACAATATCCTCATTGATGAGGGCGAAGTGAATTATGAGGCAACTTTACGAGCAAGGGAGCGAAGAATTCGGCGACGTCAAGAAAGAGGAGATTGGGTGGAGTATGATAAACCTTCACAAGATCCTCGAGAACTTGGTGAGGTAACTACACATGCTCGCACTATTAGATCAGCTCTTGAAGCTCATCTTATTTTTGGGACGCCATTTGTTAGGCATTAATTTGGAAATTGTTAATTTATGTTTTCTTTATTATTATTTTTTGTTTTACCACAATAAATATCATGTGTTAAAGATAAACGTGAAATATGAAAAAGGATGTATACTAGAAATAAAATATATTTAGTATTTTTTTGTTAAATAAATAAAAATATGAAATGTAAATACATGTATACGCACATGCATATGTATATATAATATTTTTCATGAAGTTTTTACTTGTTTAAACATATCCAAAATATATAAAATTTAATTATCTATAGAATGTACCCATATACAATATTATATATAAGTATATAATTTCATCTCACCATATTTTTTATTTTTTATAATAAGTAAAATTACTTTAAATGTTAATAAAAATTAAGGATGCACATATTATTTAAATAATAAATATTATAAATATATTTTAAAGTGGTTAAAAATATTTATTACAAATTGAAAATAGATTTTTATTGCAAATTGAAAATTATTTAAAAATATTTATTATAACTTGACATAATAATGTTATATGAAATGTAGATATGTTAAGTTCATTAAAAATAATTAAGTTAATAATCTTAACTTAAATGTAAATATAAGTATATTATATTAAGGGCAATATTCGAATTCATGGCCCTTAATATTTTTACTTAAGTATCTATGCGAATCCATTGCCCTTAACACAATCCCTTAATTTAAGTAAAAAGGTTAAGGGTTGATGAGTGCGAATCAATTACCCTTAACAAATTCCCTTAATTTAAGTTAAGGGTTGGTACGAATCCAAAACCCTTAACTTCTCTTCTTAAGGGAGAGTTGGTGCGAATCAAATGCACCCTTAACTTTTACTTAACTTATGCATGCTAAATTAAGTTAAGTGGGCTTAAGTAAGGGAAAATGGATTCATACTCGCTCTTAAGTTGAGTAACCACTTACTTAACTTTTTTAAGGGTTTGACCACTAAGGGAATTGAATTCGCACCTGCCCTTAACTTAAGAAGCCACTTACTTAAGATTTTTTAGGGGTTTGACTACTAATGGCATGCTTTCGCAATCTTCCCTTAACTTAATTTAAGGGAACAGTGAAAATTTGCAAAGAAAATTTAAGGGAGGTGGGGGGGTCCCCTAGCCACCCTTAACGACCCACGAGGCTCGCCACCTTTTTCACCATCTTTAAAATAAAATAAAAAAATAAAATTTTACATGCGTAATGTGCATTTTTTAATGTAAAATATATATTTATATTTTATATTTTTATTTTAACATATATAATTAAAATTAAATAAATAATAATATGAATTTCTCATTATTCTTAGTATATTCTTAGTATATTTGAAGTATATTCTTTTTTGCCCTAATTTCTGTAGGTTTTTGCACATCGGGAAAGAAGATGTTTCTGCGGCGCATCAAGAGGCAGCCATAGAGACTACTAGGTTCACCATTCAAGGTCAAGGGGCAGCTCAAAGCCCGACTGCAACTGCTGTCGGGCTTTCAGCCGCCCCTGGTTGCGATGGCACGAGCTCGATCAGCATTGGCCGAGCTCATGTGCCGGCCGAAAGCCCGGCAGCAATTGCTGCCGGGCGCATTGGCCGAGCTCATGAGGCAATAGAAAGCCCGGCAGCTGCAGCCCCTAGTTGGGTTGGCTTGAGCTCAGCCAGTGGCCGAGCTCATGAGGCAGTAGAAAGCCCGACAACAATATTTTTCATGAAGTTTTTATTTGTTTAAACATATCTAAAATATATAAAATTTAATTATCTATAAAATGTACCCATGTACAATATTATATATAAGTATATAATTTTATCTCACCATATTTTATTTTTTTATAATAAGTAAAATTACTTTAAATGTTAAAAATTAAGGATGCACATATTATTTAAATCATAAATATTATAAATATATTTTAAAGTGATTAAAAATATTTATTACAAATTGAAAATTATTTAAAAATATTCATTATAACTTGACATAATAATGTTAAATTAAATGTAGATATGTTAAGTTCATTAAAAATAATTAAATTAATAATCTTAACTTAAATGTAAATAAAAAGCATATTATATTAAGGAGAATATTCAAATTCATGGTTCTTAATATTTTTATTATAAGTATCTATGCGAATCCATTGCCCTTAACATAATCCTTTAATTTAAGTAAAAAAAGTTAAGAATTGATGAGTGTGAATCAATTGCCCTTAACAAATTTCCTTAATTTAAATTAAGGGTTAGTATGAATCTAAAACCCTTAACTTCTCTTTTAAAGGGAGAGTTGGTGCGAATCAAATGCACCCTTAACTTTTATTTAACTTATGCATGCTAAGTTAAGTTAAGTGTGATGCGAAACGACCCTCAATGCAATAGTTGAAATATTGGTGAAATATAGAAAGAATATTAATATTTTGCAAGTATAAGGTATTTAACTACATAATTCAGAAATATGTTTTCATATACAACTATATCATGTCATTTCAGGTCACATTAGATGCTTTGGAGCTTACCAGTTTACAATTTGTAATATACTTGAATAGTATATATTTTTAACACTTCTGATATACGTATAAATAGTAACATTATAAATTGTAATAGAAATTTATTTGAAAAATTATAGTCTTTCCATTATTATTAATTATTTAATTAGTATTAATTAAATATATAATTAATGCGAATTGTCTGAAATAGTATCTATTAAATATTAATTAATATTTTTATTAATAAATACGAGTCTACACAATATTTTAGAACCAAGCGTGTACACACATAGGGAAAGAATCGATAAAGGCACATTTAAAGGTTAACCAAAATTAGGGTATAAAAGCCAAGCTTCCATTCTAGGGTTTCTCATTGCAAGCATGGCTTTAAGGAACATAGGAGCTAGCAACAGCAAGGACGCTTTCTATAGGTACAAGATGCCCAAGCTGGCGACAAAGATAGAGGGCAAGGGCAACGGAATCAAGACCAACATCGTCAACCTGGTCGATGTTGCCAAAGCCTTAAACCGAGATCCGCTGCAGGTGATCAAGTACTTCGGCTCCGAGCTCGGAGCACTGTCCACGTACGACAAGAAGAAGAACATCTCCATCGTGAACGGCGCGCACGAGAATTCAGTATTGGTCGATCTCCTGGAGAGATTCATCACCAAGTATGTCTGCTGCTACACTTGTAAGAATCCAGAAACGCAGGTTGTCATACATAAGATTATCAAGCTCCAGTGTGCTGCCTGCGGGTTTGAGTCGGAAGTGGGGCTTCTCGAGGACGATAAGGTACTGAAGAAACTGGGTGATGCCATAGCAAAGAAGAGCAAAACGAAGGAGCAGAAGAAGAAACAAGTTACTGATCAGGAGAAGGCGATTAAGCAGGTCAATAAGAGACCGAGCAAGGAGTCCGAGTCTGACGATACAGACTGCAGTGTGGAGGGTGCAAGGAAGCGGACCAAGGAGAAGGCGATTAAGCAGGTGAAGAAGAGACCGAGCAAGGAGTCCGAGGATGACGATGAGGACAGTGTGGTATGGCAGACAGACTGCAGTGTGGAGGGTGCGAGGCAGCGGATGATGGAGCAACTTACAGACAGTATTAGTAACATGGTCGTGGTGGACAAGGCCGTGGAGCAGCATGATAAGATGGTACAGGAGCTTAAGGAGAAACTCTGCACGGGTGCAGGCGCGTCCGAGATTGTCGAGAGTTTGGAGCAGTCACAGGAAGCAGTAAACGCCTACATCGAGGCGTTGTTCGAAGAGAAGGATATGCTGAAGACGGCGAGGGGGAATCGGAAGGAATATCTCGCTGTACTTGCTGGGGACAAGCGCGACCAGAAGAAGCTGCTCGTGGGATTGGAGATGTACTGTAGAGCACGCCCTGCAGCGTGCAAGCAGCTGGTTGTGCTTCTTAAGGAGCTGTACGACAGAGACGTGCTCGAGGAGGAGTGTATATGTGTGTGGTTTAGAGGGTTAAAGAGTGAGGTTAGCAAGCCTGTTATGGACTGTGTGAGGCCTCTTGTGGAGTGGCTTGAGAATGCCGAGGAGGAATGAGTTTAACGTTCCTTTACTAAATATAAGAGTTTATATATATATATATATATATATATATATATATATATATTCATCATCGTAAATTATGTATTTGTAAAACAAGCTTAATTAAGAAAACCTTTCTTTGAATTTGACAAGGATGTTAATCCATAAGTTTTGTAACCAAAACTTGAACGATTGAAGCCAGTACTCAATATATTGCACAGACACCTAAAACGTAAGAAATACAAATATAATTTAGATTCTAATATATATAAACGTGGTAAATGTGTACTTATAGACCACACACACACACACACACCTGTATTATTTGGTTAACCCTCTTTTGAAGTTCATTGGGTTTCTGGTTCTTTCTTTTCTCTGCCCTTTCGGCTCGCTTTTTAAGTAGCTTTCTTTCCCACCTCTCATCTAGCACCGCATTTACATGGGCTACAACCTGTACATACACATACGAATACACATACGTGTATATATCCATACACAAACGAGTATATGTGTGTATATAATTAATTACACACATATACTTACGAAACAGACGGCCCACACAGCAGCAACAATCCCCACTTCCTGGATCCAACGGGGGATCTGATACTTAGGTGGAGGGAGTTCTTGAAAAGCAGGAGAAGCTTGCACCATAGCAAGAAGCTGCTTCATGCCTACATTAATAACCACGTATAGTGTATATTAGCGTACAATAATATATATGCACATATATATACGATGTATACACAATATGTAAGATATATTTACAGATTTACCTTCAGAAGGTTCTTCATCTTCAAAGAAAGGCTCCAGCTTCACGAATGTATCATAATATTGCTCTTCCGGAGTTAGCTCATCCGGGTCCTGTTGATCTACTTAATATGTTATTATGAGAAAGAAACATACAGGGTGTACTTCTATATAAATATATATGAACACACACACACACACACACACACATCTGCAGTGAATGTGTGTGTCTATAGTATATGCGTATATCTATGAATATTTTTTGGCTTGACAAACAGATAAACTATATTCTGGGTTGGGACACACACACCACACACACACACATCAGATATATCTATAATGCATAAATATGTAAATGTGTGTAATCATATAAACAAATACATAAACACGGGTGTAAGAATTCATATATACGTGTTTGAATCATATATATTATGTACGTCGTAAATGCATTCGTGTGTGAACCTTTTATATCCACTATCTTATATATACAAAGAGATTTTTGGACGAAATAGTGTACACACACACACATCTATATCATATCTATAGATACATATACATATATCTATATAAATATGGTAACCTTTTGCTGTCTTTTGATCTTCTCCTTCATCAATTCTCTCAGAATATCACGATTACCCATGGGCTTCTGTTCTTCTTGCTGCTCTTCGTCTTGATTATCCGCCTGCTCATCTTCGTCTTCTTCCGCATCCTCTTCTTCCTGCTTCTTAGCCATTATAACACTATTCATCCTGGATAATCCCCTAAAATCCATTTCAATTCCCTAGAATCCCACATTCTGGATCTCCGCAGCGATAATCTCCTAGAATCCCACATACCGACTCCCCTGACGCACCTCGATGCCCGCATTCCTCCGTTTATGCTCGCCATGGTCATGGCCATCGACGCCATTGCCACAAAACCCTAAACCTCTTCCTAAACATCATTTAGGGCTGCTTTTGCAGCTATGGAGGAAGACGCAGTGGTGAGCACCTTGAAGAAAATGGAGAAGGAATGGGAGGAGAAATGGAAGGATGCAAACGCCAAGGCATGTGTTTGTGAGTGTGCGTGGATGTGTGTGCTGTATAATGTGTTGAATTAAGTATAGGTGGAAGCAGTGGCAGCATGTAGATCTGTGGGAGATTCCAGAAATCTTCCTCGTCTTAATGCGATTGCTCAGGATGCTCTTTCCGAGATGCAGTCCCTTGCTTACAACATGAAAATTCTCATTCCACAGCATCCCAGGTATATATCATACACTCACATATGTATGTGTATGTGTGTGTAAATATACAATGCCGTTATTACTCGTTATTTATGCATATGAAGTCTGTGTGTGTTGTGTTTACAGTCGGACATTGTATATGTATATGTACTATATACGAGTATATGATTATATATAAATATCATATTGGCCAATTGTTTTTTGTTTTTTTGTTTTTTTTTCCAGTGAAAACGCTGCTGAGGGCTATGAGCAACTGTTGCGAAACTGGGAAGATGCATATGAAACGTCTCTCTCTCTCTCTCTCTCTCTCTCTCACTCACTCCCTAACATTTCACTTTGTTTAGGTTGCGGAGGACCTTACGAACTGCAAACATAAACGCCAAGTCTAATATTGAAAAGTCTGCAATTCAGGAGGTTTGTATAAATGGGATACTTTCATAGCTAATTCAATAGTATATAATGCTGATTACAGAGAGAAATGCTTTCTCTGGAGGTAGAGAAGGCACCTTAAGGCGACGAAATTTAGAGTAAGCATACTTCATTAAAAATATTTATAATCAACTTATGTAATATTAATATGGTATAATTATCTAATGCTAAACATAAAAATTATAATAGCATATAGTACATTATAGTTTAAGTATATTATTCCTTTTTTAAGGACCCAAGCAGGAATGGTATTTGCTGCTGAAAACATCACGGAATCATTAAGAAGGACAAGGCAGCTGATGGTTCAGGTTTTGTTATCATACAATCACTGTATTCCTGCATGTATATACACACACATACACAGGCACATGCATACGTGACACATGTTGTACGTACAATGGGGCAACTAAGAGTTAGTCATTCAGCTCGGTTTGTGTTTGTGTACTCTCTCTCTCTCACACACACGCACGCACCCACTTTATAATTTAGTCCTTTCTGTGTTTCAGGAAATTGATCGGAATTCTGCGACTTTATCAGTGATGGGTGAGTTTCTTAAACTTCTTAAACAGTAATCATACATATACTTACCGCACGTACGATGCTATGACGTTTATTTAGATCAATCGAACAAAACATTGGAAGATGCCGAGAGGGAATATTCTAGCCAGACAACACTCTTCAGTACCACTAAACGCCTTCTTTCGACCATGACGCGCCATATGTTATAGACAAGTGTGTGTGTGTGTTGTGTGTGTGTGTGTGTGTACGAGAGACATAATGCTGGACACACATATATCCTAACTAAGTTTTTTGTGGATTCTTCAGGCTGATCCTGGTCGTTGGCTTTCTTTTCTTCACGCTGGTATGTTTGTATATTCTGAAGAGGAGAATTCTACCAAGAAGAAGATATTCTTCTCCAATACTTCCTGTCACAAATCCACCAGCTTTATTTAATGATGAATTATAGGTATTATTAAGTATATATGTTTTTCTTAATATCATTTGTATTTACTATTTTACTGTACGTTACCATAATTGTGTGTCTGTCTGTAGTGTGCCATATATGGTATATACACACATTTATTTGTCTTTGATCATATAGATAACCATATGTATGCATCTCTCTGTGTGTGATCTTCTTAAAGTCTATATTCATACATACATATGTGTGTGTGTGTGTTAAAAAATATACATACTTCGTTACGTACTTATAATCCGTATTAGAGCTAGTTAGTTCTTTTAGTTAGATACGGTTGAGATGCTGGTATATTCCTGGGAATCCATGATTCAATTGCGGATGCTCTTCCCGATGGGATACTCTATGAGATTGACAGGGACTCTCGGATTCTTCAAATATTCTCCATACGGCATTTGTTTGCGGATAAGCGTGTTATTCTTCTTGGTATTTCTGGTGCTTTCACTCCAACCTGCAGGTACGTATGTACGTGTGTGTGTGTGTGTGTGTGTTTTTTGCCGTACACATGTATTATTTATTATGTAGTTTATGGTGTATGCATATATTTATACTTGTATGTGCCCATATTGTAGGTGATTTAGATATACACGCATAGAATTATCTGTTGGTCTCTACGCACACGCATTATGTCTCTGTTGCTTCATCAATATCGTAGGTTATGCACTTGTATTTGTGTCTATGTGTACTTACAAAGATACTATGCAGTGTGGACCATATTCCAGGTTTCATTACCAAAGCAAATGACCTCCATGCCAAGGGTATTACCGATATCTACTGCTTAACAGGTGTGTATTTGTGTTCATCTATATGTACTTACATTATATATATTATTTCATATGTACACAAATATGGCTCTAGGTGTGTATTCTCATTTATTCTTGATGTCTAGTATATATATACATAGTCCAATAGAATTATACATTATATAGAAAGCACCACACTGACATAACTTCTATATATTATATATATATATATATATACAATGAAACGTAATTTGTGTATTACGATATGTTCATATCATATAGACGGAAGCACTCTCACACACGTGTGTATGTTGCGTCATCACTAGTTTCCCTTAAAGGGATTTTGAGGAAATCTCTCGAATGTTTTGCAAAAACCACACACCACACACATAGAGAGAGAGAGAGTTTGCATTTTGTAGCAGAATGTGTTCTTGACACGCTCCCTGAGACTTTATGTGCATATAGCATATTCATAGTAATTCCTGTTTATATATATATATATATATATATATATATATATATGTTCTTTATAATATATTATCATATAACTATGTATGCATAATATATACGTTGTGTTTCTTACAGTGAACGATCCTTTCGTGGTATATCAATGGTCTAAAACGTTCCCCAGTAATGAACGGATACGATTTCTGGCTGATGGATCTGCGACGTTCACTAAGGCCATCGGTATGGACATAGACATGACAGACGCACGCATGGGCATCAGGGGACGACGGTACGTCTTATTTGTAGAAAACATGGTAGTACGGAAGCTATTGTAGAGGTTTAGACGGTACCGATAGCACTTTGACAGTTGAGGATGTGCTTAAGTTGTTTATATAATCGTACATACGTATATGCGTATGTGTATGTGTATATCTCTTGTGGAGCTTAATTACTAATTTTATGTTTTAAATTTCTATTTGTTGTTCATCCTATACGATTCATTTATGTATGATTAATTAATTAAATTTAATTATTAATCATATATTTTATTAAATAAATTACAAAACAATAAACAATGGATTCGTATTGTGTTATACATAATAAATATATCATTAAAGTATATAATTACTTATTATATAGTTAAAATATAATAGTATAATTATCACAATTATATTTTAAATACATAAGTACTACTACTATAGAGAGAGATGTTATATGTCTACCTGTACATCTTTTTATATATACACGCACACGCATATATCAAGACATGTGTATATGTACATATATTAAACACAGATGCATGTTTCATAATATCACATCTATATATATATATATATATATATATAACACACACACACACATACATACCACAAACACCCTATCATATATAATATTGTATGTACGTATATATAAAAGTATAGATGTATTTATACACTTAATCATATTTCAACAATACTGTTTTTGTTAACAGCATAACGATTTCATTACACATTAAACAGCTAATTAAATAAATATGCAAAACAAACACTCGATTTACTAACTATTCCCCCGTAAAATCTAAAAACAAAACAAATATTAAAAGAGATTAATTAATTAATTAATTAATTAATAAAACTTTACCGTGAGTAAGGAATCCACACGACGTGCTTGTATTTTCTTTTGCTCCCGGACGCTCTCATCACTGTATCAAATATTAATACGTATTACCATATTATATCAAAATTATCATTAAGTATATAATTAAATTATAATACCTCGATGGCATCAATTTGAGATCGTATTTGTCGTAGGCGTTCCATCGAGTCCTCCTGCACTGTATATGTGTAAATATGCATAGTGTATATGTACCAGTGCTCTCTCTCTCTCTCTCTCTCTCTCTCTCTCTCTCTCTCTCTCTCTCTTCTCTCTCTCTCTCTATCTATCTATCTATCTATATATATTATATATATATATATATATATATATATATATGTATATGTTACCACTTGTTCTTGAGCTCGTGTCTTCGGTAAATCCATAACCTGCTGCTCAAGCTCGTCAACCTGCAAAATACAAAGTAAACAAATTAAAAATATATTTATTAAAATGTTGAAATTAATAAACCTTATGTGACAGTGTTAGAATCGTGCCTAGAGGTGTCAAACTAGTTTTACGCCTTTCTATGTATCGTAAGCGACGTTTGCGTAACTCTTCTAATGTCAATGGTAAACCTTCATTTTCATCGTCTTCATTATTAGTTTGCCTCTCATCTGGACTTTCTATACTCTCACCTAGTCGCCTGCCACCTGTAATAAATTAAAAATGTTTTTTTAAATAATTATATCTAATTTTAATTTAAATTAATAAAAATTAAAAGATGAATAAATTAGTTAATGATACACTTGTAGATATGTGTTACTGTTTAATGTTAAGTTTGACATCCTGTTATTGATATAGGGCCAATTTGAAATTTCTATTCATTACGTTATGTCATGTGTGTGTTAAAGTTTCTGTTAGTTTTGACATATGTGATTTAACATCTGATTACAATAAAAATTTAAATCAGTATAGTACTTTTATAATTACACTATTTGACTTAAGGTTTTATTTTACTCAATCTAGCACATGATAGTTTACCATTCCACATTTTGTATTAAATAAAACCTTTTAATATAACCACTTCTTATTGAAATTATTTCTTCAAACGTTGAAGTTTTACTTATTCATGCATGACCACATGATAGTGAATTCCATAGTTTACGTTATATAGAAATACATAGATATTCGTTTAAAAAATAAGAGTGATCTGACTTTGTGTGTGTGTGTGTGTGTACGTAGTTTAATGGATATACATACATAGATACGACGTATAAATGCGTATATATACCTGACTTCCTCTTCACAAAGTGCCCAATTACAATCAATGTAATCGCTGAAATGGCAACAAAAGGAAGGCTTACAGAAAGACGCTTCGGAGCTGGTGTTGAATCCGCACGAAATGGTCTATCCGCCATAGCCGGTAAACCCTAAATCAGGAGCATCGCTACCCACGTCAGCAGGACACGTTTCATTATCAGCAATGTGCTAGCCACGTCATGAACGCGGAACACGTCATCATCTCGTTCTTTCAAAATTAGGGTTCATGCATTTTTGCGAGTTAGGTCTTCATGCAGAGGATGAAAGAGGTGCCGCAGGAGTTACGATGGCGGAGGTTTTCGCAGCAATTTCGGCGCTGATGTACAAGAATGCCATTGTGTCGATCCGAAGGCCTAGATCACGATCTTGCTTTTGGTCTCCCCTCTCTTTTTCATGCTGCTCATATTCGGTGTCGACCGTGCACTCCAGGCGAGCCGCAGGGAACGAGCTCCTATAAAGATGTCAAATTCGCCTCGGCAATCGATGTTCTTCCTTGCCGATTGCAATTCGGCGTTTTTCATCAGAGAGCCCTGTTTTGATTTTGTATGGAGCGGTAATTCGAGTGCTATAGCCACACAGATTGTTTCCAAGATCATGACGAACAATCCTGGAAGACAAATTCCAAATCCAGAGTAAGCAGTCCTTAAAAATGCCATTTTTCTCATGCATTTCTTGTTCTTATCAAGAATGACACTTCCCCGCTGAAAAATCATGTCTTTCGTCTCAGAATGTGATTATCAGACAAACATTTGTTCTCATGTTTTCTGCATTATATTTCGATATTTCTCTCTCTTGCAGGTTCTATCTTTCACATCTACGGGGGATGCGGACCAGTGGCTGCTGAAGAATCCATTGAAGTGTCCCGTGGCGCTGCATTTGGAGGAGAGGCCACGCAATCTGATTGCTTATGGAATACAGATGAACTCCACGACGAAGACCATTCGTGGGAACGACGAAGATCCCGTGTTCAAGTTTCAACTCCCTTTGCAATCCGCCGCGGAGAGGGAGATTAGTCGTTATCTAACCAGAGGTATTTCTACGTATACATAAAAATGCATTTTTATTTCACACGTGTGTGCGTGTGAACGTGTAGATTCCGAAAGTGTTAGTATTGTCAATGTCGTATATTTTAGTATTAATATAATCAACAAGTGAATATCCGATAATTTTGTCAAAGATTGTGTACGCCATAAATGTCTTATATACGATATACATAATATATGTCCTAAGACTTCAAGTTTAACGAAATGGCTATATATTTATATGTAAACTTGTACCTTTCAGAATGTAAGTACAAGGTCAAAGTCATGCTGGCCTACTTCGTTTGGTAGCATGCATACTATACAAGTGTGCGTATATACAGTCATAGTGTATATGACAGTCTTAAACCTCTCTCGTTGTCTGTTTTTTCATTCCACGACATATGTATTTTGTTTATGTATGTATATTTTAAATAGAATTACATTGTGTATACGTCTCTCTCTGGCACTAACTTGTGTATATTTAGATCCAAATCTGTCATGGAGGGTGTCCTTTGCAGAGTTCCCACATCCAGCCAGGTCTACATTCTCTACTGTCGGGGTTATCGGTCCCACGTTCTTGTTGGCTGCTATCATGTTTGGCTTTGTAATACAGTTGACCAACTTGGTAGCAGAGAAAGAGCTTAAACTCGCCAGGTTTAGTTATGTTAATCCCTTATTAAGAAAAATAATTGTTATTTTTCTTATCTTTAATATATAATGTTTATGCGTATATTACGTAACTATAAAATCTGTATGTAAGACTAATATTGTTTATTTAGTATATTTTTATTGATATATTTTCATCTTCAAACAGGCAATGTCTGTAATGGGGTTAATGGACTCGGCGTACTGGTTAACTTGGTTAACATGGGGTTTATTTCAAAGCTTAATCTCGTCCTTTATCATAGTTCTTTCTGGGATGGCCTTCCAGTTCAGTTTCTTTCTTGACAACAGTTTTGCTCTTCTCTTTCTACTCTTCTTCTTATTTACAACCAACATGGTAAGTTTCAATATGTGTGTGTGTATATGTGTGTGTGTGTGTGTGTGTGTTTTGAATGCAATATAACAAAGAGTATGCAGGTTGGTTATTCGTTTATTGCTTTCAACTTTTGTCAAGAGGGCTGCATCAGCAAACACTGTAGGCTTTGTAGTCTTTGTAATTGGTTTTGTAACTCAGGTATGCATATCTTTAAATATTTATTTACATGTATTTATATTTGTTAATTTCCTATTTTCGTACAGTTGGTGACTATATTCGGCTTCCTTATAGCGATTCATATTCGAAACTATATCAAGTTGTTTGGTCATTCTTTCCTACCAATTTATTTGCTACAGCAATGGACGATTTGGGAAAGGCAACCTCTGGTAATAACAATGGTTATAAATGGGCTGATCGTTCTCACTGCGCACCTGGACAAACCGATTGTGTCATCACACTGGTACATAATATTAAACATTATTATTAACATATATAATGTAAAATAATTATGTTAATTTATGATATACATTTATAACAGTAATCATATTAATGTAATTTCTTGATGTACAGAAGAAGTATTTAACTGGCTTATAGCTACATGGTTTCTGTGGATTGTTCTTGCAATATACTTTGATATAATCCCGGATACCAATGGTGTACGGAAAACATATTGTATTTCCTACGTCCATCGTACTGGATGGTAAACTCCAGAGAACAAGACTTAACTGGTACTGTTAATCTTTAATTACCGAATTAATCCTGTTTAGTAATGTTATCTATTTATAGGTTGTTGTAGGCCTAAGGTATTGCCACCTCCACCACCTTCAACCATGGTTGATGATGATGTGGCAGCTGAGGAAGAAATGGTTAGACAGAGTGTGTGGATTCAAGTGTTGCTTTGCAAGTACGTGGTCTAGTGAGAACATTTTCAGGCTCGTGGAAAAGGCCAGGTGGTGTATCTGTAAGAAATGCCTCCTCAACACGCTGTCCAGGTGTGCGTGTGCGTGTGTGCAGTGTTTCAGGCATGCTCGTCCCTCATTCAAGTCTTAAATTGCAATGGCAGACGTTTGTAATATCCCGACTTACAAGACCCCACTATATAATACACAAACATATATATGCATGCGTATATGGAATAGGAGATCTTATACACTACAGTGTATGTATGATTGAAAGATTATTATCTCATAATGTGGATTATATTGTCCTAAATAAATGTATTGCAGGGATCCTGGTTAGTATTGAGAGAGAAGCTATTCTGCCTTTTGGGGCTAATGGAGCTGGAAAAAACAACGATAAATTGCTTAACCGGTATACTTCCGGTTACTGATGGCAATGGTAAGTATGTATATACATATATATATATATATATATATATATATACTGTAGTCACAATCTTATGTTTGTTTTCTTAGCTTTTGTTTATGGTGAGTCATAAGAAGTACGAGGAGTATGAGCCGTATTAGGAGTTTCAGGTGTTTGTCCACAGGTAACACACCGTAGATATATATCTATATTAAGAATACACACTTCCGCATGAGTGTGTATGTGTGTTTAAAACATCTACTGTGTATGTAGTTTGACATATTGTGGGATTCCTTAACTGGACGGGAACATCTCCGTATCTTTGCCAAAATTAAGGGACTTGATCCTCCCCAGATACCAAGTGTAAGTGTTCACACTCATACACACACATATGTGTGTTTGTATACGTTGTGTGTTTGGTATACGCACATGTTAGTCGTGATATTTATGTGTGTAGAAAGTCGAAGAGATGCTTGATAAAGTAAAGCTAGTCCAGGCAGGAAATACAAGATCAGAAAGTTACAGTGGTGGGATGAAGAGAAGATTAAGTGTGGCTATCTCACTAATTGGAGACCCCAAAATCCTCTACCTTGATGAACCTGTAAGTATATATATGTATATATACATGTATAAATCTTAAGCCCTACTAAAACCTTAAACCCTCGTAGACAACGGGGATGGATCCAATCATGAGGAGGCACCTGTGGGACGTAATAGAGGATGCAAAGAAGGGGTGTGCAATTATATTAACAACACTCAATGGAGGAGGCTGATATATTATCAGATAAAATTGCTATTATGGCAAAGGGGAAGATTCAATGCATCGGGAGTTCATTCACCTTAAGTACAAATTTGGAACCGGGTACATGGTCAGTGTTGGTTTCCTAAATGGATTCTCTGCGGATATTCCTCCAGAGGTTCAGGATGAAGAACTGTTGAAGAGAGCTGCAGTTAAATCCTTTTTCAGACAGGTGAGTATTATTTAGTTTATTTAAAATTTATTAATAATGTTTTCTCTTATCTAAAGTCATATAATTTAATATCAATAGGTTATATGCTTTGTCTTTTAAGTTATATTCGTTTAAAATGTAATAAGTATACATCATATGTATATATAAACAAAATGTTTTGCAGGACCTAGGCCTTGAGCCGCACGAGGAAACCAAAGCTTATTTGACATATGCGGTCCCTCAAAAGCAGGAGAATATTGCGGTATGTCTTTTCCATTTAAGTCAAATACAAATGTATATATTATTCTTTAATAAATTAATAATCAAACTCAAACTAACACATACATATTAAATATATTATTTATTATAGGACTTTTTTGAGAAATTAAGCATAAAAACAAGTGAACTCGGCATAACAGACATACAGTTGGGGTTAACCACACTCGAAGAAGTATTTCTAGCCATTGCGAAGAGAGCTGAACTTCAAAACTCTGAAGGCCGTCTTGAACAACTCTCTCTTCCCAATGGCATCATTCTCATGGTACACACACACACACACACAGTACTGTGTGTGTACTTATTAGATCCTACTAAAAGACTGCAAGCTTGATCTTTCAGACATGCAAGCTTATCTATATGTCCACCTATACATATATCATAAAAGCTTTGTATTGTGTGTGTGTGTGTGTGTGTGTGTGTGTGTGACAATTGATATATGCAGGTCCCAGTTGGAACCCAACATTTCCCAGTTCCGGGAACAGCCACAAATGAGAACCCTTTGGGAATGTCAATAGAAATTTTCTGGGAACCTGATGAGAATGGATCCCTCATCATACGGGATTTTTCGGAAATGAGACCCGTAATACCTCCGTTAACCTTAACGGATGAAAATAGGTCGGGAAATGTACACGATTATTGAGTGTTAAATTGTAAATTATATATAATTATATAAATGAGTTTACATGATTTGTTTAACAATAGAATTTGTCAACTATATGCTTTACAAGTGTCTATTAAGGAATTGAAATTCAATATATAATAATGTATTTTTTTATTTTATAAATAAATACGCTCTTCTATAGCCCAAGTCCTGGGTTTTGTTATGAATTATATAGTCTTTTTAATTTGTAAACTAAAAATAATAAATATCTTTTAATTTGTTTCATAAAAAGATATTTATAATCTATGCATGCATTTATATATCATAAGTAAAAATAAGTGGCCGATGTATTAACATTTACATTCATGTTAATAAAATGTTTAATTTTATGTACCAGTGTCTATAATTTAAACACATTAGACTTACATTTATCATATCTAAGAGAAGACTTATAATGTATAAATTTGTGATATGGAAAAGATTAGGCTTTGCAATGCATAGATTAAATATGTATAAAATTTAACAGAATTTAAATTGAGACTTTAATCTTATACATGTCTAAGATTTCATTTATACATCTTTATATTTCATTAATCACGTGAAAACTTATAATATAAAACTGAGATATATTTTATTTTTTTATTCCTTTTTATTCATTATTCAAGTTTATAATCTTTAGTGATCTTATTTAAATAATGTTTAAACTTGTAATGTCTTTTTCTTTTCAATCATATATGTATTATCAAATACAAAAGTTTATTGTTACATAGAAAGTTTTGTTTGTGCACAAGTAATTTTCACGGAGTTGATATAATAATATATACAAATACACACATATATGAATATGTGTGTGTGCATATTATGTATTAGTATTTAATATCTATAGTCACCTTAGACAATTTATGCTCACAAAATAAATTATTGTATATATATAAAACATGCATATGCATTATACTGTGTTATGATTTCTTAAATAGAAAATAATTTTTTATTTATTTTCATTTTAAGATAATAAATGATTTAACTTAGATATAAAACACATATATATATTATGCCCATTTAAAACACGTTTATTATATCAAAACATTTTTATGCTTTTCTTGGAGACTTAAACGAAAAATTTATTATAAAATAACAACATAATGAGAAGTATTAACTTAACAACATATCTCTTTAACTCCACTTGGTATTTGAAGTTATACTTTTTAACTTGTTAATTTTATTTTTTATATTATCTATCTTTAGCATACAGTAGTTATATATATATAATCTTTAAAATGTTATCTTTTTATTTTGATTTTTATAATATATTAAAGTAAATCAAGTATGCAACAACATTATTCTTTGGTTTGTTTAATTTTTAATAATAATATTATTTAAATTTAATTTCATTTATAACTTATATGTATTCTTTTAGTAACTAAAATTTTGTATAATTAAATATGTAATAATATAAATAAATAAAGCATTGCAGAAAAAGCAGAGATTGTTGTCTTCGTTTAATATATCGAAATATTATTTTATAATAAGATAAGAAAATTATTTTATATAGTAAAAAATTTTATAAACCAAAAGTTAACCTATTATAATAATGTTATCTTTATTATAATGTAGTGAGGATAACTTTATAAATCTTTATAATTTTGTATTGTATAATCTGAATATTTTAAAATAACATATTTAATTTTTTTTCATAATATATAATGTATATAATTCGTTATTTCTCAATACACTAATGATAAATTTAATCTTTATTTTGAATGAGTGATAATTTATGAATATTATAAATAATTTTTTTCTATACATTTTTAAAGTTCTAATGTTATTAATATTATTATATTATTATATTTTATATGGAAACATTTAAATGTTTTCATTAATTTTTGATTTTATTTTTAAGTTCATTCCACATCTTTTTATAAATTTAATTCAATAGAATAGATTTTACTTTATAACGGTGCATCTACTTTATAAAAATAAAATACCTTATGTTATTAAATAAAAATTAGAAATACTAAACAATAATAATTAGAAGTATTAAACAATAAAAATTAGAAGTATTAAACAATAAAAATGATAAGAGATTAATATAAAAATAAATTATTAATGATGACAATATAATGAATTAAAAATAATATTATTATTGTTAATTTTAGTTTTAAAATGTAAGTTTATATATTTTAATTTTAATATTTAAATCAACAATGAAATTAATATTTGAACATGAAAATCTTGTCATTGCTTTTAAATTTAAAATTATAATATTTAAATTTATAATTTATAAATTTACTTTTAGAATAACAATGTGATTTTAGTACAATATAATATATATAATCAGATTCCATATATTTATATAGTATTTTAAATTAAATTAATATATATAGTTTAAAAGTGTATATATATAATATATACACACACATAAATTTAAGATTACATATTTAAATATAGGCATAATAGTATTAACTATGTGACAAATTTAAATTGTTTAAAGGTCACGTCAACTTTAATATATTCATTTTCATAAAAATAGACTAATTAATAAGATATATATTTAATATTATTATATAATAGTATTGAATATATATAAATTCATATATTATAGCATAAATATATATTATAGCTTTACTTAAGTTTTTTACAATGTTGATATATATGGATGAGATTGTAATATATTAAATTTTGAATATTTGGTTGTACTATTGTTTATGAGAGAATAAGATATTAATGTTAATTTTATTTTACATATTAATTAATATTTTAACCCTCTTTTATGTTTCTAATTATTAAGGAAAGAGTGTATTTGAATTTAAAAAAGGATCCATACATTTTACATAATAAAATTTAAATTAGTGACTAATAATGCACAAATTCAATATTTTACATTTTTCTTATATTCCCAGCATAAAACAATTTTATTATACATGGTATAAATATTACATTTTTAATAATAATAAGATTAGAATTTTACATATTAAAATAAGAATAAGCAATTTTGTTAAGTGAATATTATAATATATTATATACCTAAAATATCTTATGTAAACTTTGTATGGGAACTTTGTTTGTATTATATAAATCTTTCTCTCGCACACATACAACAAAATTGAACTATATTAATATATTGTTTTATTATTATTTTTCTCCTTTAAGCATTTTAAATAAAAATTAATCAAGTACTTAAATTCTCTTGTAAAAGAAACATTTTCAACGATAGTGTAAAATTAAGGATTATCATTTATAAATAAACCCTTTCATTATTAAATTATAAAATCTAATTTGTAAGTTCACAATACTAATAGTTATTGTTAAATTTATCATTATATTAATTTAATTATTTATTAAACTAATACTATTGCTTTTCCTTAAGCCTAATATATATTTGTTTTAATATTTGGTCTAGAATCAATATTATAAAAGATTGTTAATGCTTAAGAATTATATTATCTTAAATTATGCATCTCATGTACTACATAAAATATAAGAGAATTTATATATTTAATGTTATATACATTACATATAGTAAAACATACACACAAATATATACATATGTAAATCACATAAAATTTAAACCATATATATATGCTTGGAACTTCACATTTTCTCTAGATAGTAATTTTTAGGAATTTTAATTATTAAAAATAATAATACTTATTAATAAAAAAATTATGTAATTGGATAATTTAGATTTATTTCAGTCTTAAATTTTATTTAAAAATTAAAATTATAAAAAACATTAAACTATATTTTAATATTCATATTTCACATAAATACTAATAAGGTAACATATCTTAAAAATATACTTAAATCACTAAAATTTTATGCATCCCTATATATTTATATTATAAATTTTTGATACGAATATACATGTGTTTCAATATATATATATACATAAAAAATATATTAATATAAATATTCATATTTATAATTATATTTAAATAAATTACATACACTTACTTATTAAACCTATTATGAACTAATCACTTTATTAATTAATACTTAATCAAAATTTAATCAAACTACATTGTTATAGTTTTAAACTGTGTAGCAATGCGTAGAATGCATAGTATAGTGTTAATTTCAACATGGGTAGTGGGATCACTGCTAGTTTCATTCTCGATCTACATGACCCACATAATAAATAGCCCAGTAATCTCCATAGAACACACAGTAGATTCCAGGAATCTCACAATCTATGCAGTTGTGCCCAGCGTCTTGGAACATTCTCAGATTCTCGGAATCAATTCCTGGCTCAGTTTGATACCTCGCCCATGTGTGGTGCTCCTCGGGAAACATCCATCTCTTCTCGACTTTGCTTCTTCTGTGGATCCCCAATACTGTGTCTCTGTTGACTCAGATGTAGATTTCACGTAAGTTATACGTGTGTATGTGTATGTGTATACATGTCTCTCTCTCTCTCTCTCTCTCTCTCTCTCCTCTCTATATATAATATATATATATACACACACACATCTGTGTGTGGTGTGTTAATACATATATGTGCATATAAATCGATTTTGTCCCATGGTCCCTAGGATTTTGTGTCCTTAATGTCCATTTAGTTACATTATGTACATTCTCTCTCTCTCTCTCTCTCTCTCTCTCTCTCTCTCTCTCTCTCTCTATATAAAGAGAAATAACATAAACTGACTGTATCTAAAGAACCTCAGACATATATGATATGTATATGTATACACACACATTATACATATACATTCATATATAGTATATGTCCGAGGTTCTTTAGATATAAGCAGTTTATGCTCTCTCTCTTATATATATATATATATATATATATATATAGAGAGAGAGAGAGAGAGAGAGAGAGAGAGAGAGAGATGCTCTCTCTCTGTCCAAGAGAACACACACACACCACACACATTATGTGTGTGTGTAGATGTATATATATTCTCTTTGAGAGAGAAGGAAAGAGAACTGCTTATAAAGAACCATCGGACATATATATTGTATGGAGAGACATGGCACATATAAAGAAATATATATACACATGATTGTATTATAATAGAAATGATTAATTTAGTTAATTCGCAAATGAAGTGTTGATGCAGGTTTAATGGTAAACCGTTTTTTAACTCGATAATTGCGAGGGCACGTTCAACCAGAAAAGGGATTGCTGTTTTGTGGATCCAAATACGTATATTCTCCCAAGTTTTATCAATATTCTCAAATATATCCGCAGGAATATTCATCATGACTGGCTTCTTGCTGCATCTTCAACCAGTCTTATACAGTTCCCATTTCACTTGCAAGGTATATACACACATTCACATACGTGTATGTGTGTAAGTACTTATAGATGCATACTCACACATATACATACGTGCGTGTGCGTGTGCGTGTGCGTGTATTCTACAGGAATATCAAGGGGATGGTTTAATAAGAAAACTGGAGAACGAGCTACGGTGCATGAGGTATTTTTATTAGCATAAAACGTATGGTATATATACGAACTAGTGTGTAGTATGCACACGTATATAGGAAATACGTATATCTTTTGAATGTGCACACACACACGCACATACACCCACCCACCCACACACGCACACAAGTCGCTTACTTCGTATGTACATTTATATGTAGGTAGAAAATTTTGTGAGAAGAAAAGGGTATTTAGAAAGTTGCCATGGAATACAGCTTTGGGCATGGAACACAGGAAGAACACCTCTTCATGCCGGTGTTTTACCACCATTTATCTACGGTGCAGGTGCGTGTGTATGTGCGTGCGTGCGCGCGTGTGTGTGACTGACACACAGAGAGAGAGAGTATTATACATATTTGTATGTACATCTTTATATGATGTATGTATGGGTATTTGGTGCAGGACATCACAATGAATGGCTCTTTAACGAGGCATTGGCATCGAATATTCGATAATCATGGATATTAGCAAAGCCTCTGCAATATTTCGTCCAGAGAATTTTACACCACATAGTAAGTTGTGTGTGTGTGTTATGCATGTTAACACACACACACACACACATGCAGGAGCGGAAACATACGAGGTCGAAAATAATGTACGCCTTTCCAAGATATATGGATCTTATGGATTAAAACCTCGTGATTATGTTAACCAACCTGCTAAACTTGTTTCCTGTGGATCGTCGTTCTGCATTATCAATACTACGGACGGTGAGTTATATATATATATATAATTTCTTATGTTGGTACTCTATGACTGTGTGTAAGGTGCCTGTATGCGTATATTATGTACGTATGTCTATCCATAACAATAGTTTTGTACTTATAAATGCTCTAGTAACACACACACACACACACACCACACACACACACACACATCAGTCTAATCATTTTCTTATAAATACATTTTTCATTTGTTATATGTTATGCAGTTAACATGACAACAGAGAAGAACTACAGGTACTATGTTGGTACTATATTTATATATACTGCATTGTATTTATTATCTATAATGGTGTGTATATATATGTAGATGAACATGCATATGCACACGGGTATATTATTCCTTGTTGTTAATAAACAGGGTATGGACTGTGCCAGTTCACTGCGTACATATACAAATAGTACGTATACTAATACGTACACGTATGATCTGAAGAGCTTACTTGGACACGTGGCTGGACCTGATAAGGTGGTAGTGCTGACTGTAGTAAGCAACAGCTACAGGGATATGCTTATGAGCTGGGTTTGCAGGCTGAGGGTTTTGAACATATCTAACTTCATAGTAGGTGCTGTCGACCAGGACTTATACCGTTTTGGCATATTCCAGGTATATATTATTATGAACATTTATGCATTGGACGTAATATATACATGACACACACAGACAGGATACACATGCCATATGCAACAGGTGTATATGGCTGTGGTGTGGTGAGAGAGAGAGATCTGCATGTATATACATATATACATGACACTGAATACATATGCATATATGTATATGATACCCATATGCAACAGGTGTATATGGCTATCCAATACGTGTGTGTGTGTGTGTGAGAGAGAGAGATGTACATCTGCATGTATACATCACACACACACATATGAATACACATGCATATGCATATATGCATATGATACCCATATGCAACAGGTGTATATGTGTGTGTGTGTGTGTGTGTGTGTGTGTGTGTGAGAGAGAGAGAGAGAGAGAGAGAGAGAGAGTCTGCATGTATATAGATTGTGGTATACCATTTGCATTTCCTAAAATTATCAAATAAAGAATCTTGTTTATAAAAGATCGATTCTGTAAAACAAAATAATTATTAATCTATACTTTTATTAACAATCACTAAATTCTCTTTAGAAAAGTAAAATTGTTTTCATTAATGAAAAATGAGATATTAATTAATTTCTAATACAACATTGATTATTATATACAGGGGTTACCAATATTTCAAATAGGATCTAAAGGAATGATTCCGACTGCATATTCGGTAGCATCTGTTTTACTAAAGTGACGAAAGCTCAAATCGCGGACAGTGCTTAGGATGTGGAGCTTGGTTATCACGTTCTGTTTAGTGACGTGGATATTTACTGGTTTAGTAACCCAATTAACGAGCTTGTTAGCTATGGACCTGGGTTTTCTTCCTGCACAAACCGACGAATATAACGAAACAGGTATATATGTGGTGTGTGTGTGTGTGTGTGTGTGTGTCTGTATGTATGTATGTATGTATTGTGTTTTTTACATATAATGTGTATGTATGTCTCTCTCTCTCTCTCATATATATATTATATATATAGAGAGAGAGAGAGAGAGAGAGAGAGAGAGAGAGAGAGAGAGAGAGAGAGAGAGATACACATTATATGTAAAACCAGTAAATATCACAAACACATAGTTTAAATCATAGTCATAGTACTTGATTTAAAACTATGTATTTGTGATATTATACTATAATTGTGATAATTTTAACTATATTAATAAGTTTTATATACTTAATGATGTATTAGTATCAGTATGATATATAGGTATTTATTATCGCTTTTAACAGAGGCTGTGAATGTTCCACGTAGATTAAACTCTGGTTTTTACTTTGCTCGATCGGATAATGCAACTATAACTGCGTTTAAGAAGATAATTAAACACGCCGTTAAATCTAAACTTTCCGAGCAACCGAGTTTTTACGATGTGCTCTGCGTAGAATGGGATATTCCGGCATGGAATAATACGTGTATTGAACCGGAGACGAATCTTACCGTCGTCTTTTTGGACAGATTGAGATATCCAAATGGTGCTTACAGGTATTGTTTAACTTTTATATATATACATGCAAAACACACACACACAATATAGTATGTATTGTATATATCTACATATGTGGTGGTATCTGTATGTATGTATGTTATTTAAAGTAATACATGCGCACGCGCACACCCAGACACGCACACACACACACACACTATAACGTCGGTAATCTTGTAGGTTAATATGGGAAAGTGGGGATGTTAAGGGAACTTGTGAAGAGTATAATGTGTTATTTTGCATAACAATTGGAAGACGGGATTCTTGCAGAAGATGAGAGACAAATTAGAACAGGACTTTGGGAATATAATCCAGGTACAAGAATGTGTACTAAGACATGGGAGAATGAATATCCAAGCATCTTATTGATACTTTTGTATATATTATGCTGGCCTATTGTGTATGTATGTATATATAAAATATAAAACTAATGGGATTTGATATCATTAAATTATCATATATTGATATGTATAATTTATTTAACGTAAATTTTACTCAAAGACTGATTTATTTTAATTAAATCAATTGCTTTAAATATTCTTTACCCTTATTAATTATTGATTAAGTAATTAGGGCATTTCAAGTGTTAGATTGAGGTATGCAGAATGTAATTCTTCACTATGCAGACATGGGTAGTAGTTTACAGCTCAATTTATATAAAATGTAATGGTTTTTAATTAGAAAATATGTGGATAATTCTTAGAAGCGATTAATCATAATTAAGGCAGGTTTAGTGGTGTTTAATGGGAGGTGGACCTCGTACATTTCCAGGTGGGGTGACAAAATGGCAATGGAAGAGAATGCAGGAGAAGAAGAAGAAAGAAGCGTGACAAGATATGGCTTGCTAAGGAACGTTCTTTGTATGAGCGCCGGAGGAGAGCTCAAATTATGCTTTAATGCCTGTCGGCCTTGGGAAAAACTTCATCCGGATTCTCCCTCTCTCCCAAAGATCGATAAGGTATATATACATGTACACACACACACACACCTTTCGGTATATACATGTCATTCGTATGTATATTGTTTGGCCTTAGAAATGATCTCTCTCCCTCTCTCTCTCTCTCTCTATATCTCTCTATATATATATATATATATATATATATATATAGAAGAGAGAGAGAAGAGAGAGAGAGAGAGAGAGAGATATCAGAAGGGCAGTTTTTTCAAGGCCAAACATGAGATAGATGACTATATGCATGTACATACCAATTGTGTGTGTATACGTATTGTATATGTATGTATATGTATACTGAAAGTTATATGTGTATAGTATATGTATATGTGTATGTATATATAGATGAGAGAGACAGGTTATCCGAATAAGGCCAAACATGACTATATACAGCATGTATATACCGAAATGTGTGTTTATGCATGTAATGTATATGTGTATACATATATGGTTCATACACAGATACATACACGTATATGTATATGTATATACATACGGTGTAACTTCACATACACATATATAATTATATACAAGATTCCAGGATCCAAAGATAGGAAGAGATGGCACGCAGATTCCAGAAGGACTATGGATCGATCTATGGAACAAGAACGACGGTGTGGAAACATGTACAAGCTTAATTAAGCTTGATCAAGAAGGTTTAGCGCCTAAAGAACCAGTCCTTAAACCGTTCCATCCACTCACACTCTCGGTCTCCCGACGTGTCACGGACCCACCGGACAGTCCGCACGGCAAGCCGCCAAGAGGACCGTACAGACAAGCGGGCCGTCCGTACAGCCGAGATGAGACACCGGAGAATATTCCAGCACAGTCGGTTTATGTTAGCGAGTTATTTACGTAAACAGGGCATATGGGGCTTGGGTTTACGGAGGAAGCTATTACGCCGCCGGTAGTTAATCACGAGGTTAGTTCTAATGAGCGAACCGAATATTCCTCATGGTTAAGTGCTCTTGCCAGTGATAGAACTAGGCTTTCTGAAAGACAGCATGGCAATGCTCCCAAGAAAAAATAGATATCACAGTTTTAGAACAATAATGTCCACAGTTATGTTTATATAAGAAATTTTTATATTTTTAAGAATAATATTTAAATTCCCAATAAATTTATATTTTTAAGAATAATATTTAAATTCCCAATAATATTTATATTTTAAGAATAATATTTAAATTCCCAATAATATTTATATTTTTAAGAATTATATTTAAGAATGTGAAGGTATACACATATATGTATATATGTGTATACCTTATATTTGCGTATTTCGTCTTCTTGTAACTTTTGAGTTAACTATTACATGAATATGCCTACATAAATGTAAGTGCCAAATATACACACAGCTTGTTCGATATATATAACATATACAGTATATACATTCGAAGCATAGATATACACATGTTAAACACACAACACACAAGCCTATCTATCGATACCGACAGTACCATTACGTATGATAAGTATCACGTTTTCCATAGTCGAAACAGCAAGTCCACCATTCTGTAACCAATCATGGTCTGTAATAGCAAGTGCCTGGTTGCCTTGTATGGTCTCACCCTCTTTTGAACTCCATATTCTAAAATGTGAAACAATTATATTAATTTACTTAAGAGTAAAGAGTCCACTATAACACATTATGTGACCAAACTCGTAAGCACCTAAGCAAACAGCTCAATCAATAATAAAATTAGTTAATATGAAGATTAACAATAACTTATTGCGATGTTCCAGATTACTGAGCCTTTAATATCTTTGCAACGGCGACGGCCCTTTGTTCGTTACAAACTTCAATCTCTTTAAGAGAACCACATCTGTTGGTAATCAGCTCTTTAATCGTGTGTGTGGGAGGTAGTAATATACGGTAAGCAGGAACATTATTAAACTAAAATAGTATATATAATGTGATTGTGTTCGTGTAGATATACGCATTGTGAAGCGAAGCTGAAAATAATAATCCTGGGTTTAAGGGAGGTTTATACTAAGTGGGCATACATTGGGCGCACATGGCCTCCCGCCACTTCTACCCTAAGCTATCAGCTTAGTAAGCTACGTGGGTCGTGAAGACAGCCGCCACTTCTGCCCTAGTAAGCACATGGGTTGTGAAACAGCCGCCACTTCTGCCCTAAGCTATCATTCTAGTAAGCTAAGGTAGTGAAGATAAGGGCTTTTCTTCACACGCAAGCGACATAGCCGCCATCGGGGTGGAGAATCAAAGAGGCGGTGACTACTTTGGCGCCGATGTTATTTCGAGCAGCCCATTTTCTGCCATGTTTTTTTTCTTTGTTGCGGGTATTTTGATTTTAGCACTTGGCCTTCGAGTACTTGATCAATGTCGGAAAAAACAAAGGAAAGCAGATGCAACCTGTGTTCAGCTGTGAAGACAGCGACCAGTATGAAGATTCAAATCAAGAATTTGAAGAAGATGAATGGGCACAATTCTTTTAGCGCTTGCACACATTTGAATCTCAGCTGATTCTAATTCAGGATCGACTTCGCAATGGGAATGCGAGCTGGAAATACTCCAGAGGCAACTGGAAGACGAGCGAGAAATTTCTGAGGTCAACTGGAAGACGAGCGAGAAATCTTTCGAGGCCAACTGAGCGAGAAATCTTTCGAAGCCAACTGGAAAATACAGTTTTTACATTGTTATGGCCCCGAACTTCAAAGAGATATTCTCTTAGATGTCATGGAAGGGTATATCGTAAAAATTTGTTATGATCTTTCGGAGGAAATCTTGAAAATATCGAAGGCGGGATCTTGGGCAAGGACACAATTACATAGTCAATATAGAAGTTGTATGATTAGGATAACGTCTGTTCTAAGTAATTATGTCTTTCTTAAGCTAAGCAATATTCATCCTCAACTTACCGATAATTCTGACTGAATTGCAGTCTGTTCGGCAAGGCACGGTATGTGTGTGTGAGTGAGTGAGAAAGATGTGTGTGTGTGTGTGAGTGAGTGAGAAAGATGTGTGTGTGTGTGTGAGTGAGTGAGAGATGTGTGTGTGTGTGTGTGTGAGTGAGAGAGATGTGTGTGTGTGTGTGTGTGTGTGAGTGAGAGAGATGTGTGTGTGTGTGTGTGTGTGTGAGTGAGAGAGATGTGTGTGTGTGTGTGTGTGTGTGAGTGAGAGAGATGTGTGTGTGTGTGTGTGTGTGTGAGTGAGAGAGATGTGTGTGTGTGTGTGTGTTTGTGTGTGTGAGAGAGAGAGAGAGAGTGAAAATTTTTACACATGTTTCAATTGTAGGAATGTACATCCGATATACATTGAGGCTATTATGGTCTATTTGGAACTTGTTGACATGCTTACAAGCCCGTATGGTGCAACCATTTCCTCGTGATATGTTTGTTATAACTGTACTTAGAAATTACAAGTAAATTGCTTGTACCATCCTTGCTCGACCACGATTAATCCACCTATGCATGTTAATGCTTTATAAGCACCCCAGAGTTATTGACGGAAACGTTAAGACAATTATCCCTACACAACATTTCTTTATATAGTTAACTGTGTAACATTCTAAAGACTGACTTGACTTATTATTCCTCTTCTAGCAAGAAACTAACGGTAAGTAGATAAATACGATATATATATATATATATATATATATATATATAATATACATAAATTATAAAAGTTATAGATATATATTTATATAGTACACACAATATATATAACCTTCAGATTATATATAAGTGCACACATATATATATATATATATAACACTAGAATTCAATATCTTAAATCTTGCTCAAAATTTTTTTTGATTAATGTAAGACCGTTGCGACAGAACATTACTAAAATGAAGTATGGTTACTGAGGTGCATCGAACATTCAAAAACGTTTGATTACTGGTCAGCAGAACTGTCTGTACGACGGAGTTTTACTGAATTTTGAGTACTCGTAAGTAATTTTAATATATTAATAAAAAAAAATTTACTAACACATTTTATTTAGTGCTGTGTCTATATCTAGACACTTTATTACAATGCATTCCTTTCGCCCACCAAGGATTAACAATGTACTTTCTTATGCTTCTTCAGAATTAATCGACAAACTCTACGTTCTAGCTGCAACAATCGTTATGCATTTAACATGAAAAGTCAATATTAATGATAACTAACCTTTAAATCCTATTCCATAAAATATTCCTTAGATATGTTTAAATACACACAGAAATTAGAACTATAGTTATACGTTTGTTTGTGTATGCAGCTTGTGCAGATCCTCAAGTTTTAAGTACAACAATTATGTATGTGATTATATTTTTTGAATAATTAATCGAGATTTTTATTATATTTACAATAAGCGTGCCTCTGCGTGCGTGGGTGTTTTGTTTATAAGCAGCCTCAGTCACACTTTTACGGAGACACGAGGTACGCTATATATCTCTTGTATGTACATATATACACAGTTCTATTACTATCATTCTTCTACTATATATAACATGTGGTTCTTTTTCGAAGAATTAATCTAGATGAGGTTGGAAGTGCAAAAAAGCTGTTTTCAAATCACGGTATTGATGAGAATGCGTTTCGCAATCAGCAACCTTTGCTACTGTTTGCAGTATTCATATTATCTACTATATGTAATGTACATTATAATTCACAGATACAAACCTTGATGCGGTTCGGACTCTCTCACGAGGACACTTTCTGTATTTTATGACTCGCTGCCCGATAAGCATGCGTCCTTACCGACTTATCTGGGACCTCAATGCTCTGGTATGTCCAGTACAGGCGCTGCTGAACTGTCCGATGTAAATCTGTGTGTGCGTGTGTTTATATGTGTGTTTGTGTGCGTGTAATAATGTTTATTTATGCCTCAGCCACAACGAGGTAGCATCAAACACCGCATAAGCGAGGAATATACTTCAGAATAACACTCGGAGAAGCACGCCTCAAGAAGGCATGCCAATATCACGTCATGGTAAACTGAATACAGTAACATACATCTGTATATGACATGCATTATATATATCTATATTCAGTATGTATGTACATACACATATGTTCTGTTTGCATATATACATTATATATAGCTATATTCAATATGTATGTATCTATGTATCTGTGTTTACAATCGACAAGATTATTTATATATTAATTCTAAATAATTAGACAAACCTTGTAAGTAACTTCACACAATATAACATATGTAATACGATCGAACAGTTATTATTGAATAAAAACTTACATTCCCTTATTCATGAAGCATTAATGGGAAAATTCTTTCCATTAGTTTATTCGCACTGTTTATGTGTCCATCTTACTGGAAAAAATTATCAGATGTTAGCAGACAATCTAATTTAGTTGACATATTTCATTAAGTACATTACATAATACAACGGAATATTGTATGTATAATCCTCTCTCCCTCTCACACACACAATCAGAGTTTAGAAAGTCTAGTTTTACTTACATGATCAGCATCATAACGACTAATGCACCGTCTTGCCTCTTCCTCTGTCGCAGGAAGAACTCTTCTTACTGACATATCACCAGATTTAGAGCTTGAAGGGTCCAGTGTGAACGTAAAATGGAATGTGTTTGACAGCTGCTCAAACATTTCTACGTTAGAGAACTGGTATATTAACATGCGTATATTAACAAATACCATATGTATTAACTACCATTGTGCACATTTTGAAAACAAAGATTTTCAAACTTGCCTGTGTTGACCGTACTTCAGGTCGTGTAACAATGGCTTGGACCTCTACGTGAATTTCCGGCCTTGAAGATTTTTCTTCCTCCGTGTATAACACGCAAGATCTAAACCGTAACAGGTCGCCCACATCAACCTGTATATCGTCACAATCGATAAATGATATAAATAGTTGATTAGATTAGTTTAAAGAAAGTCGTGTGTGTGTGTGTGTGTGTGTGTGTGTGAGAGAGAGAGAGAGAGAGAGAGATTAAGAGATTACTGGACGCAGGAAATCCACATGATCCACTTCTAGAAAAAACCGGTCTATGCCCACCAAAAACATAGCAAGTCGAGAAAGCTAGTTCAAAAGCTCGCCGCATCAGAAACCCTCCGAATATTCGGCCTGACAAGAACCACACTGAATAAACAAAGTATGTACATGAACAAAGTATATATATGTATGTATAAAGAGCATTCAGCAAGCTCCACGACAAGATATTATCTTGCTCATATCTCAGTAGCATGTATGTACGTATACTCTCTCTATATAAATACATATGTAGACTATTGTCTATGTGAATAATACCGTGTAGATTTCGCTGCTGAGGTTGGCAAATTATCGCATTTTCGAGCTTGGTATGTTGAATCAAAATGCTGTTTTTGTCTGCTAAAGCAGGCATATCGATCAAAACTCTAGCTTCAGCCAGCAATTCCTGTACCCTCTTGCTATTTCCACCGTTAACATGGTCAGGTTGGCGAATCCTGTAAACACCGATTTATAATACAATTTGTTGTGATCACACATTGTGTATATAAGATACCGTCTGCGGAAAACGATGCATATAAATGTGTGTGTGTCCAATATACAACAATTAAAGCTAATTATAACTTTTACCTCTCTTCTTTGCGCTTGGCCTCTAACTGCTCCGTTTGAGCAAAAAGCTCTTTTCTTCATCGGTTTCTGGTGAAAGATGGTTCACGGGTGCTGATTTTTGCGTTTTAGAATCACGGGCAACAAACGTGAAGTCGGCTACTAGTGCAAGTGACTCCTCTGTGGCTATCTCTGAAGGTAGATAGTTGTTAATAATCGTCAATATGTTATGTATGGACCAATATGCCTACACCCGTACACACACACCTCTACCTGTTGCAGGTTGTATAACTTGCATTCGAATTTTCATTGAAGACCTTCCAACCCATGCGACTGCACCGGCTAGTTTTAAGTCGGCATCAACAGCACAGGCTTTTTAAGACTAACTTTATCCACCGACGCAGTCACAAGGAGAAGCGGCCTTGTCGTTCTATCATCATCTGCACAGTGCTGATCCCATAATACAGTCAGAAGCTAACATGCAAAAAAATATAATATATTCAGTGTGTTCTCTTATATATCCCGATATATAGAAGAACGGCAACAGAAGAATCAAAACTCTAAGTTCCAACCTATATAGACGTATTATATACACAAGCACACACTTCACCCACATCTGGACGCCGTGTGTGTACGTGTGAATTTGCTCACCTTCATGGACAATAGTACCGGCAAGAGCATCAAGGTCTCCATGAGCTTCCCATACGAACGGTATTCCAAGGGTTCCTGTACTGCTCGCGGAGAGCAGCATCCGTGGAGAAATTATACAAGACGCTAGTCCGACTTTCTGCAGGCGTTCTTTTGAGAAGCTTCACCTGTGCCGGACCATTGTTGGATGTATCCACCGCTCTCTCCAGCAAAGTCGATCTCGCATTCCAGAGCGCGGCAGTCACAGGAGAATGATACATACCCGGCCACAAATTGAGCGGCCTGTGATGCGGCCGCACTTCACTGTCTTCCCCGTTGTTTTTCGCCTCACTCGTCATCCTCCTTGAATTCGTCAAGCCGTTTTCGGAGACTTTCAACCCCGACTGCAAAACATCGATTTTAAGACATTTCTGAGCAAGAAAACACAGATTCACCATGAAACAATTATTTTCAGCAACAAAAACAGCAACTTTGGAGCGATTTTGAGAAGAAAACAGCGATTTTTAGCATTGAACATTCTACATTATTTGTATAGAATGCATAATATTATTTCTGAAGATGATTTTAACAAATGAATACAAGGATCAAGAAAAGAGTGATTCGAGCAAGAAAACCATGCATAACCTGATCAATCACCGCCCTAGAAGACGCAGATTGAGCGCTCCATACGCAGCGGCCGAGAATGCGGAAAGACCTAGCCGCCGCCATGCTCTTCGCATGTGGCAGCCACACCATCGCCATGAACTACCTGTACACTTCCCCATAGCCCTGCACGGCACTTTTTAGGTCAGAAAAGAATATCCCCAGAACCACAATCGCATCTTTTCAAAAACCGGGAAAACCCTTAAGCCAAGACAAAACGCATGTTTAAATAAGAGAACATTCTTGTTAAAAAGAAAATCTTGTACAAATGTCAATACTGTCAAACTATGGCTACTATTGTACAAAACAGAGATTGAGCCGCGCCGTACAGATTCAGAACCTACTCATCTTCGGCGCCCTTGCCAGAAGCAGCAGATCCAGTCTTCTTGGGAGGAGAACAGAATGAATATTCGGAAGAACACCCCCGCTTGCAATAGTGACATGCCAAGAAGCTTGCTAAGCTCCTCATCATTCCGCACAGCCAATTGAATATGCTGGGAACAATCCGGTTCTTTTTGTTGTCACGGGCAGCATTTCCGGCAAGCTCCAAGACTTCTGCGGCAAGATACTCCATTACTGCCGCCATGTAAACAGGCGCGCCGGCACCCACACGCTCTGCATACTTCCCAGCCTTAAGAAACCGCGCAATCGGCCTACCGGAAACTGTAATCCGGCCTTCGCACTCCGCGAGACTGCCTTCTTACCAGCGGATTTACCACGACCTCCTCCTGCCATTGCAAGAATTCAATAGAACCCAAGAACCTGATAGAGAAACCGAAAGCGCAAACGAAGAACCTAATTGAGTGAATGATGAGGAACATAGGACAAAGGGTATTCATTATATACTTACCCGCGGGGAAGGGAGCCAACCAGCGTCAACTACGCGGATCGTTTATCTTGGCCGTTGGATCGACATAAGATCTACGGTCTTGATCCGCAATAGGCGTGTTTTTGTCCCGCCAGAGGTATTTGAAAACTGTTAGTCCACGTGTACGGGTGGGCCAGTACGTATACATAGGTATTGTACAGAATTTTTAATGTAATTATAATCTTAAATTTATAATGTCTTAATGTAAGATTACACCGTTGAGGATTGAATTGAATCCTTGAGATTACCAGAAACCTGAACAACGGCACGAAGAACGTGAGGGACGACATCGAACACACCCCTCACGACACATCCAGCAGTAAACCCAGCAGCGAAAACCCCGCCTAAACCAGGTTTAGCATCAAGCTTATCCTCTAATCTTGATATTTACTACTCAGATCACCCACGGACTTGCCCAGATTGACCACATGCGCCTCAAGAATCTGAATGCGTTCCGGTTGAATCTGGTTGCGTTTTACAGTGAATGCAAGTGCGTGCTGCAGAGATTCTACTGCTTTCTCGCACGCTTGCTCATGGGTATATCCCTTGGATTATATAGAATGCAATCACCTCTGCTGGTTTCGGTGGCCCTCTCTTGCGACCTTCTTCCTCCGCCATGGCCAAAACCCTAATCCCCGCCAAAACCCTAAACCCTGAAGTTAAAATAGTAAGTGTTAAGCTTAATAACCACCACAAATCCCAAGACAGAATATACCTAGGAATTAGGGTTTATGCCATGGCGGCTTTCAATCGCTTCTTCCCCTGATGTGTGCGCTTCTCATGGCTATGGATCTGGCCAATGCGATCCAGCAGAAATGTGCTGCCTGCGAAGCGGTCGCGGTAAGCTATATATTCCCATAGATCAATGCATGTGTGTGTGTGATTAGACGCTCATCACACACACACACACACACTCAAACTTTTGCGTACAGATAATCCTTGAAGTATTGTAACATTTCTCATTAATTCAAATGAGTGGGAAATTAGTGTGTTTATGTATATATGTGGTGGTCCAAACATAGAATCTAAAGATTTAATTCATTAGACGAAATTTTTTTAAAGGCAAACTAAATATATAATATATATCATAAAAGAGTTTTATACTAAATTTTATGAAACATGAAAACAGTAACGAATTTCTGTCACCATCTTGTTCACAGGCGGAAACTGGAGGCGTCTCTTGCCAATGTTAGTAAGTAATAAGCTTGTTATATACACAGAATGTGTGTGTATATATATATACACTATGTTCTTATTCAGGAGAAGCCAAGAAACAATATAGATTTGCGGCATCGGTTGGATCAAAGGGGCAGCGAGAGGACGAGTGATTCAGTACAAGTGAGTATATATTAAAATGTTAGAACTATAAGCATATCAACATAAATATATGTATATCAACAAACACACACACACACACATGTAGCATACATTATGTGTGTGTGTGTGTGTGTGTGTGGTTGTGTGTGTGTGTGGTGTTTAATTATCTTTGTTATCCATATCAGGTTAGTGAGCTTAGAGTACTCGAGCTCCTCGAAGATTTATGCACCAAACTCAAAGACTACACTCTGAATAAGGTAAGCACAACATGCGTGTGTGCGTCCAGAGAGAGAGAGAGATGTTATAGATCAAATATATCATATATCCATGGACATAGCTATATGATTTTAGTTTTCCATGTTCTTACATGCAGAACACTGGTGAGTGGATTAAGTTTGACAAAGATAGCAATGGGAAAAGCGATTATGGTAAGTAGTATAACATAGTCAGCTTATTATGAATTACCATCCCTCAGAGAAGCAGGAGGCTGAAGCACATTCCAAAGCTATCACTTCTTATTGTGGCAGGCTACTTTGAAAAGTATGAGGACAAGGTGAGAAAAATGTGTGCGTGCGTGCGTCGTGTGGATACAGATTGTGTGTGTGTGTGTGTGTGTGTGTGTGTGTGTGGATACAGATTGTGTAATATTTTTTCTACGCAGATAGCATTTACAATTAAGAATGGGGAAATGGTGGCTGGCTCTATTGACAAGGTTTTGTGTGAAACAATCACCGAGGACTGCAAGTAAGGCTTTTTCTTTACATCAAATAATATTTATATTATCACACCTTTATATAATTATCTTACTTTCATGTATGCAGTGTCGAGGAAGCTAGAGAATTATGAGAACATACTAATTAACATTGAAAGATTTTTGTAAAATGACATGGTGAATATTACTTTGCAAAACTGCGCACATGTTATATGTTAAAACTTGGATGTTTGTCTGCATAAATAGTTGAGTTTATCTCTCTCTCTCTCTCTCTCTAGAGAGAGATAGAGAAAGACTGCACCATGAAATTCATGTCTTTGGAGAAGTAAAATGGCTATGTTTCACGAAGCATGGTTTAATCATGCTCCAAACCTAATTAGTATTAGTTAAGACTTACAAATTTCATATTATACATTTGCTGTTTCTCATCTTGTGAATTCTGCTTTGCAGCTTCCTCTTGTTGCTTTCGTATTCTTTTCCTCTCTTCTGCCTATTAATTATGAAACCAAGAGTCAATACACACACAACACATACAGATAGATAGATAGATATATATATATTATATATATATATGATGATGATGATGATGATGATGTAAATTTTATTTAAATTAGTCCTCACAGATACCATAGGAGTATTTTATACTAGTTAAATTCAGGTATAATACCTATTCTAAACTTATTATATAATAAGCATTAACTTAAATAAATAGAACTCGCTTAAAACATACCTCTTTCAGCTTGCGGAGTACAGTGTCCTCAAAATCTGAAGCTCTTGGTGCTGGTGCTGGTGCAGATGCAGGTTCCGGACGTGGGATATTCTCTGATGTCAGACCCAATGGTATCACTAGTAGCGGGTTTAACCTGTCTCCACACTGCATCTGCGTAGCCGCGTTCTGCAAATGTGAGAGAGATGGTAAATCATATAAACTTCAATTTATGATTTGTCTGGAATTAATCATATGTGAATTAGACTCGATTAACATATACATATGTTGTGTATGTATATGTAGTGTCATAAACATGGTATACACACAGGACACACTTTATGTAACTATTACGAACCATCATGTGTGTGCGTGCGTGCGCGTGTGTGTGTGTATTAACAACTACAATATATTATGTTACTATATATGTATTACGATGTGATTAGAAATAATTAAAAATAGTACTTACCGCTGCAGAAGCAGATTCCATGACCACCAAAGCACTCCCTTTCTTTGCAGTTTTTCTTCTTTGGCAAAATATAAACATCCTCAACACGTCCAAACCTCTCGAAAATCCAACGTAAACTATTCCCGTCGTACCCCGGTTTTCCCATTAAATCCCATGTAACCTTAAGTGTTTTCTCGCTTCTTCTTCACTGAGTATACTCTCAGCCTGTCTCGGTATATTCACTCCATTTGCAGCAGCAGTCGCATTTTTCTGTGCATTTTTTGCACGTATTCTTGCGAGTTCCTCTTGTAGCCGCTTTGCTGCATTGTCTTCTGCCGTCTGTATAAAAATATATAGAGTTTAAGTATTTACACGATCTATTGTACATACGTGTATAAAAACGTATAGAAACGATAAGAGGTGTATATAAACAGCACAGACTTACGGCTAGATATGTGTGAAATGAACAGATGTATAACTAAGTCGAACTGAAAGAATAAGCAGATTACATATGTGAATACAGTAAAAATATATTAATATTATTGCACTAACCTTTTGTTTACGCTGAGCTTCAAACACAGCCTCTCTCTGTCTTAGTTCATCTACCATTTTCCGCCTTTTGGCGTCCATTTGACTCCTTTTCTCCTCCCTTTGATGCCTGACAACTTGAAGTTCATCATATGCCTTACGTGCACTGGCATCGGATAAAACCTCGTAGGCATGTTGTATACGATTAAATTGAGCAGCTGGAAAGAAATTAAAACATATACATTTTACTCTTGAGCTAAATCTCTACACATACACATACCTGCAGTGGCGTCATTGGGGCGCTTGTCCGGATGGCATTCCAGGGCGCGCCTTCTGTATGCCTTACGAATTTCAGATTCATCCAGCTTGGCGCCATCGACGCCGCGCGGCAGCCCGAGCAGCTCATACGGATCCTCGCTCTCCTCCATAAACCCTAATTTTCAGAAAACCTAAAAGAAAAAATGCCAGAATATACAGCGCTTATGGAATATCCGAGGATATACTTTATGACACGTGTATAGAGTGAATTGGCTGTGCATTTATCAGAAAACATCCCCTGGTTAACAGGAGGAAAAACAAGGTATATACCGGAAAACTAAAACCTGTGGGGTTTAAGTTAACCAAAGCTAACTTAATGATTTGTTAATCCGTATTCTCTTTCTGTTTAATACTTCTTCAGTCTCCGTCTTTCTAAGATGCCTAGTTATCCTCTTCACGTCTGTTGGCTTCACTGGCTTTATTATAAAGTCCTCCGCACCTTCTTCATAGCAACTGTATAAACAAAAATTAATTAATTAATGAAGTTTAAAATAATTAAGTTTAATTTTCCTAACCTAGTTATCCTTTGCTCCACATTCTCTGATGACATAATCACAACAGGGATCTCCTTCAAAGCGAAACTCCCTACATATACGTGTGTGAATACACACACACATACACATACACATATATATAGAAACACTCACCTTTACTTTCTTCAAGAGTTCATATCCAGTCATTTGAGGCATGCAGTAATCTGTTATAATCATATTGATTCGTATTCCCTGTATACCATCATAAAATCATAAATACGTACATACGTGTATTATACACACACACACACATACATCAGCAGTTGGAGAAGCTTGTTCGTCAACAATACCCAGAATCTCCAGCGCTCTCAATGCGCTGTCTGCAGTTGTCACTGAAAATAAATAAATAAATCATTAATTAAATTAAATAAAACAAATACACAAATCTACAAACCTTTGTATGAGGAAGTCTTGAGGAGCTTCTCAATGACCGTCCGATCAACCAAGCTATCATCAACGGCCAGGACATGAATTTGACCCATCTCTTCGTTCAGATCACAACTCTTCCTCTTCAATGTCACCATTGAATCCAAAATTCCACAAAATTCCCCCAATTTCTATACACAATCTATGTTAATCTCCTCAATCCCATAGAAATCTCCTCAATCCCAAACTGTATAGAGAAATCGCCTAAAGAACATATGGGATTTCTTCCTTGAATGAAAACACCGTATATAAAACCAAACAGATATATGGAGCCGCCCAAACAAAATGCGAATCGTAATCAAATATCGAAGTCCCACACACGTATCTGATTCTGCAGAAACTTCCTATATATTTTATTATTATATATTTTTATATTTGAGTCAAATCTCTCTCCCCATTTGGTGTAAAACAGTACGTTTGGTAAACCAGTACATAGTTAATTCAGGTAACCCCGCATATTCGAGGGATATTCCGTCGGACGGGCAATTATTCCGGCGCATCGTACGGGCGTGGCGGGCCCCGGATCGGATTTCGATTCGGATTGCGCGTGAAGGCTTTGGTACGGAGGAGAAGAATATATTCCGCGTCTGACGTCGTTTCCGTGGTGCTCTTCGCGGATACGGGTGGAGATTTGGCAGAGATTATATATAAAATGTGGACTTTGGGGGAAGCAAATATTTAATGATTTAATTAATAAATATAAAGGTGTCCAAATCTTGGGCAGTGGGTAATTTAATAATTTTTAAATATTCGGTGGATATAAAATGACGGATGGGATTGTGAGGGTGTGTGTGGGATCCCGCATATCTACACCATATCTGGTTTCCCTTAATGATGTCACCAAAACACAGACCGCATTTTCTTTTCCCACTTTGTTTCAAAGTTTGTGTATTTTGTCAAGGAAAAATATGCACGGTTGTTGGTGTACTGTGGTTGGTTGCAAACTGTGCGAGGAATAAGGTGTTATTAAAACTATATAGAATTATATCTTTGTATTCTAGTCATTAAGTTGTATGATTCAGGATCTATTTATTTATTTTATATGGTTTGCGTGTTATAATAAGTATGATGACACGAACAAGGAAAGAAATATATCATCATTGGAAATTGTGAAGCTTACATAGGAAGTATTGTTTATGTAGAATTTATCGAGCTATATTTATATAAATCTTATATAGTGATTTTATTTAACCGTTAAAGACTAAACATGGGTTTAATATCTTTGAGTTGTAAATTGATTATAATAAGTTTAATACTAAAGCATAAATTGTAGTAAACACTAAATAAATGAACACTTTATTTTATACTTAAAATGTGGCCAAGTTTGAGTTTTGAGTTACTCCTTATGAATTTAAAATTAAATTTTGTAAAGGTTATAAATAAATATTTGTATAGTTTATCTACATTATGTAACATAAATAGTGATTAGAAAAAATAATTGATAATTAATGAAAGATAAACTAGGGCAAAAGTAATTAAATTATAACAATAATAATTGAAAATTATATTGTTTCGGCCGTGATTAAGTTAAGTTAAATTAACCTTATCAGTTACCCTAATTAAATTGCTAAACTATTATTTTTTAGTCTATAATTATAAATGACATAACCATATTGTTTCACACATGCTTCCTTTACGTTTAATTAGGCTAACATAATTAAATCAGTCTCACACCACTGTATTGTTAACTTTATAGTTCCGTGAGATTTGAACAATGACACACAAACAAGAACATTGTGAAAACGTAAGATACAACTAAGCATCAAGCCCAAGCCCAAGCTTCTTACCTCATCCTCATTGCATGGTTCTCTTACCGCTCAAATCACCGCCGTTGAGCCGTCAATGCCGTAGCCCTGATTTGTTAGTGCCCAAGCTAACAGGCTAATGATAAGATAAAGTACAAATTTTATATAGTTAAATTTTATAGGAAGTTAATGGTATTTTGTAACAAATAAGAAATCGTTAATTTTGTTTATTAAGCTAAGATTATTAATTTTAACTTAATGATAAGATAAAGTACAAATTTTATATAGTTAAATTTTATGGGAAGTTAATGGTATTTTGTGATGTTTGTTGTTAGAGCTAACAAATAAGAAATCGTTAATTTTGTTCATTAAGCTAAGATTGTTAATTTTAACTTAAAGATCAGCTGATGTAAAGACATTTTACGTTAATGGTAATCGTTAAGCTAACTTAATCATTGGTGTGAATAGGGCCTTATCAAAGGTTAAAGTTATTCACGATTAAGTATCAATTAGATATTATCATGTTTATTGTTTACTATACAAATCATTCATAAGGATTATCATGCTTACTTAGTATATGAGTTACACAAATTCATTTATAAAATTATTTCATTTATTTGATGTATGAGTTATACAAATTCATCATTAATTAAAAAGCTAAATAACTAATTGATGTGAATCGAAGTAATAAGTGGTTTAAAGGAGTTTATTATACTCTATTATGTCCTTTTACATAGATACCTTTCTTTATCTTTGTATATATTATTTTTTACCTACATTATTTTTATATATAATGTTGTTCTGTAATAAAAGGTTTGATAAAAGAAAGCTGCTCTAAAGGCTGTATGTTTAACTTTAAAGAAAAATATTTAACTTCTGAATAATATTTTTATTTTTATATTATATGTTCATATTCATTTTATATGTTGCATGTATAAAAAAATAAATTAGAATAAGTCACTTCTCTCTCATGCACACCTTACGACTACAATATAATAAACATTCAAAGAAATAAAATTCATTTAATAAAAATATATCATTTTAAATATCACTAAATATGTGAACTTTACTAAGTACATGACCACAATGTCAATAGTGTTAACAATTGCACATTATAGAAAAGTGTTTATTGTACATTATAACAAACTTGTCATTATGATAACTTTCTTATTCTTATTATAATTACATCTCATTTTTTAATGAACTTCTTTAATTAAATTTAAATATAATATTAAATAATATTAAAATTTTCAGACTCATCTTTATAAATTAAATAAATTAAAACAATATTATTATATTATTTCATTTTTTACTCCTTTCAAACCACATAATATACAAAATAAATACATATAATCTTTAAAATAATATTAAATATATATGTATATTACCAAAACAACCAAATATATACACATTCAAACAGAAGTTACGTCATTTTATTTAAATTAATAAGAGTTTATTATTTATATTAACTGTTAAATAAGTTAATTATTGACTACAACTTATTTAGCTCAAAAAATCGATATTTTAATCCTTTTTACTTTTTCAAAGGTAAATGTTAAGATTTTTATTATAAAAACTAATGGGAATAAATTATAATTAACCATATTATTTCAAAACAAATAAATAAGATTCCAATGACCTAAATTAACATTTTGGTATTAGGAGAATTTATTGTTGAATTTACATAAAACATAAAAAATGCAAGTCCTTACTCTTTACTAATAAGAAATGATTCTTCCATTGTTTTATGCGTTTTTTAAGGTTTTTAATTGACACTACCATTAATTTATTAAGAAACTTTGATGAAAGTATGGATGAACTTTATCTGCTCTTTTATTTAAGAAGGTGTCATTAACTCAAAAGTTAATAATAATTTGACTTTTCAATAATGACATAATAGTTATTACTAAGGAGTGTTATGGATAGAGAGCTCTACATGTGTAAGTTAAAGAATATTGCTAGCATATATATTTTGAATATGCTTGGCATCTTTGCACACTAAATTCTAAAGTAATTACAAGGAAAGGCCTTCAACTTAAACGTACTTCAATTAAAAGTGATTGAGCCAGACAAAATAATCATAATAAACAACAAAGGGCTCGCTTTCAAAGCCTTGTGTAATTGAAATTATGGCCACAAAACATATACATGACTCAATTCTTAAAAAAAATTTAATGCAAGTGCATCCAATCGTTTTCATTATGCTCTACGTGTGCTCCAATTGTTTGAAAAGGTAATTTAAAGGTTGTCAACAAATATTAACTTAAAGGTTTTGTTCATAAGGCACTCATTCTAGTAGATTGCCGTTATGATGACACATTAAAAACAGTTGTGTAAATGTTGATGAATATCAATCTAATGTGGTTGCCGCTATGATGACACATTGGAAGTAATTGTGTAAATGTTGATGGATGTCAATCCTTCCACATTAAATGTAAAGTTTATGCTCCTTCAAGCAAGTAATAAATGCTGTTACGAGAAGTATTGAGTCAAGCCAAGGTTCAAATTCAACCTAGGGCTAATTAATGTTGAGTGGCTTTTTCACAATAACATTATGAAGATCGTTCAATAACACCATTTCAACTTTTGCGATGCTTGTTTTTGAAAGATTAAATAAGAAAGAAAAAGATATTTTGTTTTGTCTTTATTGTGGTGAATACACAATCATGGTGTTGGTACATAATAGAGCTCCACCACTAGTGAATGTAGTTAGTTCTTGTTGTGGGCGGTGGTAGTACAACCTTTGAAGTACTTAATGGAGTTTCCATCCTTGACTACCACTATAGTTCTTTCAAACTAGCCTGTCTTGGGCAAGTTGATCCTAATACATGGTCAAAACCATGTCCTCCAACTTCACATTTGCTAAAACATAGCAGAAGCTCGCTAAAAATAATTGAGTTTAGAGTGGCATAAAAGTTGTTTGAGGAGGGCATTACTCTTCCTAAGTATATGCAGATACACTCATGGTGCTTTCGTACATGCTCAAAGATGAAGTAAAATATAATTCTGCACTTTTCTTACATGCCTTAAAGGCACTTCCACCTTCCTATAAATCTATTATTGAAGATATTAAAAATTACTTCATGTTTGTTCTCATTTTTCTTTTTAGCTTTTGTGTAATAACATATATAAGTTTAACATTAATTTGGCTCTTTCTTCCTCAAAAAATTAACAAGATTGTTTTCTTAGATAAGCCATTGGGTATCAATTATACCTATATTAACTATTTAATTAATGTTGAATTATGTTATTATTAATTCCTATTGTCATCGCCATCATCATCACCAATGTTATTAGTAAAGTCCCACATATTTAAACAGCCTTTTAAGTTGATTCCCATGCATATTGTATATGTAATTATATAACAATGAGTTCACTAACATCTCTTTGCTTCTTCTTTGACATAGCTCATCATATCAAATATCACATTGTTAAAACCACTGTGTAACACCAATATTAGCAGCAGCATAATTGGCACTTGTCAGGATTAAATACACATTTGTGCACACAAAGTAATGCTTTTCTTTCAATAACATGCTCAACGTGAATGACCATTGCCTTCAACTAGCCCTAAATCTAAGTAAATTTTAACTTAAATAATTTATAAAATAATGAATTAGTCGTTACTTTACACTTTGGTATATATACTATATGGATTAAAGTGACATAATTGACTGAATTGCACACAAATATGGCATTTTATAGTGCAAACCCCCTCGATATAATAAAGATTATAGCTCTAGGAGTTTGAATCCAATGCACATGCAAAGTCTTTTCGTATTTTCTTGTTGTAAGTCCCTCTCCATTGTGAAAATTATAATATACTATTTATTTTCATAACTTACCAGAGAAATTTGTTTTAATTGATTAATTTAAAGAGGGACGTCTTACTCTTAATACATTAAGTATTAAAATGTAAATTCTCCAAGGTTAACGCATTTTTAAATGAATATGCTTTCCTATTCGAATGTATGTATATTTTACACACGTCCTGTTTCTTATTCTAGAAACTGATTTAGGGTTTTATAAACTTTCTAAGATAGCTATACGGTTGCCACTTGGACATAGCCGTAAGTGTGCCCTAAAACAGAGGCTAGGGCTATGGAGTCTCTGCGGAGCGCACAGGAGCTCCAGGTAGACGATCTGCGTGTGTATTTCCCTTACGACTTCATCTACCCGGAGCAGTACGAATACATGGTGGAGCTCAAGCGAGCACTGGACGCCAAGGGACACTGCCTTCTGGAGATGCCCACAGGTACAGGCAAGACAATCACACTCCTCTCCCTCATCACAAGTTACCAGCTCGTACACCCAGGTGTGTGTGTGTGTGTGTGTGTGTGTGTGAGAGAGAGAGAGAGAGATCATGCTGAGTGTTACTTACGTGTCGGTCAGTCTCCAAGCTCATATATTGTACACGAACCGTGCACGAAATGGAAAAGGTCCTGTCTGAGCTCCGTTTCCTCCACGGACACCTGGTTAACAAACTCGGAGAAGACCGTTCCAGTCTGCTCGCATTAGGCTTGAGCTCCAGGAAGAACCTCTGCATTCATCCTACAGTGTCTCAATCTTCTCGGGATACCATCGATGCTGCTTGCCGGAAACGAACTGCTCCATGGGTACGAGCGTCACCCCACAACATTGAAACTTGCGGGTTTTATGAGGAGTTTGAGAAGCAGCAACACCATCAGTTGCCTCCAGGTGCGTACTCTCTTTCCGACCTCAAACAGTATGGGAGAAAGAAAGGCCTCTGCCCATACGCCCTCGCTAGATACATGATCCAGTTTGCCAACATTGTGGTTTGCAACTATCAATATCTGATAGATCCTAAGGTTTGTGGGCGTGTGTGTTTTGTATGTATAAGCTTACAATGTGCTTCCGACAGGTCTCGGGATCTATTTCAAACGAAATGCTCCAGAAGGATTGCATTGTTGTTTTTGATGAAGCTCACAACATTGATAACGTCTGCATTGAAGCTCTAAGTGTTAATCTTCGGGACAACACACTGAATGGTGCTTCCAACAACATTTGCAAGCTCCGAAACATTGCCCGCAAGTGAGTTATCTCTCTCTATATATATTGTTGTGTGTGTATGTAGTATGTGTGCTACGTTGCAGATGCAAAGAGGCCGATGCAACCCGCCTGCAAGAGGAGTATAACAGGCTTGTAAATGGTCTAGCAAGTGCGGGGAACCTTCAGGGTACGTCACTACATAGATATGTATATGTGTGTTGTTTGTTTTCATATATGATGTGTAGCACGATTTGTGCACGTGTTTACATATATATCTATATGATTACAGTTTTACACACTGTAGGATGTGTTTAGATCGTGTCCGTATGCTTATATATATGTTCATACATACGGATCATATATGATGGATGCATACAGTGAAAGAATTGGGGCTAGCGAATCCAGTTCTACCAGAGGACGTAGTACGCGAGGCTGTGCCAGGGAATATCCGTAAAGCGGAACATTTCATCTCACTTCTTCAAAGGGCAGTCGAGTTCATAAGAGACAACTTGCTTAATGTACAACGGTAATATACATAAACAGACTCGAACATATGCATGGTAACAAATATGTGTAACTATATACAGAGTAGAGAAGCACGGGCTCGTTTCTTTTACGGAGGGAATGTGCAGCCGTATAGCTGTCGACAAGAAAGCTCTCAAGTTTGCTATGACCGCTTAAATTCACTACTCACTACACTTGAGGTGTCTGAGATCGATGAGTTTCAACACATTCAGTCTGTATGTGACTTCTTGACACTTGTTGGTACTTATACACGGGGATTCTCCATCATCATTGAACCTTTTGATGAGCGCTTGCCACACGTACCGATCCTGTCTTACAGGTATTGTTTTAATTGTGTGCGCGTGTCTGTCTGTGGATTTATTTGCTAAACTTTGGGTTGCAGTTAGTATGTTTGGATGCATCTCTTGCAATGAAACCTGTATTTGACCGGTTTCAATCTGTGGTAATCACTTCGGGAACACTGAGTCCACTCGATCTTTATCCACGGCTTCTTAACTTTACCCCTGTAGTTAGCCGGAGCTTGCCAATGTCATTAAGCAGGGAATGCTTATGTCCAATGGTCTTAGCACGAGGAAGGTAAACTTTTTGATACTGTACATATGCTTATATGGATATGTATGTTGTGTATATTCAAACTGTGTAATTAGTTTGACTTTCTGTGTCAGTGATCAGCTTCCAGTGAGTACCAAGTTTGACACTCGAAGTGATCCTGGTGTAGTGAGAAACTATGGAAAGCTCTTGATCGACATGGCTGCTACAGTGCCCGACGGTTTAGTTTGTTCTTTGTTAGCTATTCATACATGGAGGAAACCATTGACAGTTGGAACGAGATGGGAATTCTAGAGGTACATTGGGCACGTGTGTGGTGTGTGTGTGTGTCCCATTTTTAACCATGTGTTATACATTATAGGAGGTAATGAAGTACAAGTTGGTGTTTATGGAAACACGGGACGCTGTTGAGACAAGTCTGGCCCTCAAATTATCGTCAAGCATGTGATGTCGGTAGAGGGGAGTCTTCTTCTCAGTTGCAAGGTTTGTATTGCATCACAATGTTATACACACACACACGTACACATTTATATAAATTAATGTAGATGTGTGTGCGTGAGTATCTATATGTGTGTGCAGGGGAAGGGAGCGGAAGGCATCGATTTTGGTGGCATTACGGACGTTTGGCTATAGTGTACGGCATGCCGTTTCAATACACATTGAGCAAGTGAGTGGTTGTTTTACTTAGTGTTTTAATAAGTTTGTGTGCTTATTGTTTGTTGTATCTAGAGTACTTAATGCACGATTGGAGTACTTACGGGAGTCGCTCCAAATCAAGGAGGATGACTTTCTCAACTTCGATGCCATGGTATATATATATATATACGCGCGTGTGTGTATGTTATGCTTGTTTACTTCATAATTTTCAGAGACAAGCTGCACAGTGCGTAGGACGAGTCATCCGCTCGAAAGCAGATTATGGGATGATGATTTTTGCAGACAAAAGGTATGTGTATACTATATAATGTGTGTGCCTGTTTGTATGTGTGTCTCATGTACATATATGTATTACACACTTGTCTTGTAGATACAACCTTGCTAGCAAAAGGCAAAGGCTACCAAATTGGATTACATCGCATCTACGGGACGCACATCTCAATTTGAGTACTGACATGGCTGTTCACATTGCTCGGGAGGTATGTTCGCTCTTGTTGTGTGTGTGTGTGTGTGTGTGACTAATATCCTTCTGCCAGTTCCTCAAAAGAATGGTTAAGCGTCAACCTGACGTGGATTTGGAGGCGAGCTCTAAAAGGCAACGTGTGCTAACATTACACTAACAATATCTATTGTATTTCAAACAAAATGTTGCATACAGGCACATTTAAGTGATTTCTTTGCAATAAATTTCAAAACAAGAGTTTATGCTTGTGTGTGCGTGTGTGTGTGTGTTTTCATGACATACATTATATCTGCGTGTAAACAGATACAGACATACAGACGCACACATACATACTGTAGAATGGAATTTTTACACATTGTGTTATAGTCAATGTATATACGATATATACAATTTTCTTCGCTCCGTTTCGAAAGTATATAAAGTTCAATTTACTGAAATAAATCATTATTGCTGTGACGTGTGCATTGTAATTTATCTAATACACATGGAGAAACATATACATATAAATATAAATATATAGAGTAGGTCCACGCACTCACTTACAATTCCGTGTGTGTGTGTGTGTGTGACGGAATGAGCAGTTAATGATATCCAGAAAAACATTCTCTCTCATATAGAAATAAGCAGCATTATGAAGACATTAGCAAACTATAAAAATGGTGTATGTATTAGATGTGATAACCAATACTAAGTAATCGTAGATAAGCCATATTTTTAGCCCTCTTTCTTGGTTCCACCGCTTTCCTTGTTGCCATCCTGACCTCCCAGCTAAAACACATGCAAAACTAATTAATATGAATGCTCTCTCTCTCTCTCTCTCTCTACACACACACGCGCGCGCGCACACAACTCTCCTCTCCCACATACATACAGAGCTCTAGCACACACGGACACAGACATACACACACACACCGCTCTTTCTATCCCACATACATACAGAGCTCTTGCATATAGAGACAGACAGAAACACACACACACCGCTCTTTCTATCCCACATACATACAGAGAGTCTTGTGTGTATGTTCTCATGCTGTATATATGTGTGTGTGTGTGTTTCTGTCTGTCTCTATACAAAAAGCGGTATAAAGTATTGAGAGACAGACAGACACACACACACACACACAAAGAGAGAGACACTTGCGATATAGTATATACATGTTTTATGCAAAGTCATTGGACAGGGAACTCATATTACAGTACACATATATGCAGCATAAGAACATACACACAAGACTCAAAAAGCGGTATAAAGTATTGAGAACACACTAACACACACACGCACACGCACACACACACACACACAAGAGAGAGACATTTGCGATATAGTATAGATATGTTTTATGCAAAGTCATTGGACAGGGAACTCATATACAGCATAAGAACGTACATACAAGAATTGAGAACACACTAACACACACACACACACATGCACACATTTCGGTGTGTGTGTGTGACACACACGCACGCACGGAATACAAACATACAGACGAAAGCTTGAGAGGATTGTTAGGATTGGGATTAGTGAGTGCTGCGTGGATCTTGTTCAGATCTTCTTGGGAGCTTGGAGGAACGTTTGGCATGTCCTTGAGCTCCTCCTCACTTTTCTTGTTGATCTCTTGTGCCATGTTGCTAGACATTTCATAAAGAAAAACAAAGAGAAGGATGAGTTACATAGGACTCCATATTTATACACATTTTCTGAGAATATTCTATAATGGATGGCATATACTGTGCATGTTCCGTATATGTATACCTGTATAGACATGTATACATACTTGTAGAAATGTTATTTTCACGAAATCGTACGTAATTTGATTTTGAAAATGAATTAAGACATTGTACCAGCATAACTAACATATTTCTGTCGTAGTAATTTGATTCTGTGAATAACCAACACATGTATATGTTGACCTTAAAATATATGTATACTAAAATACTTATGTATGTGTTTATCTTAATTACTTATTTAAGTTATACTTATACATGTAAACACATATATATACATTTATCGACTTAATTAATATTTGACATCCATATGTATAATAAAATCAATACTATAAATATTTATTAATATTTTAATATTAATTAAGATATGTCAAGTATAAGAATAATATGCACCTGCTGCTTGTTACAAATTGTCAGACCGTCCACGTCATCCACTTGGCCAACTCAATATGTTACCGTACACTCTACGTAGGAGGGTACAAGTATCTGAACATGTATACGTTATATGACGTATAATGTGTACATAACAAGCTGGCTGTGTTTTAATTATATTAAGAATATAAATGAAGTTGGGTTTATATCAAATTTTACTCTTAATTACTTTAGACAAATGCAACAAATTTAACGAGTAGTTATATTGATGTTGTATTTAATTAAGTTGTCCACACCAAAGTTACATTTATTAAAATTATCTTTAATTAAATTATTTACATCAAAGTTATATTTGTATTCCCTAAAGGTATAATTATTTTAAATTAAGTTGTTTACATTGAGGTTATCTTTATTAGTGTTGTCCTTAATTAAGTTGCTTACACTAATTAATGTTATTTTCAATTAAGTTATTTACACTTAATTATTTTTTCTACAATAATATAATTTCTTCTCAGTTTTAAGATTTATCATTAATTCTTTCTTTAAAAAAAAAATCAATATGCAAAAGTTTTAATTTAAAAAAATGAATCACTTATAAATTTAATATTGCAAATTACTTTCAACATAAAATTAACACAAAACAGAAAATTAAATGAACTAATGACTCTTACATATATTATTAAACAAATTAAATTTTTAATATGAAAGTTATTTATTAAGCCCCTTCATCTTAATTCTCAATACTTATACTTATTTTTTACATATTTAATAAAAATCTTTTCACATAAAATAATAATTATTAGTCATTCCTTGTGCTTTCCCTAAATGTGTATATTAAAAAGTTTAACATTATATATTATGGGGCAAAGGTTTAATGAGCTCTTTAAATACATTCACCTCGTAAACCTTAGCATCTCCATAATCAGCTGAAATAAAATTTAAAAAAATTACACGTATACACCCACATAGGTATATGCATGCATGCAGACTGGATACAAACAACAGTATGGTTTAGTATAATACACATGTATATGTATATGTATATAGGAACACACACACACACACAGAACTTAATACACATAGTTTGGTATGTGTATATATATGGTCTAGCCTCTATTTTAGGGCACACTTACGAAAATCGGGCATGGACAGGGTGCGGCGTGCGTTCCGACCTTGCCTCCTCCATTTCTGCGTACTCCAGCCTGGGGAGGCTATTGATGGGAGTTCAGGGACACAAGACCGCAGTATGCCTGCCAGTTTCAGCAGGTACGCTTCTATCTGAGTGTGTGAAGAAGCTGAGGGCATGGTCCGGTGCTGCCGAAGTTCACGGCCTGGACCCGGAGGAGGGGTTGTGGATAGCGGTTACACCTGAGGTTATGTCCTACGTTTGCCATGAAAATGAAGTGTTTCACTTCAAGCTCGTCACTACAGGAGTCGATTACAGCCAGGATTGGGCACGGACCGTCTTGCAACCCTTTCCGTACTCTGTGGTAGAACTGGAAGGCTTACGCCAAGCCTTGGCGGAGCCGCTACCACTTCCTATCCCCCTTGGCGATGCTCCTTACGCAAGTCTTGCACCGGATCTTACTCGACTGTTCACGCCTCACAAGTCATACCCGGCTGATACGGTCTCTTGTCCACCACGGCCTTCATGACCTCGAACAAGCCAGTGACAGGGGCACTTGGGACCTGGCATTTGTTCTCCTGTGGAAGAAGCTGCTCTCGTTTCTCGAGGTACATGCCATTAGCTTCAACCGCAACCACTTCGGGGCTTCAACTAAGTCTGTCCGGCCGGACTTGATGCTGTGGGTGATGAACAGGCTATGCGCCAAGTTTGAAAGACACTCTGGCAGCAGCATTCCAGGACTTGATAGACAAGATCTGCAACCTTCTGGTAGCTTACTATGGGCCGGTGCAGTGGATCATAGGGTTGCTTTAGCACAGGAGGACATGTGCGTGTGGGCGCTGAGGAAGGGGCAGCAACCAGATGACCTTAGTGGCTATTTGAACATGGGATCGCAGGTGCACAGGGCTACTTTGCTTACGTCTCTCAATTAATCTCCTCCGGGTGTGTTTGAGCCTTGCAAACAGCGTTTACAACAAGCTCACTACCTGCCCAAGCCATTCGATGTACTGCAGCCAGCTACTTATGGAGGACGAGAGCAGATTACTAGGACGCTGGAAATCAGCTATCCAACTGTGACAAAGACGATTAAACCGTGGTCGAGCATGAGATGAGGGTTCACCACCTCAGAGTATGTGCAGAGAGCTTTCCAAGCTGCCAGGGAACCTGGTGCAAGGCTGGTCAAGGCAGAGTCAGCTCCTCACTGGAGGAACAACAGGTACAAGGTGGTGATGCAGCCCGTGGGATTTGAGCGGCTGGTTTCGACTGAAGATGAGCTGCGGGGGGCGGTGAGAGACGTGCTGAAAGGCTTGGGGACGCTGCATGAGGCAGGGCTGGTGCACAGGGACGTCAAGTGGAAGAACATCCTGAACACGGAGCAAGGCGAGTGGATGCTCATCGATATGGAAACTGTGTGGGCGCGCGACCACGAGCCCAAGTGCTGCCCCCTTCGAGTTTGGGACGATATGTGTCTTGTTAAAGGAAAGTACACTGTGCAGTCGGATCTCTACCTTGTCGGCAAGCTCATGGACATCGTCCTCAACCTCAGCCCTGCAGGCGCGAGTTTCAAGTCCAAGCTTCTGAATCACGAGTTTGCAAGTGCTCAGCAGGCACTCGCACACGACTACTTGCTACCATTTTGTATTGAGCAATCCAATGAACGAATTTATGATCATCAATTTAACTAACAAATCAGTTTTTAGTGCTGTCGCTGGTTTTTATAGCCTACCAAGCGTCTTGTTTTTTCCCGTCAGGGCTTTGTATCAAGCAATCCAATAAAATTCGCTGCATCAACTTAATAGTCCCCTGTTGTTTCACAGTGACACTAAACAGTTTTACGATGGTTAATGCAGGTTCCTGCTCTTTTACAGACTTACTGATTTTAAACATTCATGGAGGACATTTCTTCCAGCAGGCTCCCTCCAATGGTCGTTCCACATTAGGAAGACACATGTAGACTTCCTCGTCCAACTTTCCTTGGAGGAATGCAGTCTTTCACGTCCATTTGGTGGAGTTCGCAGTCAAGTGCTGCTGTCATTGCCCAGAGTACCCTGGCAGAGGCAAGTCTAAGAAAGTTTTATCAAAGTCGAGTCCCTGGTGACAGTGAAAAACCTCTAGCTGCCAGCGGGGCCACCCGTCCGTGTTCATCGTACTTAACCTTGAAGATCCACTTGCTGCTGACATCAGATTTGCCCGGGGTACCTTTGTCAGAGTCCAGGTGGTCAGAGTGTGAGCGTAGTTCTTCGTCGATGGCCTTTTGCCATTGAGCTGCATAAGGTCCTGAGATTGCTTCGTCAATGGTTGCAGGTTCGTCGATAGTAGTCGTGCAGTTGAAGTCTGCATGGTGCACCCATGAGAGGTTGCTAGAGGTGCGAAAGAGCTCCTCCTGGTAGGCCAGCATCTTGTCCGTGGGCTTGATAGTGCGAGTGGAGCGGCGAAGTGGCCGGTCAAATGGTGAGGTTGCCGGCGCCTCGAATGAGTTGTCAGGAGAGTCGGATGTTTCAATACTATCTAGATAGAGATGGCGAATTGTCCGGGTTCGTGGTGGGTGGTGACTGAGTGCTGACTGGTGCCGGGGTGTTGTCCCGTTCGCTCTCCGAGTCCGAATCGAATGAGCGAGCTACCCAAGGAGAAGCCTGTTCGTCGGAGGTTACGCTTCGTCGAATGTAAAGGCGTCTAGTAAGATGCATGTAGGTGGTTGCTCCAAATACTCGAAGCTTTGGGGGGTGATGATTTAGAAGGTACGTTGAAGTGTTGACGGTTGATGTTACGCTAAATTCCCTTTGCCACTACCTTCCTTTGGAGCCCAAGCTCCTTGTAGTTTGTGGACTGTGAAGCAAAAACTGGCCACTGCCTACGCGATTTCCCCGTCTCTGCTAGTGGTCGACGGCAGTGGTGCACACAGGGGCATGGTATTTCTTACGTACACAGCGAGAGCCCAACACCTGATTGCTGGAATATAGAGAGCAGTTTTTCATCGCAGGCGTTACTGGTACAGAACAAGCCCCTTCATGTCCTTGTTGCTGATTGGTGTTTGCAGGACATAATGATTAGTGGCAATATGGCATCTTCGGTCGGACAAGATTGTGTTGGTGAGCAAAGTGCCTGTACACCTTATGAAGCTTGCATTTGATGGTTGTCTTCGGTGCTCTGCTGATGAGTTGAATGGCCGAGTCAATTTTCTGGACGGGACTATGGAGAAGAAGAAGCAGCTGCTCCTTTTCTACGATATCCAAAAGAATGCGTGGAATATCCACACATGACCTGTTTGAACGTTAATATCGACCGTGAACATGTTTGGTTGCAAGAGTATAATACATACGGGTTTATACTTACAAGAATTGAAGTCAAAATCCTAAACCAAGTCAGTGGATGCCCGTAGCAGATAAGTGTAATATTATGCACCTTATGATTTTCTACCTCCGGGTAAGACATGATATATATATATATATATATTATATATATATATATATGCACATTCTATTCTTACTTACATTCAGGGTACATCTAGACTTTGAACATGGACATATATATACACAGGAGAAGACAGCGTGGATTGCAATGCCGACGTGTATACGGATCTCCCCAGATCTTCACAGGCATGCATTTCATTATCTTGTAATACGGTCTCCCCAGTATTAGCTTCTTAGTATCTGAAATTCAACTGTTTTATTCACTTTATTAAAATCTATTTTTATAATTTTTATAATTTAATAGTATAAATTAGTTAATGTTTGATATATAAATTAGAAATTATAGTGTTTATGTCTAATATGCATTATCATCACAAATACGTACATAGATAGCTTTGTAGATCTAGATATGTATATATCACTGGAAACCGAAATGTATTAACAAATCACTATCATGCTTTGTTATATACCCAGAACGCACGAGGCTCTATACGAAGTGTCAATTACAGGACTTGAACTGGAATCTTAGTTGCAGTGCCACGTTTGAACGACGATAGGAATTCTTTCATGCCAGGTGTCTCCCCAATACGTGGACATCAGGGATATCTCCACGTATTTAGCAATGTTTAACCTACACAGAGAGAGCTATTGCAAGTTTTGGCTGCAAATATCTAAAGTAAGTTGTGATTCTATAATAATTTCTAAATTGCCAATTCTTATATATTCTAGGAAATGCAGGCTGGGAATTTCGTGTGTATTCTAGGTGCTGCTTCTTCAAGGCTTGCAAAATCGAGTGCAACTTTGGTGGCATTTTCTAAACAAGCCAGATTAAACGGTGTAGGATTTCTGCCATGGCCGATGTATCCAATGAACAGCTTGAAGTGTTTGGCAAGGCTGCCACTGGTACTGGAAGTCCTAGCAACCAGCGTGGAGACTGTAAGTAATAATACATATCTTTATAGTTTTTTTTATATAAATAATTGATTTTATTAATTAATTAAATGATTTTTTACAAATGTTTTATTGGATGATTACATTTCGTATTATTTTACAGGTCCCTTTTCTCAACGCATTTACATGGTGCTAGAAGGTAAGCTTCTATTAATTCCATGGTGTTTGCGGTTTGATACTGGTCTTTCTTGCAGAGAAGAATATTCCGTACAAAGCGACGTACGTTGAGGAAGGGCCTGACAAACCAGACTGGTAAACACACACGCACGCACGCACGCACGCACGCACGCTTTGATTAACACTGTTATTACAGTTATGAAGAATAATCCATCAGGGTTAATGCCAGTTCTCCGTGATGGTGCGAACTGGATACAAGACTCTGATAAAATATTTGAACACCTGGAGTCTAAGTTCAAGGAGCCTTGTCTCAAGACACCCCCCGAGTTTAAGAATGTGTAAGTCTTTACTAATGAATATATATTGTTAAGTTAATAAAAACCATTCGAGTACATAGTAATAGTTATTGTACATTCAGGGGGGAGGGGATTTTCCCGGCATTTACAAACTGGTTAAAGTCCACGGACCGAAGTAATCCAGCAGGGAAGGAGTTTGTTAATGAGCTTATTTCTTTCAACGAGCACTTAAAAGCGCACGTAAGTTAACTGTAGTTTATATGTATATATAGCGTGTGTGTGCTCTATATACATACGTAATGTGGTGCTTCAACAGGGACCTTACATAGCAGGAGATAAACCAACGGACTCGGACTTTGCTCTGGTGCCGAAGCTGCGACATGCCGTGTTGCCCTTAAACTTTATGGATTTTGAAATTCCGAAGAACCTAGATGCTGTGTATAAATACATTGAGGTAAGTTATACCATACATGTGTGTGTGTGTGTGTGCTGAAGTGTGTAAGTATGCAGCTTATGGAGTCGAGGCCGAGCTTCAGGAAGACAGATTCACCAGATGAAATGATTATGAGTGGATGGCAGAAGAAGTTTGATTTACCAGACAAGATTGAGAAGAATTCTGCTGTTTCCAAAGGCACTTAAGTTTGAGATTCCAGAATATGTATGGTATAGACTGGAATTCTTAGAATATGCCAGATATCCCTTGTTCTTTCTAACACATCGAAAGTAGCATATCTTGTTTTCTTAGACACCATATCCTCATGAAGCTACCATGGGACTGGGCTGCATCTCTCGATGAAATCCGAGAAGACGTCTACCAAACTCTTACATTATTGCTCGAACATTGAACTCTTGGACACTATCTAAACTCTTGAACATTAAAAGCTTGAATTTTATTGTTGAGACCATTTACAAACTTCAGCCAGATTATGAATCATTTATGTTTGATTCATATTTATTGTCAATATGTTTTACTTATTAAGCTCATCCCATTTGTGAAAGCAATTTTTATAGCTCAATAATTTTATACATATACACGATGTACCAAACGTGTTATTACATTATGTTACAAACATTTTCTCATATTACATAGTATTGTGCTATGTTATATGCAACATTACATAATATAGGTTTAGAGAAGTAAATTTTATTTGTATATAAACATTATGTGTGATTATATCCACACTTGCCCTTAACACGTCTTAAGTTAACTTATGGAAATGTCGTTCACACTTCAATCTCACATCACACGAGTTAAATGACTTAAATCACATCACACGAGTGTTTAACATGTGAATTATAAATTTATACTAGTATTATTTATGTAATGTTATATGCGAAAGTAATTTATTTATTATATTTTAAATAAAAATCATAAATAACATTAACATTAAATGTATGTGCAAATGGAAAATAAATAAAATAATACTTATCAGATAAAAATCACACAAATTAACATTAAATGTATGTGCAAATTGGAAAATAGATAAATAATTTTTATATGTTTTTATGTTATGTTTCCGGTGCAATGCACTCACCTCTTTTATACTTTGGTAGCCCACCTTCAACACAAAATTAATGCTTTTTATAATTGTAAATAATGGACTCAATATAATATGAATATGTTTCCATGTACGAAACATGTATACATACATTTATAGTTAATTACAACCATTGCTTATCATTAATGTATAACATGAGACTTAGTATTTCTAATGACATATTTGAATTTAATGAGATGCCAAACGAGTTCAAGAGTGAGTTATGTGGGTTGCTCACTCTTAAACGTGAAGGTTCTATCGATTGATACGATTGATACCTCTTTGTTGGAAGTAGAAGAGTTGTTCATCGTTGATCTTAGATGTGCTTAGTTTTCATGCTTGATCTTAGCCATCAGATTCTTATCTAGATAAGTATTGGTTGCACACTCATCTCAAGGAGCAATGAATCACAATGTGTGAAGTTCATGACACTAGTTGTGGATGGCTGAATTTATATGAGATCTCGGTAGCAATTGGAAGCATTCCAAAAACACGACCTTTGTTCATTATCATGTTCCTAGTGTTCTTTCCTCTATATATCTACATGTTGACGATTCTTTGTCAATGCAACCCAGTAAAACTTCCCAACATTATTGTCTCCATGTAAGAACATGCTATTGTACTTCCAAGTTAAAGCGGATCCATACTTACTGGAAAATGTGTTTGATTTGTAAAAACCTTGTTGCGAACGGGCGTTCGCGTACACATTTGTATTTCGTTTGCAAAAGATTGCCAAATTAAACGAATATTCTAAATTAAACGAATTTTTTACAATCTTTTATTTTCTTCCTGCCGGCGGGAGGCAATTGCTGTGCAATGGCTTGCCAAGCCACCTTTTCTAATTGTCCAGGGAAAAGGCGAAACTCCTTGTGGGATCGATTCATTATGGTGCAGCTTATGAGCAAGGCCACAGACAAGGCCCTGGACCTGCAAGTTCTGCAATGAGTTGAAATTTGGTTCGCTGAAGAAATTGATTGTGGATGTAGGGAGGGTCCGGGGGAAGAGATTGAGGTTTTGCTAGGTCAGGTGCCCTTGAATGTGCTCAATGAGATGCGAACGAAGTTCTTCATGATTATCATTACTGTGAAACACCACAAAAAGATGGTCCTACTGTTGCACTAAATGCCCAGTATGTGAACATCAACGGGGATTTTCAAGACTCCTTTCGGAGATTGGCTTCTGCTACCTGCCCACCGATTGTGAGTCATGGAACATCTTCATTTTCGCCAGGGTAGTAATGCTCCAAGTCAACAATCCTGGCTGCAATGGATTTTGCTGCTTCGAATGATAATAATGCAGCAGATGCCCAGACAGGGCAAGCACTCTCTGGAGGACTTTCCGCGGGCAACAACGGAGCAACATGTTAGGTCCTATGAATTCTAGTGGGGGGACAACTGGGCCTGGGCATGGCTGCTGCAGACAACAAAGCCTGCATACAACATGGCAAAACCGAGCTACATTGATGCAGATGTTGCTTTCGTAGGTTCATCTACGGAACTGCACAAGCCTTCAATGTTGTGAACACCCACTGGAAAGAGATGCTCAGTGCTGTGGGGAAAGCTTTCGGGCTACTTCTCGTGTCTCCAAAGTATGAAGCGATCTGGTGAAACATTTGAATGAGGAGTATGAAAGCTTGAACTCGAGGCTAGATGTTGTGCATGAAGGTTGAAGCGATTTGGCTGATTGTCACTGATAGCTGGCAATGCTCAAGGAAATGAAGCATTGTGAACTGATGGGTGAGCATTCATGGATCAGTGTTTTTGAAATTTTGATGCGTTGGAGGAGAAGAAAACCGGTCTCTAGTTGTGGTCGAAGTTGAGGCTTGTTCTCATGGAGGTTGGAGTTGAGAATGTGGTTCAAATGATCACTGATAATGGCTCCAACTTTGTTCAGGCATGGAGAGTTTCCAAAGATTGTTCACGCAGATGTGTTTGCCACTACTTGAGCCTCCTCTTGAAGGATATCGCTAACCTTGATTGGGTTCAACCTTGTGTGAGCGGTGTGAGAAAATTGTCAGTTTCATGCTGAAGAAGCCAAGCCTGGTTACAGCATTCGGAAAATTGCCCCTCGAGACCTCATCAAACCAGTCAACTAGATTTGTGTACAACTTCATGTGATGAGCTCCTTGACTGAACCGGACATGCTCAAAGCTTTGCAGCAGTTTGTGGTATCAATGTATGGTACCAAAATGGGATAAGTTGAGCGAAGCTTCAGTAGTGAAAGTCCTAATTTAGAATGGCGGTTTTTGACATTGTTGTGCTGAGGTTTTGCTGGTGATGAACCAATTTTGAAGGTTCTGAAGCTGGAAGGAGCAACCTCAGGGCTTTTGAGGAGATGGATCAGCTCAAGAGGCTCTTCAGGTTTTGGTTGTGAACAAGATGGTTGTTGAAGAGAGGATCAATGCCATCAAGCATTTCATCTTTGAGTTGAGCACGGAAGAGCTTGACCCGGTGAATCTCCAACTGCAAAGCAAGAGCCGAATGGAAAATGCTCCACTCTACACTCCAAAGTGCTGCTCATTGTTTGAATCCTCTCTGGTTAGCTTGCTAGAAGATTTGAGGAAAGAGTGATCTTCACGATTACTTTGAGCTGGTGGTTGGAGCCGAAATATGAGCTGCTTCAGAAGCTCACTTTCCAATATCGAGTTTCAGGGAAGTTGCACCACAGAGATGTCTCGTGCAATTGCCAACATCGAAAAATGCGCTCCATCCAGTGAGCTGGTGGATATCATTGTGTGTGTTCTCAACCAGACCGTATCAGCTTTAGCTTCTGAGCAAATTGGAGCATTTGGAGCATCGTGCAGACAAAGAGGCGAGCTCGTTTGCTTGTGAAGACCATAGAGAAGCTCGTGTTCTGCTACAGCAACTTGAAGTTGCTCAAGGAGATCGAAACACATGAGTTGAGGCTTCTAGAGGTGAATGCCAATGAAATAAAGGTTGAGCCTCAGTGGATCATAATGCTTTTGATGCAGGAAACACTCGAGGAGATTGAAGCGGAGCTGCATGTTGAAATGGAGGAGGTTTATGATGATGAAGCAAGGATGAAATCAAATGTTGATGATGAAGATGAGGAAGTATCATGATCACTATCGTTTGTGTGTTTGAAATTTAATTTCAAGTTTCAATGTTTCAAATTTATTTCTTTTATATATATTTAAGGTTTCTTTAGGGTTTTCTTACATTTGAATTATGCAAACCGGTATCTCCATTCGTATCATAAGTCTCCACATTTGAACACGTTCGTGTTCGTTTAGTTTGTCATTTGGCCATTTGTCGGTAAGTATGAACAGATCCCATTTAAACATAAGTCCATGAAATCTAGGAGCCTTGTTCGTCGCACTTCCTTCTTTTTGGTAACAAAGTTATAGATGCCTTGGCTGTCACCCCATAGATTATTCAATCGTGGCCTTGGCTGCACAATAAAGCTCCACCAATGCTGCTGGTTCGGTGCTGGTGCAGCCTTCCAAGTACTTAATGGAACTCCCATTCTCAACTACGATCAAAGTCCTTTCAAACTGGCCCGTCTCAGGCAAGTTGAAATGTACTCCAACTTGACATTTGCTGAAACATAGTAAAACCCATCACTGAAGATAGCCAAGTTCAAAGCAACATAAAGTCGGCCCAGAAGGGCACTACTCTTCCTAAGTATCTGTGGATACGCTCATAGTGCTATTGTACAGCCTCAATGATGGAGTAAAAATATGATTCCAGATCACGTATGTACATAAGTACTATCAAAACAACATCAATAGCCAGCTGAGGAGAAGAATTACAAGCCTCTAATAGGGTTTAGGGTTTTTCAATTTTTTCTAGGCAGCTACGTCAAATGAATTTGTACATGGCCGATCACTAAATATTAAACACATATTATATTATCCAAATTCTTAAATTAAATTAAGTATGTTGTTATTCAGTATGGTTCCATAACCAATATGTATTCTTTTAGTATAATCTCTGTATATAGCATAACACACACAGATATAATTTATGAGAAAATTAATTATTTTATATTTAATGCCTGCACTCTCTCACAGAAAAAATTGGCAATCATATAAAGTTACCGTCACCTACAGAAAATTGGTGAACACTATACACATAAACGTCAAACACACGTGTCTATATGTGAAAACAAATATACATCTACCCCAAGTGCGTACCAAGAGGCTGAGGCGTCCATTTCATATGCAGGAATATCTTGCCGCTTTTTACACCGTCCAGATCATATGCCTCGGAATATTCTCCCTCTTTTACTACCTGGACAATGTTAGGGCACATCGTCCCATATAATCCTGCATAAACTCGCCATCTCATTATTATATTATTAATATATTACCCTATTAATACTAATTCTTTTATAATTATACTCGTACACACATATCGAGAATATTATACATTATCAATCATAATAATAACTATCCGTCATTACATATGATAACATTAATATTCTTTACTTAATTATGTAATACTAACCTTTCCGAAGGTATCGTGATCCCATATTTCAACGATTATCATATCGTGAACAGCGTCTTCCACCAAAAATCAAACGTCTGATTCCATTCAGGATTAAGTGTTTTAAACAGCACCTGTTAAACACCATAGGGTGTTAAAAATATATATAAGATATATCATATAGTATTTCTACGATTCACACATATACACAAGAAGACATATAAATCACACACACACACACACATATATCATACTATACAACACGGATTCGTCTCTATACCTGTTTATGTACACAGCAGTTGTTTGAGTATGTGATGAACATAAACGAACTCGTATATATACTTCGATTCATATGTGTGTATGCACGTATGTATAAGTAATGACATACATATATATTGCATGCATACTAACACAGACACACATCACATACTACACAACCTTCTTATTATATGTTCCATACAATTTACACACATACGTGCATACACGTAGATGTACGTATGTATGAATGTTGTTAAGATGCAAAATGAATACCAGTCAACATTATTACGTACACACTAAAACAGATACAGACATACGACTCACACACGCGCACCATGACTATAATATATATATATATATATACCTTGGTTTTCACTTTTTGGTCAGTTTTCTTCATACGTAAGACAGCAAATGGATCTGCAGACCCATTTGTATCTGCTGGAATCAAATTCTCCGCTCTGACCACGGAGACCGTGAGAACTCCACGGCAAAATTCTCCGTCTTGAGGATATCTAGAGGGAATATTCTGGCCTCTAGGGTGATATTCTGAGAATATGTTCCTTTCCGTGGAGTACTAGGACTTGAGAGTGCCCTTCCTGGACTGGTTAATTCCTATGAAAACATAAAATACTGTTACAGTTTATATCTCTGTAAATACAATAAATACACATCTTATACTATTAATGAAAACGTACTGTTGAGTATCCGTTCATGCCAGTCATCATTGTCTCCACGGATGTCAATGGGAACTTTTCTTTTAAATAAGATCCTGAATCATTTTCGTAGTATATGAGTTCCACTTGCACCTGACAATACAGCATAAATTTATTTTATATCTTACTTATCAATAACCATACATATATTTTGATTTATTCTTATTTGTGTTTTGTTCTCTCGTGTTATTTACGAAATGTTAAATGGCAAATTATCGATTTAGATATCATGTACATGCAATAATCCACTAGCAAAACTTCATAGAACACACACTAGTGACACATAATGCATACCACATGCAGGTTTGGATTATTGGGGTTAACTGGGGGTTTAGTGGTTGGTTGCCTTGTGTGTGTATGCAAGCCCGCACATTTTCATTTATAACACTCCGTATATAACATAAAGGCATCGAACGTTTTCTTCCATATATGTAATAAGTTACTAGTAGTAGTTTAAGGATGAATGGATAATGCGCACCTGTCCACGATACTTGTGCTCTCTGGTGTTCTCAAGGTCTTTAACCAAAGTTAACCAGACGTCTTTCAGTACACCAGGTTGCAAGTTTTTCAATTGAAAAACAGCACCTCCAAGCAGCTGTGCACTTTGAACACCTATAACCATAGAGTCTAAATTAATCTGTATATGTGTGTAGGTATATGCAATTATATACATAGTGTATTTACGTATGTGTATGTACATAAATCTGTACGTGTATGTAGATTCGTACATATTTATTAAGTACCTTCGTCATCGTAGACCTGGACGGTAAGTTGCTGTGTAGCCGGATCTTCCACCTCAAATATATATCTTTCGTTCCAAATTGGGTGCAAGTCATTGTTCTTCAAAATAGATATTAGTATTACTAAATATGTATTCTCAGAAGATTTCTATTCAAGCTATTATCAATATTAGTTATGAAAAGCTATTAACTCGAATTGGATATATAAAACTACATGGAATATAGTTATTATATGCTTACCACTGTTTTACTTTTCTTCATGCGACTGGGGATGGGTCTAATGAACGTAACCGCAAAAGGATCAGATTTTCCGACCAAGTCCTTGTTTTGCAAATTCTTTGCTTGTACAAGTTTTACTTCCAACGTTCCAACAACACGAACTTCAAATTCCTAAACAAACGAGTCATCATGTGCATATACGTAGCACACATATACGGACAACTGCGACATAGATGTCTAAAGATGCATGTACAGTATAGACTATATATACACACATAAATTTATACCTAAATACATAACCCCAAGCATATGTATATGTGCGTCCAGCGTTCACCTAAAATTACGTATTGTTATACTATATGCATAATCATATTATCACATAATCATATGATTATGTGAGCTATATTAATAATTATAATACCATATAAACATGCAAGTATAGCGTACAATACATGAAACAGGTATGTATATATTATATATGGTATACATATATATATATATACAGTATATGACCATAAAGCTATACACACGTACGAGTAGTCCCCTGGCACAATGGGTATAATCTGTCGCACGGGCCACAATAGTGAATCGGTTACAGCGGATTTGAGCATTCCCTGAAGAAATAATGTCGTTAACAGATATTATGACCCCCCACCCCCCCCAATACACACAATGATGGACTTACATCAATAGCTCCTGCAAGCCCAGGGATCCCTGTTATATCACCCCCAATCACCTTCAACTTAAAATCCAGCTTTTTCTATAGTAATACAAATATAACCAATTAAAATAACTTACACGTTAATAGAGTAACTTATATACAATTGTATATCTAACTGCATAAGTACAATTATGGAGTGTGCATGCACGCAACTTACATTAAAAAAAAAAGTGAGAAAAAAAAAACAAAAACAGAAAAAAACATGGTTACCTTGACACGTAAAGAATACACTATGGCTCCAAAACAAGGAAGCTCTTCCAGTAATGGCTTGAACATGATCCGAAAGATACCCGCAAAGGCAGCATTTTTCACCTGGAAGCATTAATAACATTGTAACATGTATTAAATTCCAGAATAAAATATGTATAATGTGCGTGTGTGTGCAATGTACACAATATGTTTACGTATGATCTAATATCTTACTTGAATTGGAAAAGAGGCACCAACTGCAGTAGTAATTCCCAATATGATGCTAGGATTACCATCCCATTCAACCTCTATTTCCATCACCACTTCATCCTCCTCATCGTCCACCATCTTTATACCTGCAAATAGCAAGTCACGGATGTGCATGTATATCTGTGTACGAGAGAGAGAGGAGAGAGAGATGGTACCTACAAACTGAGGAGCAACAGTGCCCAGTGTAAATTTATTAAACTTGAGACTAGAAATCAAAGGTGGTCTGTATTGATCCAAAATGGGTTCCAGAATGGTCTTTGCCATTGCAGATGCCGCCTATCAAAGAGAAGAAAAGAAAAAGCTCATAAATATATGTAAATGTATATAGATAACCACAATAGACAAGAATATATATATATATATGCACACGCACACACACCTGGTCGATGTAGGGCCAAACCCTCCGTAATTCCGAATTTATCCAGCTGACCTGGCATTATTCAGAAGACCAGTTCAAACATACACACACAGGGAGTCTGCGTATGTGCATTTACCTTATGAGACTGTGCAAAGACGACCCATGCCGGGACGGAATGTTTCTGGAATATATTCTTAATGCTATCCTGATTGAGCTTGGAGAAAACGCTTGTCGAAAAAGCCTAGAACAATGAACAAAAATCACGCTTAGTTCCATTACAAACACACACACACACACACACACACGTTTATATGTATATAATCTTGCCCATTATCGACAGCGAAGCATGACTCCGTTTTTTAACAAATCAAGGAGGAAAATGTAAGTAAAGGAACGGGAAATTGCTTACTTTGTACAACAGATAGAGGGAGGAAGCAAGAAAAATGCGACAAAAAATCGAGACTTCTATGTATAAAAATTTGTAAAAAGCCTACTTTTCTTCATCGAATGCAGATTTTGCACAGGAACTTACAAGTTTTTGGCGAGAATTTGAGCGCCTGTTCTCCGAGAAGACAAATCCGAAGATGAGCGCCAAACCGAGAATGAAACCGATGATGAATCCGCTGATCAACGCCATAGCTTCTCGAATCAAGCGCCAGCCAAGCCGATCATAAGCGCCATACCTGCTCCTTCACGAACTGCTTCTCCACGAACATTAGACGTCCATCGCCATAGCTACACCTCGATGAACACCCTAGACGATCAGCTCCATGAAGCGCTTATGAATCCGCTGAGCGCCATAGCTGCTCCTTCACAGACACTATACATATCCTAGACGATCATCGCCATAGCTCCTCCGTGATAGATCGACTCTAAACCCTCGGCTTCTCCTCTACCCTCAGAATCCAAAACACGAGCAATGCGCACACAGAGGGCCATGGCTGGTTAAGGGTAGCCGTACATCCTTTGTGGCCCATTCCGTCGGTGGCCACGTCCACAATAATATTTATTATATTTAGTATATCTGTCGGGATATTATTAAAACAATTAAACATGTAAGGCAGTGCATATGGTACCTATATGTTATAGCTTTAACTATATAGCTTTTAACTATGTGTGTGTGTGTGTGTGTGTGTGTGTGTGTGTGTGTGTGTGTGAGGAAAATATGTTTTCTGTATTTTGTTTCTAACCTTACTCCCTTAATTAAATAAAAATAATTGATAAAATAATTTATTATAAACAAATTATCAAAACTGTTGTGTATATGTAATATTAAATTGCTAAAAGACGAATTTTCTTCACGTAATATGCACTTACAAATTCATACACAATACATATGGTTCATACCATACACATCTTGTGCATGTGTAATATAAATACAATATATATTTATATATATTCTGTGGTTTTTTGTTAAAGACAAGACTACCAGCACTTTGGCCTATCTTTTCGCGCCATCGTGGGAGACAGGTTCTATATACATAGGCATATGTATGTATATATACGTATATAATGTGTATATATGTATGTATGTGTATATGCTTATTTAACACAGATATATGATAAGTTATTTTGGGAGCATAGAATGTCTAATATCAAACTGCAAGGTGTCTAAATGATTATATATAATATTATATTGTTTTACCATATTACATGTATATGATAGTGGGTTATGGTATGTATATATAATTTTGATTAATTAAATTATAAAAACCGGCACTATAGACAATTTAAACTCTCTGACGTCATATGTATTATTCACAACAAGGAGGATTCAAATACAATAAATTTTAGATTATTATGTGTGTTTTCTTGTATATACATAAAGTAATATTAATATTTATTTGTTATTCAATGATTTAATACACATAATAATTTATTCAAAGTGTATAATGTTTTTATCTGAGGTTTTCATGCTTTCATATGTTTTATTCATGCTTAATTCAATTAAATTAATAATTAAAATAATGCATTTGTTGTCAATATTGGTTTATAATTTAGTTCTTAATTAAATCTTTTTCTAAATTTAAAGATTGTGCATTTGCATATTTATATTTAAATTTATGTTTTATTCATATTTCTTTTGCATGTCTCTTTTGAAATTTGAACATACATTCCATTTAATACTTTTTATATTTAAATAATGTGCATTACAATCTCGTATAAAATAAATAAATTTAATAAATTGGTTATGACCCCTTTACGAAAGCTTAACTCTAGTATGTTTGAGAATGTAAATGTAACAAAATGAAAATAACTAAAATGAATCGTATTTTAAATAAAAACTTAAGAATACATAATCAAATTAATAATAACTATCTCATTTCAAAGTGTTCATTTCATAATCTCTCGTGGTTCTTATTTTATAAACTCATAATCCAATTATAAAAAATATTGTTTATAAAAAAATGTAAATAACTATTTTACTAAGAAATATAAAATGTTAGAATTTTTATACACTAAAAATAAAAAATTTATTTAACATATCACAACTTGGAATTGCTAAATAAATATTAATAAAATTACCAAGTAATAATCTCACAAAAAATTAATATTACATATAATCATTTCATTTGTTAGATGTGGCATATTTAATAAATTAAGTTTAATAAACCCTAATTAAACAATTATTTTTGTTAATATAAAAAAGGGAAATTTTATTTACATTATGTATATATATATGTTAATTGTAAAATTGTTCATCTAATTATTATTGAAAACATTATGTGTTATAAATTAAAATAAATGATCTTTTCACATACGTACAAATTATTTAAATATATATATTTTTAATTTATAATCTCATGTTAAAAGAAATTATTTAATGCTCATTTTGGGTCTAGTCTAACATAGAAGATTTACTCATTAAATTTATAAAAATAAATAAATTTAATGCTCAGCGTTATTAAATATGCATTGTTATGTCTTTGCAAATTTTCATTCCAGTTATATAAATAATGAATGTGTGTGTGTGAGGTTAAGTATATGTATCTAAGTTTTATTTTTATATAAAAATTAATTATTTTTATTTAATACTATTGTTAACCATCTTAAACTTATTTATCAATTGTATGAATTTTATAACTTCTTTAATGCTTCATTAATTAAATTTATTAAATTTTACTAAAATTTATAAATTTTATTAATTATTGTATAGTTGATCCCTTTGTTGAAGATGATAATAATTACAATTAAATATTTATAACATTATTCAATTAATGCATATAATTTATATTATTATACAAAAGCTATTCAAAATAAAAACATTTGCATCATCATTGTAAATAATTTTCTAACCTATTACATTATAATATAATTCAAAATAGTTAAAATTATTTATTAACTTTGTATAATAAATAATTGTATAAAAAAGAAATAATAACTGAAACTCATATATAATATAATGGTCGTTTGAAGGTTCGTACGAATGTATTAATTAATTACATACATGTATTGAGTTTTTATATATGTTAAATATTTTAAAATATTAATATTAATTTATAAAAATAAAATCAATAAAGAAAGACATTATTAAATGAAATAATTAATCATATGGTTAATTTTGAATCAATATTAATTAAGAAAAGGACAAAAATTGAAATCATTATTAATAAAAAAAAGTTAAAAAAGTTAAAAGATAAATATAACATAACTATAACTTTTAATAATTATTTAATGTGCATATTTAAGTGTAGAATGTCTCGTATATAAGTTAAATAACTATAATTATAATGTACATTTAATATATAAATCCATAATATAGTACACACTTGTTTTTGATGTGGTATTAAATTCCTTTAACTACCATAATTTTTATTTTTTTTTGTGTTCTTTTTAATACAATCGCTAAAAAAGACGAATATATGTTAGTTTTAAAAGTATTCTGTGTGAGTCTTTAACACAATGTAGTAAATTATTTGCATTTTGTAACAGAATTAGATAAGTTAATATAAAAAGATGAATTATAGTAAAAATAATTTAGTTTGATTTTAAAATTATATTTTATTTAAATAATTTAAAAAGATAAAGAATTTAAATTTAATTAAAGGTTCTTGTGTTAAAAAGATTGAAGTCTTTATTAACCATAAGACGATCTGACATGTAAAGATACATAAATAACTCCACTTTATTAAAAATATATAAATCCTATAAACACGTCAGCTTGAATTTAAATGGTTAAATTATTCCTTTAAAGTGAAATGTTTTTACTTAAATCTTTTTATAATTGATAAAACTTTTATGGAAAATGCATTCAATTAAGTAATATCCCACATATATAATGTTATTATATTTTGCATCAAGGATAGCTTAAATTGATTTTATAATTAACTTTTAAATTTAAATATCATATATTTTGAGTGTCCTTTGGACGATTCAGCTCTGTCACAAAGTAAGAAAAATATCACTATATTTTTAAATAATAAAATATATATATATATATATATATGAAGAAAGTAAATTAGTAGTGGGTTTTTATTTTCAAACATAAAATCCCACTCTAGCTTAATAAAATTTAAATTAATTTCTAATTTATTGAAAATAAGAAGATATATCGTTAATGTTAATGAATTTGTTGCTCTCGATTTTATTCTGTGTAAACCAATCTTAAAAATAATAAAATTTAATATTAATTTCTTATTTATTGAAAATAAGAAGAATATCGTTAATGAATTTGTTGCTCTCGATTTTATTCTCAGTGTAAATTTTTTATTTTTTATTTTGTTATAATTTTTTCTTATTTTTAATACAGCTTTTCTTTCTCATAGTTATTAATCATAAATGCATAATAAAGATGTAGAATACAGAAATTCTTTAAGAATATAAAAATATTAATTTATAAACCTTATAAAAAATTATTTTAATTCAGCAGAAAGTAATTTAATTAAAAGGACTTTTGACTAAGTGACCGTATATCCATAGAGAATATCTCACAAATATGGCGGACGGTATTAACGGTTGAACCTATGAACATAGAAATTATTTAGATAATCTCCCCCTCTAATATTGTATTTCTTTTTAAATCTTCTTTATATATATAGACACACACACACACACACACAACATGTACGTTAGCTTATCAATGCAAACTGGGTGTATGCATGATAAAATTGCTTGTTATAGAGTTTATTAATAGTTTACTAATTACTTAAAATTTTAGTGAAGTTTATTTCGTAAAAAAGATTACCACTTGAAGTAATTTATATATAATTTCTTTAAAATATTAGACCGCCTAGAAGGTTTGTTTTAATATATTTTAGATTTTATATATTATTTTATTTAATAGAAACAAGATAGGCTTATGCAATACTATATGTAGTTATGTATTTAAAATAGAGGTTGTTTGTTTCTAAAAACCCATTTAAAATGGAAGTTTTAGATTTAACTGTCGAACCTCCACTTAAATTAAGTATATTGTTTCCTCAATATTATTTCTTACTATATATACATATCTCAAAGTTAAGAACATGACATATACTCATGCATCGTTATGCGTACAAATAAAAAGTCACACACACACACACACACCTGTTGTATTCACGATCATATGCATGTACACACATGTACAGAGAGATATTTAAAAATAATACCATGTATAATTGTTTGCGAGTACAATGAAATCTAAATAATTTCATTAAGTTAAGAATAATAATTAAATTAAAAATCTAATTTAGAAATAAACGCATTAAATTAAGAATACCAATTGAGTTAATATCGTTAAATAATTAAGCTCATTGAATATACACATCAAAGTATATATGTGTGTGTATATATCTTGTCCTTTTACAGCTATCATATAGAAAAGCTCATGAAAATAACATAAGAATGTTTTAATACATATTCAGTATTTTAATGCAGCATTTATCTATCTGTTCATTCTTGAATATATATATATATAAATTTATTTATTTATAAATTAAGCTTAGCTCAAATTTAGATATGTGCATATGCTGAAAGAGTTGTGTTTGTTCATCTTTTTCAAATTCTTTATTTCAATCTTAATAGTAATCGGCATATATCAGCTACTCGAAGGCTTAAATATACAACATAATATCAATAATAAAACGAATACATAATGTCAAAGAACAGGCTTCTCAAGATAATATTGGCTCCAAAGATAATTTTGAAATAATCACTAACTCTTTAATTTTCAAAACAATGATAATTATGTCACTTGACCGTGAAAAAAAAACCTTATTTTCACTACCTAATTAGATTATTATTTATTTTATGTATATATGCATGCATAGATGTACAAAAATTATATAAAATTATAATTTAATAATACATAATATTTGTAATGGAAGTGATTAATAAAAAACATTATATGTATAAGTGTTTATAAATATATTAATAACTATACTAAAATTTAATAAATAATAATCAATTTATAGATTTCAAATTTACAAGTATATATACAGTCTTGTGTGTAAGTAAGCATAATCACTTTTATGTGATTTATTATATTAAGTTTGATATCAATTAAACTCGTATATACAAATGTGAGTATACACTTCTAACTTTATATTTATTATAAAATAATTTTTTTATATAATATTGTATGGGTAAAATTCATATTTCGATGTTGTATTATGATACTTTTTATTTTTGTTTCATTTAAAAAATATAAATATAAGAAATATATTAATTCTATTTAAAGTATACATTTATAAACAATATTTATTTTAATTTAATGAGTAAAATCCATATTTTGATGTTTTTTTTAAGTTTTTATAATATTTTTATTTTCATTTCATTTTTAAATATATAGAATATATTAGAATATAATAAATTCATTTAAAATCAAATGTATTCTTAATAATACATAGAGTCATATAATACAAAATACAACAATTATAAACATTTATAAATATGTTTATCGCATATTTATAAACATGAATATTTAATATATTAAACTTTGAATATAAATTTTGATTAATTGAAAACATTTATAAACATGATCACATATGTATAAACATTTATAAATACTTCATAATACATTTGTATCAAAATTAATTGTTCATATTACAATTAAAATAAAATAATAATTTTTTATATTGTTTATATGCATTTAAATGGTATATTCTAACATATTTCACTTAAATAAACATATTCTTTACGTATTTAAAAAGATCATAAATAAAACTAAAATAAAAATGAAAAATAAGTATAAAGAATGAAAAAAACATTATTCTTATTGTTTATCTTAATGATTTCAAATGAATTTACTATATTTAACATATTCTTTAAAATGTATTAAATTTTTATTAATTTAAAATAAATTATTTGTTTTAAATTTATAATAACATAAGCATTATTAACGATTATAAAGAAATTCCTTTTATATTTGAATTTTAAATTTTATTTTGAAAGCACATAATGACATATCACTAGATAAATATGTGTATATGTTTAAAGTCAAACAAATAATTTAAAATATTTAATAAATTTTTATATACTATTATTTAATTGGTGTTATCTTTTCTACAATATATAAAAATTATTTTATAATAAATATAAAATTAGAAGTGTATACCCATACTTATATATAAGTTTAATAGATATCAAACTTAATATAATAAATCACATAAAAGTGATTATGCTTATTTACACACAAGACTATATATACTTGTAAATTTAAAAATCTATAAATTGGTTATTATTTATTAAATTTTAATATAGTTATTAATTATTTTATATATTTATAAACACTCATACATATAATATTTTATTATTGATCACTTCCATTACAAATATTATGTATTATTAAATAATAATTTTATATAATTTATTGTACATTTATGCATGTGTACATAAATGAATAAAAATTACCTGGGTAGTGAAACAACAACTATTATGAAGATTCAAACCAAGAATTTAAAGAAGATGAATAGGTACAACTCTTTTAACACATACACATATAAATCTGAACTGATTCTAATTTAGAAATATATAAATATATATATATATATATATATATATATATATATATATATTCGAGAAGTCTTTATAATCGAAAATGCGAGTTGGTTTAACTTAACATTAGTGGGAATGTTAAACGACAACTTTCAACAACTTAATAATGAACGAGAAATTCTCCAAAAGCAATTTAAAAATACTCAAAAAGTTTAACATATTTTTCAAATGCAACTAAAAATGCATTTTACACTCTTCAAAAAAATAACATAAAGAAACACACCATTATATAAAACTCTGGAGTGTAGATAAAGCATTAATATTATTTATTTAAATTAAATGGGTAAAATTCATATTTTGATGTTGTTTATGTATTTATGATACTTTTCATTTTTGTTTCATTTAAAAAAATAAAAAATAAGAATATATTAAATTATTTAAAGTATACATCTACAGGCAATATTTATTTAATTTAATAGCAAAATCCATATTTTGATGTTCTTTTTAATGTTTTTATAATACTTTTTATTTTCATTTTATTTTAAAATATACAGAATATATTAAATATAATAAATTCATTTAAAATCAAATGTATTCTTAATAATACATAGAGTTATTTAAATACAAAATACAATAATTATAAACATTTATAAATAATACAAATATAAAAATCAATTGTTCGTATTACAATTGAAAATCAAATAATATTTTTTTTATTGTTTGTCTACATTTAAATGGTATATTCTAACATATTTCTAAATATATTCTTTACGTATTCATAAATAAAACTAAAATAAAAATGAAAACTATCATAAATATAAGAATAAAAAAACATTATTTTTATTGTTTATCTTAATGATTTCAAATGAATTTACTATATTTAACATATTTTTAAAATGTATTATATTTCATTAATTTAAAACAAATTATTGTTTTAAACTTTATAATAACATAACCATTATTAATGATTATAAAGTAATTCTTTTATATTTTAATTTAAAATTTTTTGAAAGTACATAATGACACATCACTAGATAATATATGTGTATATGTTCAAAGTCAAACAAATAATTTAAAATATTTAATAAATTTTTATATACTATTGTTTAATTGGTGTTGTCTTTCCTATTAATTTAAAAATAAATATTGCCTATGGATGTATATTTTAAATATATAAGAAATATGTTATTAATACTTTATCTATTTACTTGTTATTTAAATAAAATTTAAAATCAAAATAAAAATAAATTACTTTTTAAATAATTGGTATCTACTATATTGGAAAATGTGTTTCATAATAATAATTAGTAACCATATAATATATTTCAAAAATTAAATGTAATAACTTTTGAAATAATAAATAAGACTATATAAGTTAAATGTGGTATAAGTACATACATCATATATAAATATAAAATTCAAGGTTTTAAATCCTACTTAAATTAAAACTTTTTACTAATATAATAATAATTTATTAGTAAAAATTTTAATAATTTTATAAATAATACCGTTACGAAAAAATATCATCGAAATTAAGTATAACTATACGAGTGTAACAAGTATACAAAAGTATTTTATTATTGGTCAACAAAACAGTTTATATGATAAAATTTTATTAATTTTGTATTATATATAAATATTTTAATATATTAATATAATAAACTTACTAACACATTTTATTTAATGACCATGTGTTCACACTTTGCTACTATATCATAAATTTATTAAATATATATTGTTTTTCTTAAAAAATGCTTATTAATTTATTTTATAAAAACAAAGTCATTAATCTAGATTCTTAGGTATTATTTTTTTTAAGAAAGTTATTTTCTTTCTTTTTAAAAAAAAATTACTTTAGGATTTTAAATAATTATTTAGGACCATTAAATTTATATATTCTAACATATTTAAATGTATTTTAAAAAAAAGTTTGCATAAATCACATTTTAGCATGAAAGAAATAAACAAAAATAAAAGATAAAAGGCATTATATTGATATATATGTGTGTGTGTGTTTTTTCTCATATTTAAGATTTTATGAAAACCAAACAATGTAAAAGAATTAAAAAGTTTAGATATTTTTTGTAAAAACACAGTTTATTTTATTAAATATTTATTTATGAAAAATTTTTTGAATGACATATCATTTCCAAATATAATAGTAAACAAAAAAATTATTAGTTTATGTACTTTGAGATTTAACATATAAAATATAATACCATGGTTCATACATTATTACTATTTTATTTTTATTAATAGTTTTACTTACTAAATTCTTTAAAACTTTTCATAAGTGTTTCTAACAACTTAAATAAATTCATCTTTAATTATTTAATTAATTGTACATCAATAGAAACATATGTATTAGTTACATCCACTATATAATAATATCAATTTTGACTATAAAGATTTTATATTTAACACTAAATGATATTAAATTTATATAGGATTTATTAACTTGCTTGAAAACATTAAAAGTTAAATTATGATTTGATTGTTGTGAAATATCAGTTATAATAAGTTTAATTAGAAATTAATTAATTTCTTTTTATTTTAAAAATATAGCAAATGGATAAGCAAAATAATGAATGATGGAATACAAAATGAACCACTTGAACAATATGTTAAAACTATATTATATATGTGAAAATGCATATATGTGAATGTATATAATTTAGAAATATGTTTTTTATATAACTTATACTAATTTGTTATAAATTGTAATGTATACATTTGAACAAATACTATTCAGTTGGCTTCTTATTTGAAATTTATGAAATAATACATGTATGTCATTACTTATACATACGTGCATACACACATATGAATCGAAGCATATATACGAGTTCGTTTATGTTCATCACATACTCAAACAACTGCTGTGTACATAAACAGGTATAGAGATGGCACATGTTCCAAAAGGACTATGGATCGATAGTGTGCACGATGATCTATTAGATTTTGGATCGGTAAATAAAAACAAAAAAAAAACATATCATGATATCTTCACCCATCTAGTTTTTTCAATTAGTTATATATTGCATGCATACTAACACAGACACACATCACATACTACACAACCTTCTTATTATATGTTCCATACAATTTACACACATACGTGCATACACGTAGATGTACGTCTGTATGAATGTTGTTAAGATGCAAAATGAATATCAGTCAACATTATTACGTACACACTAAAACAGATACAGACATACGACTCACACACGCGCACCATGACTATATAATATATATATATATATAACACCTTGGTTTTCACTTTTTGGTCAGTTTTCTTCATACGTAAGACAGCAAATGGATCTGCAGACCCATTTGTATCTGCTGGAATCAAATTCTCCGCTCTGACCACGGAGACCGTGAGAACTCCACGGCAAACTCCACTTGGTTAAATATATAATATATAAATACAATATATATTATTATATTCTGTGGTTTTTTGTTAAAGACAAGACTACCAGCACTTTGGCCTATCTTTTTCGCGCCATCGTGGGAGACAGGTTCTATATACATAGGCATATGTATGTATATATACGTATATAATGTGTATTATGTATGTATGTGTATATGCTTATTTAACACAGAATATATGATAAATGTCTAATATCAAACTGCAAGTGTGTCTAAATGATTATATATAAAATTTATATTTTTTACCATATTACATGTAATGATAGTGGGTTATGGTATGTATATATAATTTGATTAATTAAATTATAAAAACCGGCACTAAGACAATTTAAAACTCTCTGACGTCATATGTATTATTCACAACAAGGAGGATTCAAATACAATAAATTTTAGATTATTATGTGTGTTTTCTTGTATATACATAAAGTAATATTAATATTTATTTGTTATTTAATGATTTAATACACATAATAATTTATTCAAAGTGTATAATGTTTTTCTGAGGTTTTCATGCTTTCATATGTTTTATTCATGCTTAATTCAATTAAATAAATAATTAAAATAATGCATTTGTTGTCAATATTGGTTTATAATTTAGTTCAAATTTAAATTGTGCATTTGCATATTTATATTTAAATTTATGTTTATTCATATTTCTTTTGCATGTCTCTTTGAAATTTGAACATACATTCCATTTAATACTTTTTATTTAAATAATGTCATTACAATCTCATATAAAAAAATAAATTTAATAAATTGGTTATGACCCCTTTACTAAAGCTTAACTCTAGTATGTTTGAGAATGTAAATGTAAAATAACTAAAATGAAATCGTATTTTAATAAAAACTTAAGAATACATAATCAAGTTAATAATAACTATCTTATTTCAAAGTGTTCATTTCATAATCTCTCGTGGTTCTTATTTATAAACTTTTATAATCCTAAATTATAAAAAATATTATTTCTAAAAAGAATGTAAATAACCTATCTTACTTAAGAAATGTATAAAATTATTAATGCTGGAATTTTTATACACTAAAAATAAAAATTTATTTAACATATCACAACTTGGAATTGCTAAATAAATATTTAAAAAAATTACCAAATAGCCCTAGGCCGTACCCTAAGCTGTAAATGTACGGCTTATTTAAAGAACGTTAACGTTCGAACTAGGTTAAAAAAAACCAAGCCGGACACGATCATGGTAAATACGGCTTCTTAAGAGTGATGTCATATTTGCAGTCCAGCATATATAAAGAGATTAGCTTGTTTTTTTTAATTGGGCTTAATGAAGCTGGTGTTTTTAATAGTAAATTTCCTACACAATTACAAATTGAACCTGATTTAAATGTATTCAATTTAGTTGAGTTAACTATACATCACAAGAAGTTAATAAAAAAAATATACTAAATAAAATATTAAAAGATTAGAATATTTTTTATTATAATTAAGCATACTCTCCAGCAATCTTTACTCATTCGTTAAAATTTTCAAACTTTACAACGATAACATTTTTGGTAGAATATGTTTTAACCAGGTAATTATTTATGGTAATCAGTATTTCCACTCCTTACGTAAGTAGCCTTATTCCTATGGGATGGTGGTTTACCTTGGACAATTATTAATACTTAAATAAAGATTACTATGAATAAAAATGTTATGTATTTTTAATAAAAATGAAACATATCATTTACTTATATCTATAAAATAAAAATGTATTATCCAAGTTAACACAACAAAGTCCACATTGTCCGTATCGGTTAAGGAAAAAAAGAAATATAAATCACTTTGCTTTGCGTTGTAACTACTTAATCACAACAAAGTCCAAATTACCGTATCAGTTAAGGAAAAGAAATATAAAGTCCACATGCCCATAATATGATACAAATCACTTTCTTTGCGTTATATATTACTTTAACACAAGAAAGTCCATCTAATCAATTTAAATTGTTAAACCTACATCGATTCGATAATTAATTAAATCAAAATCAAGCTACTTATAAATTGCAGTGAAATCAAGATACAACACTCAGCTTTAAGTCTGTATTGAGTTTCTTTATGGATTTTCGTTTGTTTATTTTCACAGCTCTTGTGTTGCTCAATGGACACAAAGTGGCTTCCACTAGTAATCTGGTAATCTTTGATTCTGGTTGCAGTGGAGATGGCGGCTACTACGATGGCACAAAATGTGGAGAGTGCAGGCTATACTTTGGTGCGTATTACCATTTATAACTTCGGCTGGGAGTGCAGGAGGATACAATTTCACATACGATGGATCTCAAAGGTTGCTCCCTATTTAAAACACAATCTCACCCGCGGCTCCAGGAGCGCTCTGTCAAGGGGATCCAGATAGGAATTACGAGCTCTAAATCCTCATGCATCACAGTCAATATAGCTCCTTCATAATCACTTGTGATTAAGTTATATGGAACACTGATTAAGGGATTAAATAGAAATAAATATTTTCAATAATGTATAGTACATGTTGCATGTGATGCAGTAAAGTGCTATGGCATGGTTTGCTTGAATTAGGTTGTTAGGTTTCAATTTCTGTATATTCCAAATTCAAAAAATTACATTACCTTGCAGATAAAGAAAGTTTTAAAACAAATAAATACTGCATAAACAGATATATACATAACTATATTCATTTCATGTGTATGTATAAACATACATTCTAATAAACAGATAGATAAATGCTGCATTAAAATACTGAATATATATTAAAACATTCTTATGTTATTTCATGAGCTTTTCTATGTTAGCTGTAAAAGGACAAGATATATACACACACATATATACTTTGATGTTATTCAATGAGCTTAATTATTTAATGATACTTAACTCAATTAGTCTTAATTTAATGGGTTTATTCTAAATTAGATTTTTAATTTAATTATTATTCTAACTTAATGAAATATTTAGCTTCATTGAAACAATATACATGGTATTATTTTAAAATCTCTGTACATGTGTACATGCATACATCGTGAATACAACAGGTGTGTGTGTGTGTGTGACTTTTTGTTTTGTACGCATAACGATGCATGAGTATATTCATGTTCTTAACTTTGAGATATGTATATATATATACACGTCTGGTGAAAATGTACGTCTCCAGAGTGTGCTGCGTGCATCTTCAAAATGCAAATGGGGGCTCTAAACTCGATATATTTTTGTTTATGTATTTACTATTTATTAACCAATATATTGATTATGTGCATTAGTTCAGACGGCGTGTTTGCTTCTTATACGTCTGTTGTGTGTTATACATGTGTACTCATGTCTATGCGTTGGACCTTTCCAAATCTTTACACAGTATATAATATAATCATACTGAGACGTTAAAAAATATAAGAAATAATATTGAGGGAAACAATATACTTAATTTAAGTGGAGGTTCCACAGTTTAAATCTAAAACTCCATTTTAAATGGGTTTTTAGAAACAAACAACCTCTATTTAAATACATATAGTATTGCATAAGCCTATCTTGTTCTAATAAATAAAATAAATATAAATCTAAATAAAATATTAAAACAAACCTTCTAAATTATAATATAATTACTTCAAGTGGTAATCTTTTTACGAAATAAACTTCACTAAAATTTTAAGTAATTAGTAAACTATAACAGCAATGATTATATCATGCATACACCCAGTTTGCATTGATAAGCTAACGTACATGTTGTGTGTGGTGTGCGTGTGTGTGTGTGTGTGTCTATATGTATATAGGATTAAAGAAATACAAATATAGAGGGGAGATTACTAAAACTTTCGTGAGATATTCTCTATGGATATACGTCACTTAGTCAAAAGTCCTTTAATTTAAATTACTTTCCGCTGAATTAAAATAATTTTTTATAAGGTTTATCTTTAATATTTTTATATTCTTAAAGAATTTCTGTATCTACATCTTTATTATGCATGATGATTAAAAATATGAGAAGAAAAACTATATTAACAAATAAGAATAAATTATAACAAAATTAAAAAAAAAATTAACAAATTCATTATTGTTAACCACTGAGAATAAAATCGAGAAGCAACAAATTCATTAACATTAACGATATTCTTCTTATTTCAATAAATTAGAAATTAATATAAATTTATTATTTTTTAAGCTAGAGTGGGATTTTATGTTTGAAGATAAAAATGCCACTACTCATTTACTTTCTTCTTCTTTTCTTATTCGTTAAAAGATTAATGTGATTTTAACATATTTAATTATATATATATATATATATTATATATATATATATATATAATATATATATATTACACTATTTTTTGTTATTTAAAAATATAGTGATATTTTTCTTACTTTGCACATCTATCCATAAGAACCCAATTTATCAGTACATCTTCAAAATATATAAATTTAAAAGCTAATTATAAAAAACAATTTAAGCTATCCTTGTAAAGTCTTATGCAAATATAATAACATTATATATGGGATATTACTTAATTGAATGCATTTTCCATAAAAAAATTATTCAATTATAAAAAGATTTAAGTAAAAACATTTCACTTCAGAAGAATAATTTAACCATTTAAATTCAAGCTGGACGTGTTATAGGATTTTTTATTTTCTTTATATATTTTTAATAAAGTAGAGTTATTTATGTATCTTTTACATGTCGAATCGTCTTATGGTTAATAAAGACTTCAATCTTTTTAACACAAGAACCTTTAATTAAATTTAAATTCTAGATATGTTCATTATTATATTGGCATCATAACCATAAGGTAATAAGTTAGAAGGGATTAAATGTTATTACATTAAAATAAATATTTTGGAATGAAAAACTTAATGAAAATTTAAAAAATTACTTGAAATATAATTGCCACAAAAATTTGCAGAAGAAACAAATATTTAGATAACTATATCGATAAATTATATAAATAAACATATCTGCAAATACATGTGCAAATAAACAGAGAAGATATAAATTTATGTTGACTTAAAAGATTATTTTAATGAATAAGTCATATATGTGTTCATACATATACACATATGTAATGTTATGCAATAATATAATTTAATTAAATACACATACATTTGTAGAATAAACAAAGCATATGATACACGTTGTTTAAGGTTTTAAATTGTTCAGTTTTAAGAGTTGCTTAATGCATTAAAAGACATTTTCTACCCTGTAAGAAATTTATACACACACAAATTAATTAACTTTTATTTAATATTATTATATTCATATGTTAAATTGTTAACCATCTTAAACTTATTTATCAATTGTATGAATTTTATAACTTCTTAATGCTTCATTAATTAAATTATTAAATTTTATAGAAATTTTAAATTTTTTTAATAATTATTGTATAGTTGATCCCTTTGTTGTGAAAATAATAATAATTACAATTAAATATTTATAACATTATTTTAATTAATGCATATAAATTATAATATTATACAAAAGCTATTCAAAAAAAACATTTGTATCATTGTTCTAAATAATTTTCTTTACAACCTATTATATTATAATATAAGTCAAAAATAGTTAAAATTGTTCATTAACTTTGTATAATAAATAAATATATAAAGAGAAAGTAATAACTGAAACTCATATACAATATAATAGTTGTTTAAAGATTCTACAAATGTATTTAATTCATTACATACATGCATTGGTGTTTTATATATGTTAAATATTTTAAAATAATAATATTAATTTAAAAATAAAATCAATAAAGAAAGGCATTATTAAAATGAAATAACTAGTCATATGGTTAATTTTTGAATCAATATTAATTAAGAAAAAAACAAAAATTGAAATCATTATTAATAAAAAAAAAAGTTAAAAAAAGTATAACATAATTATAGCTTTTAATAATTGTTTAGTAATTATTAATGTGCATATTTAAGTTTTGTTATTTTAAAAAAATGCTAAGGAATGAATTTTATTTTAAAAGAATTATAAAGTACATATGAAAGAAAATATTCTTTTTTATTTTGAAGTTAAGTGTTAATGCAAATTTATCATTATCAATGCATAATGATATTTTTATATAAACACGAATTTTATTAGTATTTTAATTTAATAATTTTATAATGTCTTACCCAATCAAATTAATTTAATCCTACATTACAAATTATAATAATGTGGTATAAAGATATACAAAAATTATAACTAATAAGAAAACATTTAACAACATATTACTATTGCATTTGACTACATTATTATAATCTTAATATACTTTTAAAAAGTTTTTTCTATTAATACGCTTGAAAATAAAAAAAGCATAGTGATTCATAACTAAACGATTTAAAATAAAATAATAACTTAATATACACTGTTAAATTTTCATTTCATAAAAAATAAAATTTAATAACATTTTTCCTAATATAAAAACAAACATTTAAAGATATTTATTTCATTTTTAATATTCATTTTTAGTTTTAAAAAACAACAATTTTATTTTCTTAATTTGTTCCACCTAGTTTTAAAAAATATATTTTTCTTTTAAAACTTTCATGAATAGCTAATAACATATTATTATGTGTGTTTTCTAGTATATATAAAATAATATTAATATTTATTTGTTATTCAATGGTTTAATACACATAATAATTTATTCTAATGTAGAATGTTTTTGTTTTATTCATGTTTAATTCGATCCAATTCAAATTAATAATATAAGATAGTGTATTTATTTAAATCTGAATTATAATTCAATCCTTAATTACTTGAAACCCTAAATCAATTAAATCGTAACCGTAATGATACAAGCATATTCTTGTTTTTTTTTTGTGTGTGTGTGTTACAAATAGTTGACTATGTGTGCGTGTACGTGCACTGTGTATACGAACATATTTATAGTGCATGATAGTAAGAAAAATAAACACAAAGATACTGGGAATGAGATAAGTAGGAAATCATGGTGCTCTGTTATACACATGCAATTTCAAATATAAAAAAAAAGAATGTTTTTTCTTTTAATTTTCTAGATCATATACTGTATTTATAAATATTAAATTGTATGAACATATTATAAATTAATATATTAAAATCAAAATAAAACTATTATATTTTGTTTCAGGAATCCAGTTTTATGATTTTATTTAGTATAATTAATGAATTTAGAGAACATATATGCTCAAATAAGCTTATGCTCCTCTAAATACTTGAGTCCCATTGTGCAAGTAACAATAGAAGGCAGCATCATCTGACCATTGTACATAATCTCCTTTAATTTCCTTAAATCCACTTGTAAAACTTCCATAAACTCCTCCTTGTCTCTTGGTCTAGGATTTGGATCAACCTGCATAGATGTGTGTGTGTGTGTGTGTGTGTGTGTGAGAGAGAGAGAGAGAGGAGAGAGAGCAGGCTCTATGTATATGTAAGAAATTATAATAAGTATTACCTCTGGATCGAGAATTAAGAATGGAGTAAACCTGTTTCTACACCATTTTACCTGCAACATATAACGTGTATGAAAACTTAAAAGCACAAATAATGTTTTTTTACCTCCAGTAAACCTGGATGATCATCTGCTATTAGCTTCACTAGCTTGCCATTATGCAAATGAGCCTGCAATAAAACATAGTTAAATATGTATATATGATGTGAAACTGATATACGCAAATTTGTAAGTTTCACACACACACACACACAGTAAAGATAGACCTCTTCTGAAAGCTCTTTCATAGCACAGTCCTCCAAAGAAGAGTGGCTCTTTGAAAGTCCACCACATGGCAAACTATACATCAGGTCATTAGCACCCTGCAAAACATATTATATATATACACCTACAGACACACACACAAATACACGCGTGTGTGTGTGTGTTATGTAGTTTTACCTGTGCATATTCCTTAATTAAAGTCACAAGCTTGGTGTTTGTGTTAAAAGGTATAACAGCACAAAAATGGAAGGAAACTGTCTTTGAGCCTACAATGTCGTATTCCACTACTTTGTGAATATTGTGTTCATCGACAGGGTACTATATAAAAAAATAAAAATAAAAATTAATGTTTAATTATATATAATAATATATATTTTATACCTTAGACTAACCTCCACAACACGATTGTACACACTTAAATAGCGTGAGTAATTCAGTTCCTCCTGTTAAATGCAGGTAAATTTTGACCTTGTAAATTAATTAACCTTATTTTACCCGTAAAATCTTGAAATTCTTACATGGTTCCGAATCTGTTAAAAATAAATAAACCATATAATATGTATATTGTATGTAACACACACGCACACACACATACACAAATTTACCACTGTGAACGCGTCTACAACTCATTGAAGTCTGCAGAAAATGTGATTAGATTTATATGAACACACACGTATGTGAATGTGAATACCAATCTGGCAGATCTCGAGAAGGAAGCTGGAAAGATAGCGTGCCGTAGCAGCAACATAGATTAAACCCTAAACCCAGAGCATCTCCTGTTTATGATTTTTGAAATTTTATTTAGGGTTCATGTAATTTAGGGTCATGGCGGGAGTGTCGAGCTTGTGGCCTGCAAATGCGCCCAGTCCTGTCACAGATTTCTATAAGCGGCCATTATCACATTTGGCATTAGTGTCATTATGCTACAATAGGAGGAGAAAATTTGTACATTCATCATCAATTCGTACAATTTCACATGTAAGTGTTTATAAATACACATGTATATGTGTAATGTACATGCCCATAGATACATATATACATGCATTCATTCAATAATATATACTTGAAGCAAAGACACACACACACACATACATTCACATACATACATACACACACACACACACACATATACATACATACATATACATATATATAACATCTTTCTGTGTGTATAAATATTGATGTAAACACAGACAGGTTACATATAATCTTATATAATCTTATAAATAAAAGATATCATATCTCATCTACATGTATACAATTTACGTAAACAATCTCCAAAAATGAAAGTACTCCATTATATCTTCATTCACACCCACGCACATAAATATATTACTTATCCACACACACATTATATGCATGTGGATATAGAACCATATATAATACTTAACTGGTGGTATTTAAAGATACCCAAAGCAAGCTCGAGGAATGAAATAGCAGGGGTGTCCAAACTCGAAGATGTGCTGAATTTTGCGACGAGTTTATACCCAGTTTATGTACTCTTGGGAGGTTTAATTGCCTTAGTAAAACCCACAGCATATTCCTGGTTCGTTAATAGGGGACCTGCATCTTATAGTTTTGCACTGGGGACCATTATGCTCTCAATGGGTTTCACACTCAACTTATCTGATCTTGTAGAAGTTCTTTCGAAACAACCCCTTGCGGTATTTAACTAATTAATTAATTAATTAAATCCATAATAACTATAAATTCTTTGTAATGATCCATCTAATTCGGTTAATTATTTTATGCAGATAGGATTTGGTTTTATGGCACAGTATGTTATAATGCCAGCTCTAGGTGCAGCGATTAGCCGGACGTTGAATTTATCACCTATGTTCTCTGCTGGTCTTATATTAATGTCATGTTGCCCAGGAGGAACTGCTTCAAATGTCGTAAGTAGTTCTATATCATGTACACAACACACACACACACACCAACACACATAAAATATACATATATACATATATATTAACACACACACACACATACACATATACATACAGATATATATATATATATATATATATATGTGTGTGTGATGTGAGCTCTTTTGTGTGAAGGTGACTTATATTGCGCGAGGAGATGTTCCTTTGTCCGTTATAATGACAGTGTGCACAACAATCGGTGCAGTTTTTGTAACCCCTTTGCTTACGCTCTTTTATGCAGGAGCTTACATTCCTGTTGATGTTAAAGGACTTGCAATTAGCACACTACAGGTATTTCATATGCTGTTAGCGCATGTATGTGTGCGCGTGTGTGCACTATTAAGCATATGCCAAGTTGAGAGGAAAAAAAAATTAGAGAGAGAAAGAGATGTGTACCTAGAAATGCAAAATATGATGCATACGGAGAAGCTCTCTCTCTCTCCCTCTCCCTCTCTCTCTCTCTCTCCCTCTCCTCTCTCTCTCTCTCTCTCTCTCTCTCACTCACACACACACACACAAGCGCGTATCTGAGTGTTATCATAATGGAATTATTATTGTGATAATGATAATATTAATAGGTGCTTAAAACGCAGGTGTTTGTGTAGGTGGTGCTGGCTCCTGTATTGCTTGGTGCGTGGTTGAAAGGGAGTTTCCCACAGGGTGTTGATTTTATTAAACCTTTTTCGCCAGTTGCTGCTGTTTTAATATCCTCTCTACTCGCTAGCAGGTTAGTTTAACTTTGATGTTTAATTATATTCATCTAAGCCAGTACCTAACTGTTCAATACTTCTTTTAGTGTTTCTCTGTAAACGTCGCTCGCTTAAATCTGAAAGACTCTGCGGCCATGTTATCGTTGTTGCGAGTGGCTTTAGGGGTAGTCCTTGTTCATGCAGGTGGCTTTCTTCTTGGGTAAGTATATAAATACATATGCACTCTGTATACAAAGATATGTCTACTATATACCTGTATATATACACATACATATATGTATACAGGTACATAAGTTCTAGGCTAGCTGGATACGGTGAAAGGCAAAGTAGAGCAATATCAATAGAAGTTGGGATGCAAAACTCTTCGTTAGGGGTTGTTCTAGCTACTAATCACTTTGGTTCTCCTCTTGCCTGTGTACCACCTGCTGTTTCCGCTGTCTTGATGAACATCATGGGTAGTGTATTGGCTGTTATTTGGCGGCATTTCGGTAAACTTGATTAAATTATCTGTTAGTTAGCATGTTTTATCTAAATGTATGTGTTATTTTATTTTTGGTGTATCATGCGTATTATACATTCATATACGTACGTAGACTTTATTAACGTAAATAAAAATTCAGTCTATATCCTATAAAACAAGCATTTTCCGTTTAACAGATACCATTAGTCTTGTGCAAAGAAAACTTCTTCCAGACGTTGAACGCCTTCCCGGAATTGAGCACGTCATCAAAGACAGAATGATTCTTCACGTCTGACGGCATATTCGGCATTTTTGACTCCGTCTGTTTTTCCTCCTCTTCCTTATCGAGCTCAACTTGTTACCTTCGGCTCCTTTGCTAAACGCTCTGTGACGGCGTCGACCAGGCTTGGGTGGCCTGGCGTCTAAGTACTTCAACACTTGGAGTATGTCGTGTATTAGCCTCTCTGCTAACGTCCTGCTGAAGTCTTCACGTACTACCACACGTAGAAGCGAAACATCCTTTAAAAAAGAAATAAGAATTATTAATTTCACATATTAATTAGAAAAATCAAAGAAATTTAATATAAATATAAATGTAACTCATATAAAGCATTATAAGCAATTAAGAGATAAGAAAAACATTAAAAAATAAAAAATGAAAAAACATTAAACTAAATTATCATTAATAAAACTCAGTCTAAAAAGTGCTCTTGTGTAGTTTTAAAATAATGAAAGATAACCGTGTAACATAAATATAGTGCATACTATTCTAATGTAAATTGTTTCGCAATACTAAATATATTTTATTTAATATAAATAAATATATAATGCCTAAATTAAACTAATTATTTTGATTCAGAACTGCATCATTTATACACTACAATGTAGTGTGTGTGTGTGTGTGTGTGTGTGAGGTATCAAATTAGTTTAATAGTTAATTAAACAAGGTGATTACCTGAGCATTCTCTGCTATAAAATGTGTAAATTAAACTTATTATTTTATTATAAAGTTGATTCAAAACTGCATCATTTATACGCACTTGTATGTGTGTGTGTGTAAGATATCAAATAGATTAATGGTTAATTAAACAAGGTTGATTACCTGAGCATTAGGAGCCATAGTGTATGCAGGAACGATCCAACCATAGCGTCGTAATTGATCAGCAATTTCATATTCGTCATGGTTAGTCCTATCCTTGAGTGAGAATGCCACAAGTGGGACTCCAATGTCCTTGGAGAGTATATCAAACCTGCCTGTAGCTTTAAACCTTGTGCAAGTATCTTCGCATTGGCTCTACAGTTTTCCATTATTGCCTTGTACCCCTGATCAATAAATAATCATTACATCCATTGATTATCATTAAACTTATAACAAACCTGAGTAAAGTTTGTATTTATTTAACTCACCTGGAAACCCAGACGGATAAGTTGGTAATACTGCGCAATGATCGGGCTCGCACCTGTACGTAAAATTAATTAATCAAGCCTGCTTATGACAACCGTGTGTGTGTGTATGTGTGTGTGTGTGTGTGTGTGTGTGTGTGTGTGAGAGAGAGAGAGAGAGAGAGAGAGAGAGAGAGAGAGCATATATATGTATACATCGTATCTATTAATCACACTATCTAACAATAAGCTAGATACACCATCATGTATCTGCGTGTGTGAATAATAAAAATATACACAGAGAGGAACTATCGATAATACAAACATAGCTTATGCACAACACAATATGTATATTCATTATGGACAGTGTATATTTCTAGCCATGGATACAGTTACAGTTGAGATCGGAGCCTGCTGCTAGATCATCTATTGGGTACGAGAGAGAGAGAGAGAGAGAGACGTATATATATGTGCATTTATATACGGAGACGCATACTGTATGTATGTGTACATACATATCTTAAAAAACACGCGCGCGCGGACATACAGCTAGACGAGAATGCTTAGAAACTGATATATAGACAGAGACACACATGTATCGACAGAGACACCACTGAACATTTGTATCTATGTATACATACAGACAGAAAATGTCCTTATGAATACATATCTAATCCCACACACAGACACACACACACACCTTTGGAGAAGTTGAGCGTGAAAGTAGGCTGATCCGCGCCCAAGTAGTTGATATGGAAAATCAGGTCTTCAGGGAGGTCTTGTTTTCCACGCCAAATAACCCACCCGATTCCAGCATATACCAGTCCGTACTTATGTCCACTCACGTTGATACTCTTCACCCACGGTAGTCTAAAGTCCCACTCCAAGTCCGGATATAGAAACGGTGCTATAAATCCTCCACTCGCTGCATCCACGTGGATTGGCGTCTCCCACCTACAGATAATCAAAACGTTCTAATTAATTACTCAATTATATCACTAAACAGTTACTAAGTATTACTCCGTACTGATATATCCTTGAACTGTTATAAAACTACAACATAGAACACACACACACACACACACACACAGGTGTATATACATATCCATAGACAGACATTTTGAAGAATTAAATATTTCGTATAATGTGTGTGTGTGTGTGTGTGAGTGTAAGTGTGTGTGTGTGTGTGTAAGTTTATATTTTACCCGGTTTCTTTGTTTTTCTTATCGAGGAGGTCGTTAAGCAGTTTAACGTCTTCAAACTCTCCATTATAAGTGGATCCCAGGATAGCAGCAACACTATTGTGTTTTCATCAACCAATTCCACTGCCTTGTGTGGATCCAGTACGTAGTAATCCTTACGTAATTTAGTCTCTTTAATATCCACCTCAAAGTAACGTGCAAATTTCTCCCAGCAAACCTGTAGTAAATTTCTAATTATATAAAAGTTTTTATTTTAATAGCATACACTACTAAGTAAATTATTAAAAAGATAAAATTAAGAATATATATATTAATTATTACCTGGACATTTGCACCAGTGACAATGTTGGGTTTATCATAAGGTTTGCCTTCAGCTTTACGTTTATTTTGCCATCTCCGTTTAAAAGCTAAGCCCGCTAACATTATCGCCTCGGAAGAACCAATTGTCCCCACACCAACTGCTTGCTCTGAGTCCCCCAATGGTGCGTTGAACAGCGAGCAATCATGTTCACACAGCGATCCTGAAAATATATATAAAAATGCAGAAAAAAATTTAATTTTTAATTTAATTACATAATATGTTTCATCTGTGGTGAAATTAAGTTTTTACTTAATTATATAATACAACACACTAATGATACTATGTAGGGCGTGTGTTAAGCTTTGATGTAAATAAGGAAGAGAAGTATAAACTAGTAAATAGATATAAAAATCAAATACATATGAATATGTATGAAAATTATATTTTATAAGTTGTCTACAGATACATACGATATACATATTTGATGTCGTATACATGCATTATGAATTTATACACATATACACATCTCTCTCTCTCTCTCTCTCTCTCTCTCTCTCTCACACACCACACACCACACACATGCATATATACATGTGTAAATGTAGTACATTATATTGTGAACTTACTTGGAGTTCAGTGGTGACGGGGTACTCATCCATATCAATGTAATTCTTGTTAAGGGAGGCCATGATAAGTTTATCACACTCTGGCTCCATCCAAGTGGTAACAAACGAGGCGAGGTTGAGGCGTGGATTTCCATCGAGCATGAGCTCATCTGTGATAATCTGATAAGCAGCATCCTTGGGTGTCTCAGATTCTGGCATCCGGTATCTGGAAACCTCCATGTCAGAAGATATTAGCCTTCTTTCCATTATTGCAAAATATATAAAAAAAAAACTAAAAAAAGAATAATAAAAAACTTCTTCCCCTGATATTTCCAGAAATCATAGGAGATGATATTGAAGTATAAAAGAACTCTTTATCTGAGGGGATTGAAGAACTGTGTATAAAATCGGGTATGAAATTATGTGGGTATCCGAAAAACAATTGAATTGTGTATGAAATCTATGTGGGCATCCGGAAAACAATTAAATTGTGTATGAAATCTATGTGGGCATCCGTAAAACAATTGAATTGTGTATGAAAATCTATGTGGGCATCCGAAAAACAACTGAATTATGTATGAAATCTATGTGGGTATCCGTAAAACAATTGAATTGTGTATGAAAATCTATGTGGGCATCCGAAAACAACTGAATTATGTATGAAATCTATGTGGGTATCCGTAAAATTGAATTGTGTATGAAAATCTATGAGGGTATCCGAATAACAATTGAATTGTGTATGAATCTATGTGGGTATCCGAAAGACAATTGAATTGTGTATGAAATCTGTGAATACTGAGGGATAATTAAGAAAGAAAGTGTACCTGGGAACTGAGTTTTGAGCATATCGAGAAGCGAAGGTAGATTCAAGATGAATGTCGGATTCGGAGGTGAGTGTGAGAACCATATTGTGGCTGTCTGTTCACCTCACAAGCTTCTCGCTACTTGTCAAATACACAACGATCTATCAGTCTTATCAATCTACACACACGACACACACCTACACACACATCACCAAATTCACACGCATATATATATATATATATATACACGCAAACACAGCTAGAACAGAACACGCATACAAATCCTCTTTTGTCCCCTTTCACCCCTGGAGGTTCCATCTGTTTCTTATATATATGGGTTGTTCTTCAATGTCGCGTAGGTCGACACGCGTCCTTTTTAGGTGGCCGATGTATATAAAATATATATTCTTAACTTCCCATGTACTATATGTATATATATATATATATATGACGTTACTATATATTACAAATATTTAACAGTATATATGCTTATATTATACATATTGATTAATATATAATGTAACTATATAATGTACACATATACATAATATTGATACATAGATAGAGAAAGAACTCTTTGACTTATATAAATGATATATATTTACAGACTAAACTCATAATTAACTTAAAACTAAGCTAAATCATTAAAGTTTAGAGCAAACAGGTTTTGCACTACTTTGCAGGTGCTCCATAATCTGGTCAATGCCATGTGTCTGCATAACACAGGTTGAGCATTCTGACTTGGCAAGGTCCAGGAGGCATGCATTACACTCTGAAGACTTTCTTATGTGTTACCAAGCACACACTTCCTACCTGTAAGAACAAAACGTAATGCATATATGTATATACACAGTATAGGTGTATACACGCACATAGACGTGTTCTATATGCGGTATACCTGGTATTCCTCTCTCTCTAAGAGAAAGGCATAATGCCTATGCGTATATACACACAGGTATTGTGTATACACGCACATACACATGGGCATACCTGGTATAGTCATTCAAATCTTTCTCCTCTCTCTCTCTCTCAGAACAAGACATAATGCATATATGTATACACACAGGTATATGTGTATACACGCACATAGACGTGTTATGTATGCGGCATACCTGGTATAGTCGTTCAAGTCTCTCTCCTCTCTCTCTCTCTCTCTCTCAGAACAAGACATAACGAACATATATACACGGGTATATGTGTATACAGGCACACAACGTGTTATATATGCGGCATACCTGGTTTTGTCATCCAGATCTCTCTCTTTCTCTCTCTCTCTCTCACACACACACACACACGCACGCACGCACGCACCTGTTGTTTCCAGAATACATTCACCACGGGATCCCACTGATCACCAATGACAAGAACACGCTGTTTAGGGATCTGCAAACCTCTGGCGTGAGAACATTGCGAGTTCCGGGGCTACTGAAGGCTACAACAGGAATGTCCTGATTAAGCTTTGCAAAAGATGCTGATACCAGAACTGCAAGTGCAGCACCCAGGCTGTGTCCACTCAGCAACAGCGGCACACCATGGTAAACTTGTAGAATCCTAGCTGTGCAATAGTTTGAGCTCATATATATAACCATCTCTCTCTATATGTGTGTGTTGCCCATATGTATCTGTGTATGTGTGCGTGTGTGTGTGGTCTGAACAATTTTACCAGTGTAGTTTACTGCTTGTGATATGTAGTCGAGGGTTACGTTGGTAAATTTTGTAAGGCAGTGTTCAGGTGTTGGAAGAGACACGAATGGAACGCTTCCAAAATATATACGGTCTACACAAGTATCTGCTTCTGTTACAGTTCCCCTAAGAATATACACATACATATTATACACACACACACACACACACATGCATACATAATATTTATGTATATATATGTATACACCTGAATGCAACTACCAATCTTTGACTGTTAACTTCCTCATAAAGAACAGCCTGGGCACCACCTCCAGAAGACGGTATTAACGGTTGAACCTACAAACAAAGAAAGTATTTACATATCTCTCTCTCTCTCTCTCTCACACACACACACACACGCACGCACGCACACATACATACCCGTGAAGATAGCTTCCAGTTCGAGACTGGCCGAGGGCTGGAAACAGCATATGCATTGTTGGAAATGCTTGCAAGAGGGGAGATGAAAGCTCTGAGCTTATTGGCATCGTAATGATCCAAATTGCTTACTTCATCCCAGAGCCTGTGACTGCATCTGAAGGAGAAGTATAACTATGATGGCGATTATGATGATGAATTAAGCGAACAAGACCGTATATAAGCAGTCCTAGTAGCAATCCACTACAAAACCACGCCATAGCTGTGTGTGTCAATGTCCTTCACCTACATCTTCTGTCTACGTAAGTATTTTGTATATATATATATATATATATATATATTTAACTTACCATTTTTTATATTTAGATTAATTAAACTGCAAAAAAAAGAATCTAATTAATATATTTCTTCACCTACTCCACCATCTTTATATATACATACACAACATATATGTGAGCTTATCAACTATACAAAGCGCAAAATGACACGCACATGTGTGTATGCTATACTTGGTATACATACATATATACATACTGTGAGATTATATGCTTTACACACACATGATTTAATCATTGCTTGCTATTGATTAAAATATTAGACGTTTATTTTAGATTTTATATATTAGAAACAAGATCGGCTGCTTCATGTTTCACACTGATGTTATATTACATATATCACTCCAATACTAATATACTATATGTGCACGTAATTATGTATTTCCAAAATAGAGGTTGTTTTATTCTAAAGATTTAAAATAAACATATTTAAAACTGGAAGTTCTTAAAGATTTCCACTTATATTATTTCCCTTAATCTTTACATTTTAACGTAAAGATTAAATCTAAACCATTACTCATTATCTATTTATTAATTAAAAGCTGTATTATTAACTTTATAATATATATATAAAGCATAATAATGTATTATAAAGCATAATGTGTATGCTAATGTACAGTGAGTATATACGACAAGTATATTGTATATACACAATTCGTATATGCTTTTACAAAACAAATTGTGTCAATTAATATAATTTCTATGTAACAGAATAAACAAACCTCTTGATTAACGAGAAACATATGCATGTGCATATGTTATAAGGTAATCAAGAAGTTAAATCAAATCACAGTTCCGTCCTAGTCTCATATACATTGTATAGAAATAAGCTCACACACTATGTATATGTAACCATGTCCAGCACACAAGATGGTACTACAGTTTAATAGTTGCAACTTGCAGTATAATTTTAATAAAAGAAAGTTACGCAACATGTGTATATTACCGTATAGTTATAAATGTACACAGTAGCTATTGTATTAATGGTAGTGACGTTCAGATAGACAACACACATGTGTATGTATGTATGTGTGTGTGTGTATAAATTTCTTACAGGGTAGGAAATGTGTGCTTGGTACAAGATGATAAGCCGTTAGAGTGTGTTGCATCCTTCATCAACTCAGAATGCACAACCTGTCTTTTAATGCATGGAGCAACTCTTCAAAACACTTCAAAATTTTAACTTCTGTTGTAGTTCCCCTAAGAATATATACATACATATATATATATTCATTTCTTGTGCTTTGAGTAGTTACAATGCAAAGCAAAGTGATTTATATTTCTTTTTCCTTAACCGATACGGTAATTTGGAGAATGTGGACTTTCTGTGTTAAAGTTGGATAATACATTTTTTTTCTTTTATAGATCCTGATCCTTGACATGTAAAGTAAATGATATGTTTCATTTTATTAAAAATACATAAAAAGAATTAAAAAATCTTATAACACGTTTAACCACTTTATCTAAAGATTAATAATTATTCTAGTAAATCTTTATTCCAAGTATTAATAATTGACCACCATCCCATAGGAATAAGGCTACTTGTTGAGACTGGTGAGGAACACTTGTAACTTTAAATAATTACTTAATATACTGGCAATCTCCCCCTCTAATATTGTATTTCTTTTCAAATCCTCTTTATATATACACACACACACACACAACATGTACGTTAGCTTATCAATGCAAACTGGGTGTATGCATGATATAATCATTGCTTGTTATAGAGTTTACTAACAGTTTACTAATTACTTAAAATTTTAGTGAAATAAACTGTCGAATCTCCACTTAAATTAAGTATATTGGCCATGCGGTTAAGGACCTGGAGTCCGGGCTTCCTCTCCTTGGCCACGTGGTTAAGGACCTGGAGTCCGGGCTTACCAAAGTGTCGAACTCAGAGTCTTTATATTCCATGATTATGGCCACCTCATGTGATCATAACCAAGTTTTGTTTCTCTCAATATTATTTCTTATACTTTTTAACGTCTCAGTATCAAAGCCACCTGATTATATTATATACTGTGTAAATTAATATATACTCCCAACGCATAGACATGAGTACACATGTATAACACACAACAGACGTATAAGAAGCCAAAACACGCCGTCTGAACTAATGCACATAATCAATAATATTGGTTAATAAATAGTAATACAAATAAACAAAAATATAATCGAGTTTAGAGCCCCCATTTGCATTTTGAAGATGCACGCAAGACGTACATTTCTCACCAGACGTATATATATATACATATCTCAAAGTTAAGAACATGACATATACTCATGCATCGTTATGCGTACAAACAAAAAGTCACACACACACACACACACCTGTTGTATTCACGATCGTATGCATGTACACACATGTATAGAGAGATATTTAAAATAATACCATGTATAATTGTTTACGAGTACAATGAAAGCTAAATAATTTCATTAAGTTAAGAATAATAATTAAATTAAATTAAGAATACTAATTGAGTTAAGTATAGTTAAATAATTAAGCTCATTGAATATACACATCAAAGTATATGTGTGTGTATATATCTTATCATGTTGTACCACGCTGTTGTGTCCTTTTACAGTTAACATATAGAAAAGCTCATTAAAATAACATAAGAATGTTTTAATATATATTCAGTATTTTAATGCAGCATTTATCTATCTGTTTATATAGACATGTACGTTTATACATTTCATTAAAATATATGTATTGAAAATAAAAATTTAGAAACTTTAATAATTGTAATTTTAATAACCATAAATTCAAAAATCCAAATAAATTAAAATGTATAAATATTTAAAGAATTATGTACAAGCTATGTACAATACAAATATAGTATATACTATACTAGGGTTTTGAGTATCTTCATTTAAGTATGCTAATTAAATTTGTAATTTAAACAAAAATATTTTTAATTAAAATTTTAATTCAAATTCACATTAATAAAGTATGAAGAATTTGAACGTGATTATGTGTGTGTGTTTAACTTGTGTGTGATGTCACAATTTTAACTTGTGTGTGTGTGTGTACAATGTAACTTAATGTAAAATTTTTAATTTGTGTGTTGTATATATATTTGTATTTAAAAATCTATAAATTGGTTATTATTTATTAAATTTTAATATAGTTATTAATTATTTTTATATATTTATAAACACATACATATAATGTTTTTTATTGATCACTTCCATTACAAATATTATATATTATTAAATAATAATTTTATACAATTTTTGTATATTTATACATGCATGTGTACATAAATGAATAGTAAGCTACCTAGGTAGTGAAAATAAAGCTTTTCTTCACGCTCAAGCGATATAACTGTCATCGTTTTGGAAAAATTAAAGAGTCGGTGGCTATTTCGACGTTATCTGTAACGTCCATATTATATCGAGAAACCCAATATCTGTCGTTATGTATTTCGTTTTCATTGTTAGTATTTTGGCTTTAGCACTTGTATATTTAAGCTTTCAAGTAACCGATATATGCCGTATGTTGAACGAAAGAAATTATGGTCAATTATAAATACAATAATCATTATCAAGATTTAAATAAAGAATTGAAGAAGATGAATAAGCACAACTCTTTCAACATATGCACACATCTAAATCTGAGTTAATTTTAATTTATAAATAAATAAATTTATATATATATATATATATATATATATATATATATATAATAAAATGTCTTCACAATCGATCATACGAGTTGGTCTAGTTTCAACACTAATAAGATGTTAAATAATTACTTTCAATAATAATTTAATAATGAATTAAAAATACTTCAAAAACAACTTAAAAATATTGAAAAAGTTTAACATATTATTCGAATGCAACTGAAAAATGCACTTTTACCCTATTTAAAAAAATATTTCTTTATATGCTATGGAGGGATATATATTAAAATATTACTGAAGAAATTTCTAAGGTATAAGGGTTGGATCTTGAGTAAAGCCACACTTACATAGTTAATATATCAGTAATAATCTTCAAAGTATGGAGGGTTGGATCTTAGGTTACATAATCGATATATCAGTAATATTGTTCGGATAACGTCTATTTTAAGAAGTGATGTCTCTCTTAAATTAAGCAGGATCCACCCGTAGCTCAGCGATAATGCCGAATGAATTGAAGTATATTCGAGAAGGCACGGTGAGTGAGATATATGTATGTGAGTGAGTGAGAGAGACGTGCATGCATGCGTGCGAGTGAGAAATTTTACACATATGTTTCAATTGCAGTAATTGTTCATCCCATCGATATAAAGACTATTATTGTCTATTTAACAATTCGAATTGACAATCTCTTAACATGTCTACTAATCCATAGGCTGCAAACACCGCACGATCGATTTTGTTATAAATGTAATAAGAAATTACAAATAAATTGCTTGTAACATTTTGATCGGACCTCAATTGATTCACCTATGCATGTTAATGACTTCATCCACACTTAATAACTAAAAAATGCATTTTTACATTTTAAATATTCAACTTATAAAAAAGAAAATAACATAAAGAAACACATTATTATAAGAAGAATAAATAAAGTATGTGTGTTAATATATATAAAGAACATTTAGCAAGCTCCATGACAAGATATTATATTACATATACTCTCTCTATATAAATACATAATACATACTGTAGACTATTGACTATGTGAATAATACCATGTAGATTTCGCTGCTGAGGTTAGCAAATTACCGCATTTTGGAGCTTGGTATGTTGAATCAAAATGCTGTTTTTGTCTGCTAAAGCAAGCATATCTATCAAAACTCTAGTTTCAGCCAGCAATTCCTGTACCCTCTTGTTATTTCCACCGTTAACATGGTGGCATTTTGTGAACACCGATTTATAATATAATTTGTGCATACGAGTGTTTATCGTACTTATTTATATAAGATACCGTCTGGGGAAAACGATGCATATACGTGTGTGTGGGCGCGTGCGCCAATATACAACAATTAAAGCTAGTTATAACTTTTACCTCTCCTCTTTGCAAGGTAAAAGTTCTTTTTCTTCATCGGTTTCTGGTGTTTGCGTTTTAGAATCCACATGAAGTCGGCAGTGCAAGTGAGTCCTATGTGGCTACCTCTGAAGGTAGATAGTTGTTAATAATCGTCAATATGTTAAACTAAATCTATTTACGTGTCTATGACCAGTACCACACCTCTACCTGTTGCAGGTTACATAACTTGCATCGAATTTTCATTGACGACCTTCCAACCCATGCGACTGCTTAACCCTAGACCCTTAACCAAGCTTACACCTAATTAAGAAACTTAGGTTTAGCACCCTAATATAAATTATTAAACAATCTAAAGTATATCTAATCCATATAAATCATGATATAGACCTAGATTTGAATATTCTCTTATAAAAAATGTGAGTTCAGCTATTTATATTAATCTTTATATATAACATTAATGTAAATATTTAATTTATGTATTGTAGTTTCCTAAATATTGGTGTCATTCTCTTTTACTTAAAGAATAGATATGGATTGTTGATTGACATATTTTAATATATTCTTAATGTGAAATAACTATAACATGTAAATTCTAATTATAAACGTAGATTAGACATATGCTTAAAATAAATAAATAAATAAATAATATATTTATATATATATATATAGAGAGAGAGAGAGAGATACAGTATACTATTTAACATATTACATTATAGTTGTTATAATTTAATATCAACCACCTTTAATTGTCAAATTTGAGATGTGATAATGATGTATTAATGGTGAAGTATCAGTGTAGGTTCATTATAGTTAAAAGGCATTAGTAAACAATAGGAGGTCTCTATAAATATGATAATACTAATGTATCATATATATCTATATACATTTAACATGTCTTTAGAACATACATATAACTTTAAGAGAAAAAACATATGTATATATGTATTCATTAAATTTTAGTTTATTTATAATATGACTTTACAAATACTTATATTATTATGACAATACAACTAGAATATTCTAATTTATATTGTACATATATTGTAATAGCATCATTTGAAAGATTTAGAAATACATTGCATTTACACACCCACACACACATATACAAGGCACCTGTGTCACGACCTGATACAGGATACAGGATACGACATACAGGATTCAGCCTACAGGATATGCGATACAGGATTTCGGCCCGCAGGATATTCCCACAAGATATGCCACAGGATATTCCCGCAGGATATTCCCGCAGGATATTCCTATAGGATAAGGATGACCAATTTTGGCTAGTGACTAGATTAGGCTCATGACCAGATTAGCTTGGAGTTGTGAGCATAAAAGCTCTGACCTAATTGTTGTACAATGAGTTACAATCAACACCAGTCATTCTACGATTATTCTTGTTCCTTGTTCTTGTCTTGTTCTTGTTTTACTCTTTGCCTCCTGCTCCTGTCTTGCTCCCGGATCCTATCTTGTTCTTGGATCCGTCCTGTTCCTGTTCCTGTTCCTAGTTCCTGTTCTGCTCTCGGTCCTGTTCCTGAGTCAAGCCTTCCTGTTCTCGGAATCCTACTTGCTTCCTGGTTCCTGGATCGTGGCTTGACAGTTTGATTGTAACTCCTTTCATAGCTCTTCGTTTCCCAGCTACCTTTTTTTTTTTTTTTTTTTTTTTTTTCCTTGATTCTTTTCCTTCGTTTTTCTCCTTTCTTTCTTTCATACGATCATGGCTGATTTTGAGCACTTTCAACGCGAGCACCAAATGTTGCTTCATGAGCTGGCCACTTTGCGCCAAGTGGTCACCGATCTACAAGGCTCCACCCATGCGGCACATGCAGCTGCTGAAGCATCCTCCAAGGCTGCTGCGCAGGCTCTCTCTCAGGCATCGGTGGTTCCTTCTTCATCGAACTTTTCTCCGGAGCCGAAGATCAGCATGCCAGAGAAGTTCAGTGGCAACCGTGCCGATTTCCAAGGTTTCCTGAATCAGATCCGGCTCTTGATCCGCATGCAACCACGCCGCTACTCGACGGATGCACAAAAGGTTGGTCTTTTGGCATCCTTACTAAGTGGATCTTCACGAGCTTGGGTTGCTCCCTTGCTGGAGCGTGACGACCCATTGATGGAAGACTTTGAAGGTTTCGTGGCTGCCTTTGAAGCCTGCTTTGGAGATCCTGATAAGTACCGTTCTGCATGCACAAAGTTACGGAGGCTCACACAAGGATCCAGACCAGCTTCCGTTTATGCATCCGAATTCCAGCAATTGTGCACGAACATTCCATGGGACGAGACTGCATTGATCGAACATTTCCGTTTTGGGCTGAAGGACGACGTGAAGGACCTTCTCCTTACGTTACCGGATGCCCAAACGTTAGCGGAGATCATGCAACAGGCCGTTCGCTGCGACAACCGTTTGTTCGAGCGCCGTCAGGAAAAATTCCGTCAGCAGTTCCTGCCAGCCAACCCTGTAGCCGTAGCACATGTTCCTGCGACACCTTCTGGAGCAGTTCCTATGGAGGTTAACAATTCCAAGCGTGGCCCACTTTTAACTGCTGAGAAACAACGTCGACGGGGTGAGAACCTATGCTTGTATTGTGGTGCAGCAGGACACAAGGTGGCGGAATGTCCTAATAAAGCCAGGAAGTTCAAGGCGCGTGAAGCCGAAGCTGAAGTTCAGCCAGAAAACTTCAATGTCCACTTCGTCTAGGAGCCGCGAAGTTGGACGTAGGTGCAGGCTCCATTGGTGCTACTCATACCATTCCATCACTCAAGTTTCCTGTACACATTCGCCTCAATAATCGAGAGCTCAAGGAGTTTGCCCTGTTAGACACTGGTGCAAATGCATGTTTCATGGATGACACTTTTGCAGCTCAGCATGGCATTCCGGTGGTGAAGTTGAAGCATGCAATTCCTGTAGAGGTGGCCGATGGTCGTTTGATTGCTTCTGGCGCAGTTACCCACGCTACCACATGTCAGAGTTTTAACCCAAAGGGCCAACACGTGGCAACACGTGGCTGCCAGGTGGCCATTCGGCGTCATCACCCTATGTGAGCAACGCTAAGTTCCCCAGAACAACCCCAACGACCCCTACGGTTAGACTCTAATGCCCAATGGACAAGAGACTTAGGGTTTAGCCTAAGTCTCCCTAGAATGTCTGCCCCCAGAACCCTTGAGGGATAACCCTAGTTGACTTAGGGTCTTGCCCTAGAAGACCTAGACAGGCTCATGCCCTAACCCCCATCAAGGAGACGTGTGTTCCACACATACCCCGTGACAGAGCTAAGGCATTGTCACTTACCCCTTGAGGAATCACCCTCATCCGGGAGTACAACCCCTTTAGGGCGACAAGGGGTACCCTGAACCACGACTAACCCCTAAGGGTTTGAGTGGCCAAGTTTACCCTAGACCTAGGGCTAGTACTTAGTGAGGACACGAGTGTGCGCCGTAGGCGACACGAGTGTTCTGCTAAGCAAACTCCCTAAGGCTAGGTTTGGGATAACCCTAAGCACATGACCTTGCGAGTGCCTTACGAAAGGGCTTCTGCTAATGAGCTTAGGTTGTTCAACCCCTGGATTCCAAGGAGAACACTCCCCTAGCCAAGTGTGCCAAAGCACACCTAGTTACGAGACCTAACCTCCCTCGAGCGGATGCCCAAGGCTTAGCACCCTAGTGCAAGCACAAGCATGCCTGTTTGCTAGAGTATCCAACCCCTTAGCGACAAGCCCATGACATAACCCCAAAGGGCGTGCCTCGGGCGTTGTACCATGTGACGTTTAGCCCAGTGTCACATCCCCATGTGACACTGCCTTCCAAGATGTGGCTATCATGCCATAGCCCTTAGATTCAAGAGTTGCACCAAGTACCACAAACGTGGTTCCTAAATGCCAACTCTAGAACCCCTCAATGAACCCTCAGGAACAGGTAACGTGAACCTGTCAAACAAGATCCCACGCCCACAGTTGGACAAGGACACGGATGTGCCTTGCTTGGCCGTGAGTGCTACACCTAGCTTGACGTGGAGGAGGAGGCTGGAGACAAGCCTCAACCTCTGCCTCTTGGAACGTGCATCCCGACAAGACCTCCCAGGCATGGATTCGCCAACGTTAAGGGTAAGCTACCCCGAAGGTGGGACGTACCCCTGGCATCTGGAAGTTAGGGCGGCACAACAGAGGGTTGTACCTTAACGACACAAGCTGAAGCTTGCACCGGCAGAAGAGCAACGAACTCATTCATGAACCCAGGAGCTCTCCTACATATACTCTACCTTATTTATGTGACGGAGCCCCCCCCCCTCTTTTCCTGTTTGTATTAGTGGGCTGGCACTGAATTCTAGCCCCTTAGATAAATTAGCAATATGAGCCTATAACTCACCCTTACTCCTACCCCTAAACCCTACCCAAGGGGGTGGGGGTTTTAGGGCGTGGGTTAGGGCAACCCTAGGGTTAGGTCAACCCTAGGGGTGTTCCTAACCCTACTTAACACGCCGAACTCATCTGCAAAGACCAATCAGCCTATTGGGACGTCAAAATTGGGGGTGGGTTTCTAGAAGGTAAGTCTAGCTTCGCTTAGAGTTTCTGCAAATACCTAATGACCCGGCCGGACCATCACCAGATACCCAAGTGCACTAAGCGGGCCTGTTTCCTACTACATCTAGGGTCCATCAACATAGTACAGTAGGTAACAACAGTCAACGTCCAAAGTAAAGGGTCGAGTCATAGTAAAAACTATGACACACTCCCCGCCTTTGAAAATGTCAACGTCCTCGTTGACGTCCAACTCCAAGACTAGATAATGTTAGAAAAAACTAACCAAAACTAACATATCACTCTATGCGGAGTAGCCAAAAGTTCACATAAGTTTTATTACCCCCCTTGCATTACGCGAAACCAAGTACTTCAGAACCGTCGTTCACTGAGTCGTAAACCCAGCTGCCGGAGGCACCACCTGCGACATGAAGTCACCTGGAGACCTTTTGCACGTCTGCAAAGTCTGTCACCCGACGCACACAACACTGGTTAATTTCTTTACTTAACTAGAATTTATATTGGAGGCCTCTAGTTAGTGTTGTTGCCGGCCCCTTGGTTAACAAGAAATAAAGACTTGCTTTATTCCTTAATATTAAACGCTGTTGATGACCTCTGTCATCTAGCGCACAACAAGCACTTCTCAAATGCTTGACCAAACACGCTTTTCTTTGATTTTCCAATGGTCCCACATGTTACGATATTATAGCTTATATCTCTGCATCCCTCGGTGCTTCTCATTACCCCTTTTCATAAGGGTCTGCTACTATACCTATCTCTCATTAGTATATAGCTACGCCAGACTAAGTATGAGACTTTTATCGGAATCAAGCTCTTTTCCGATACAAGAGTACAATTCGTAAAACCCTGTTCTCTGTAAACATGTCAATCTGGCCAGAGGCGATCACAGAGGCGCATGGCTGTACACATGTATACAACAAGGTCTTGCCAACTGCCATTCGTCTTTCACAACCAACTTTGTACTCTTTCATAACACCGACCAGTTCAGGGACCAGATAAGCTAACATACCTTTCTTACAAACCGATGTGGAAACCAGGAAATTCAACCCATCTCTAGTGCCTCAATCGACAACCTTTAGATAACATGTCTCTTAATTGTCACTTTCATTGTACTCATTCCCCAAAGAGCACATCGTACTAGATGCCGTTCAATACTTCCTAACTCCTTATCGTACTAAGTTTAAAATACCGAATTTTAGAACTTAGTTTCCACGATAAGAGTCTCCCTGAACTCGTAATACTGTACGCCTCCATAACACTATATTTATTTCCAACTCTTAAACTAATTTCGAAATGTTCTCAACATATACCGAAGTATAGCATTTCACTAATTGAAGCAATAGTGTTTGATAAACATCTTTTAAAACTAATCCTTATTCTATAAATAGTCGCAATTTCGATATTGATACTCTCGAATGGATAATGATCGTTTTAACGTTCAAATCCTAAGCTTATCAACTAGTTGTTATACTAGTGGATATAAACTTACAATCATATCAATTTATCAAAATGCTACAACTACATTATAGATATGGTCTTAGTTTACATGAACCGAACTTCAATTTTGAGATGGAAATATAATGTTATGACAGTATTTCAGGAACTTTGTTCAGAGACTAAGAGGAATCATGAACTAGTGTCTGGTTCATCTAATTGATTTAGTAAGATATAAACCTCCACATAAATGCTATCATAACACTGAAGTGTTAGATCAACTTCATGTTTTAGTCATACTTATATTTCAATAGATCTCCCCAAACATGAATAAAATATCTAGTTCAGTACATTGAACTAAGATACATTATTCACTCTAGACACCTAGCAATCCAGAAAGTATACATTGCCCCTCAAGCAATGTATTGAGAAATGTCTCATTTCTCAACTAACTTGAAAACACGTTTCAAGTTATAACACTAAGGTAGTGCCTTACCAAAGTGTCAGACTCAAATCCACTTGAGTCTTTATATTATGATTACGGCCACCTCATGTGATCATAACCAAGTTTGATATTGAGCGCTCCAAACTCAATATTGAAGAGATATCATACCATACTTTGACAAGTCATTTATAACCAATCTTGAAAAGATTGTCACAAATTCTGCCAAAGTTTAGAATATAAATATCTCAACAGATGAGGTGATAGGAAACCTCATATTCTCGAACCGGATATTGGACGAACCTTGAACTACAATCATCAAGAAGGGACACCATCTTCTTGAGCTAATCCCTACTTTACTTTAAGAATATTGAACCAACTCAAGGAACACCATCAAACCTTGAGATAGAACTAAAACTAACCCAAGGAATACAATCAAACCTTGAGTCAAGAATAGTTCTATTTTTAATATTCCGAAAGATTGAAGATACATACTTTATTTGTCTTTAAGTGCCCACATTTTCGACCATGATGCAGAGTCAAGAAACCGTCTTTTGAATAATCGTATTCGACTCTAAAATAAAATTGATATTGAAAATCAATATCAACTTTCAATTCTCATCGAACACCGACTCTCTGAGGAGGTACATGCACTTAAACCTCCAATGGAAATCCGACTATTACTAGCTCATTGGTAATTCTCAACATAAGTTATCAAACTTAACAAGTTTCCTTACTTAGTCGATAAACAAAGTGGAGAATCCCAAATCATGCTCTTCTTAACAAGGAATCACCCTTGTTCAAGAGCTTCTCCCACATTGCAAACAACGTTACAGTTTCAAGATTAAAGAGTTAACAATGAAAATGCACAAGTGTGCGCCGAACGCCTTCACTATGCAAGTTCTTCATTACTCAGTAAACTAAAAATGTAAACGTATGTTTCCAACATTACTCTTTCTGATAGATCATGCCATCTATCTCAAAACTGTATCGATAAGAAACCGAAACCCTCAAGCTATTATCCAAGTCTCTTGCATGATCCCATATGAGACAATTCATATCAAGTTAGTCGAGCTAGCTAACTTGAATACAGAGTGCGCGCTTACAACTAACTAAGGTTTCATGTTATACTTTGTTCAAATCAAGGGACTTGAATTTAGCAAACTATTTCACCTAATGTTACTTGCAGCTAGCGTCATCAAAGTACTACGTCCATCGGACAATACTTTGATTACATTGGATCTTCGAACCAACTGCTTAACATATTCATCATATGTTAATATTCGACATTCCGTTGTATTATAAGTTCATCACCATAGTCTGCTTCTAGAATCTTCTCAAATTCCCATTCCAGAAGGGACATGGAGGGAGAGGCTATTAAGAGAGCATCACGACGTTCCTTTGGCAGGGCATGGTGGAAGGCACAAGACATTGGCTTTGTTGAAACAGGGATTCTATTGGCCGGGTATGATAGACGATGTTGCCAAGTATGTCAAGACATGCCCCACATGTCAACAAGTGAAAAGTCGTTCGCAAAAACGAGCTGGGAAGTTACAATGTATACCGATTCCAGAGCGGCCATTTCAAAGTGTTACTTGGACTTTATCATGGTTGCCAAAATCTTGTGGTTTCAATGCTCTTATGGTGGTGGTCGATCGATTTTCAAAGGTTGCTCATTTCATTCCAACTGTAGAGACAGTGAATGCAAAACAAGCAGCCAAAGTTGTTCTTCCACGAAGTCGTAAGAGTGCGAGGGCTACCGGAAACGATGATCTCAGACCGGGATCCTCGATTTACTGGCAAGTTTTGGGGAACGTTGTTCAAGCAATTTGGGACGATGCTGAGGTTTAGTTCTCCCGAAGTCAAAGATGCACTTCTAAACATAAGGCTTTCCCCGTTTGAACACTATTGCTGGAAACGATATTGAATCTTGACCTAAGCCAAAACTCAATGGACATAGTCACGTTCTCAAATCATGTGTTATCCCAAATTCAAACACCTTAAAGAAAAAGAAAATTTTTCAATAATGTGTAGACTTAGGATATCACAAGACCCACTTCCACGACTTAGTTTGTAAGCCAAAACAAACTAACACGCCACGTCTTGTGGAAGTATATGGTAAAGTAACCCAAACATTCATAAGGTAAAGTAACCTGGCATACAACTTGGAAGTTGTCTTCCAAGTGCTACCTTCTGACATTCGAGTCCATAACCTACACCCACTTAAGAAGTAGGTGTACTCTAAAGAGTTATAGATCTCAGGACCAACTCTCCACACAGAATTCAGACGTTAGCCAAAAGTGATAGAGTACTTCAAGAATTTAGAACTAACTAAACCCTAAAATACACTACACTTTAGGTAGTCCTACTGACCGCAGAGAATAGGCTCCGATACCAATTGTCAGAGTTTTAACCCAAAGGGCCAACACGTGGCAACACGTGGCTGCCAGGTGGCCATTCGGCGTCATCACCCTATGTGAGCAACGCTAAGTTCCTCAGAACAACCCCAACGACCCCTACGGTTAGACTCTAATGCCCAAATGAACAAGAGACTTAGGGTTTAGCCTAAGTCTCCCTAGAATGTCTGCCCCCAGAACCCTTGAGGGATAACCCTAGTTGACTTAGGGTCTTGCCCTAGAAGACCTAGACAGGCTCATGCCCTAACCCCCATCAAGGAGATGTGTGTTCCACACATACCCCCGTGACCGAGCTAAGGCATTGTCACTTACCCCTTGAGGAATCACCCTCATTCGGGAGTACAACCCCTTTAGGGCGACAAGGGGTACCCTGAACCACGACTAACCCCTAAGGGTTTGAGTGGCCAAGTCATACTCTAGACCTAGGGCTAGTACTTAGTGAGGACACGAGTGTGCGCCGTAGGCGGACACGAGTGTTCTGCTAAGCAAACTCCCTAAGGCTAGGTTTGGGATAACCCTAAGCACATGACCTTGCGAGTGCCTCACGAAAGGGCTTTTGCTAATGAGCTTAGGTTGTTCAACCCCTGGATTCCAAGGAGAACACTCCCCTAGCCAAGTGTGCCAAAGCACACTTAGTTACGAGACCTAACCTCCCTCGAGCGGATGCCCAAGGCTTAGCACCCTAATGCAAGCACAAGCATGCCTGTTTGCTAGAGTATCCAACCCCTTGGCGACAAGCCGATAACATAACCCCAAAGGGCGTGCCTCGGGCGTTGTACCATGTGACGTTTAGCCCAGTGTCACATCCCCATGTGACACTGCCTTCCAAGATGTGAGCTATCATGCCATAGCCCTTAGATTCAAGAGTTGCACCAAGTACCACAAACGTGGTTCCTAAATGCCAACTCTAGAACCCCTCAATGAACCCTCAGGAACTAGGTAACTGAACTTGTCAAACAAGATCCCACGCCCACAGTTGAACAAGGACACGGATGTGCCTTGCTTGGCCGTGAGTGCTACACCTAGCTTGACGTGGAGGAGGAGGCTGGAGACAAGCCTCAACCTCTGCCTCTTGGAACGTGCATCCCGACAAGACCTCCCAGGCATGGATTCGCCAACGTTAAGGGTAAGCTACCCCGAAGGTGGGACGTACCCCTGGCATCTGGAAGTTAGGGCGGCACAACAGAGGGTTGTACCTTAACGACACAAGCTGAAGCTTGCACCGGCAGAAGAGCAACGAACTCATTCATGAACCCAGGAGCTCTCCTACATATACTCTACCTTATTTATGTGACGGAGCCCCCCCCCCCTCTTTTCCTGTTTGTATTAGTGGGCTGGCACTGAATTCTAGCCCCTTAGATAAATTAGCAATATGAGCCTATAACTCACCCTTACTCCTACCCCTAAACCCTACCCAAGGGGTGGGGGTTTTAGGGCGTGGGTTAGGGCAACCCTAGGGTTAGGTCAACCCTAGGGGTGTTCTTAACCCTACTTAACACGCCGAACTCATCTGCAAAGACCAATCAGCCTATTTGGGACGTCGAAATTGGGGTGGGTTTCTAGAAGGTAAGTTCTAGCTTCGCTTAGAGTTTCCTGCAAATACCTAATGACACCTGGCCGGACCATCACCAGATACCCAAGTGCACTAAGCGGGCCTGTTTCCTACTACATCTAGGGTCCATCAACATAGTACAGTAGGTAACAACAGTCAACGTCCAAAGTAAAGGGTTGAGTCATAGTAAAAACTATGACACCACACCTCTCTCTTGCAATCATGGTGCATTCAACTGTTCAATTTCCTTCAACCTGATCAAGACTCGGTCGACTCCCATCATTTTTGGCATGCCATGGTTCGTTGTTGCAAATCCGCAGATCGACTGGAGGTCTAGGACGCTCACGTTTTCCTCTCCAACAGCCAGGATCAACCCTGTACCTTCCTGCGTGCAGGATACATCCTTGGTGTCTGAGGCAGTACAAGCTACAGGATTGACCGTGCCTGTTCCTGTACCAGTGTTGAAGACTCCTGCTCGACAGGATTCACCTCATGTCAGTTCCTCAGCACATCCGCAGGCTTTCTCCACTCCTGTAAGTTTGCGGTGTCCTGTACAGGGTTCTTCCAATCCTGTATCAGTGTCGAAGGTTCCTCCTCAACAGGATCCACCTCCTGTTGATCATCAGCACATTCACAGGCTTCCTCACTCCTGTGCATCCACGGACTTCTGTACAGGATTCTTCCAATCCTGTACACTTGTCAACATCCACAATTGTTTCTTCCAATCCTGCTTCTTTTCATTACTCTGTTTCTATTCCACCCCCCAAGATCCTTCCTCTTTTTCAATCACAGCTCCTCCTGCTCCTCTCCGAGTTCTTACCACTACCATGCATGAACTTACCACTGATCCTGCTCCTTTCCACCTTTTTGCCTTTCAAGTAACTCCTACGTCCTCTTCTACCTTTCCTGTGTCTGACTCTCCTGTTTTTCAATCTCCTTCCTACTCCTTCTCCTTCTCCTCCTTCTTCTCTACCATCCAAGTACCACGACTTTAAGGACGTTTTTGACAAGCACAAGGCTACAGTTCTTCCTGTTCACAGGTCCTACGACTGTCCTATTGATCTTGCAGAAGGAAAGACCCACCGTTCGGACCGATTTACGCATTGTCACCCACAGAGTTGGAGGTTCTTCGCCAGTACATCGAGGACAACTTGGCATCCGGCTTCATTCGTCACTCAAAGTCCCCTGCAGGAGCGCCAATCTTCTTTGTCAAGAAGAAGGATGGGAGCTTACGTTTGGTTGTGGACTACAGGGGTTTGAATCAAGCTACCATTCGGAATCGGTACCCGTTGCCATTGATCCCGGAACTTCTCGATCGGCTGCGAGGAGCAAAGGTGTTCACGAAGATCGACTTACGAGGGGCCTACAACCTTGTACGGATTCGTCCCGGCGATGAGTGGAAGACTGCCTTTCGTACAAGGTATGGACACTTCGAGTACACGGTGATGCCTTTCGGCCTTACCAATGCCCCAGCCGTGTTCCAACATATGGTGAACGACATCTTTCGTGACTTCTTGGACCAGTTTGTGGTGATCTACCTGACGACATTTTGATTTTCTCCAAGGACCAGGCGGCACATGACAAGCATGTACGGTTGGTTCTACAGCGGCTTCGTGAGCATGGCTTGTATGCGAAGTTGGAGAAGTGTTTTTTCGATAGGGATTCTGTGGAGTTCTTGGGCTACATCGTCTCTCCTGCTGGCGTTTCCATGGACATGCACAAGGTGAAGACCATCGTGGAGTGGGAGAGGCCCAAGTCTGTACGAGATGTACAATGTTTCCTTGGCTTTGCAAACTTCTACAGGCGATTCATACAGGACTTCTCCAAGCGTGTACTTCCACTCACGGAACTCACCAAGCGCACAGAGGTTTTCTCTTGGTCCGACAAGGCGGAACATGCATTCACAACACTCAAGGACACCTTCACGACAGCTCCGATTTTAGCACATCCTGATCCTTCTCGTCCTTTCTTCGTTGAAGCAGATGCCTCGGATTTTGCAGTAGGATCCGTCCTATCGCAAGTTGGAGAGGACAAGTTGCTTCATCCTGTAGCTTTTCACTCTCGTAAATTCCTGTCGGCGGAGATCAATTACGAGATTCATGACAAGGAACTCAAGGCCATTGTGGATTCGTTTGAGGAGTGGCGGCATTTCCTGGAAGGTGCTGCACATCCTGTACAAGTTCTTACGGATCACAAGAACCTGGAGTACTTTCGAACGGCTCGAGTTCTCAGTCGGCGACAGGCTAGGTGGGCGGAGTTCCTATCACGTTTTGACTTCGTCATCGTCTACAGGCCCGGTTTTCGGAATGGCAAGGCGGACGCATTGTCTAGGCGCTCCTACCTTGCACCAAGCCCGGGGCGATTGACTGTCAAAGGCAAGTGTTGTTGGGTCCTGATCGATTCCGGCTTGCGGCACTGCAGGTCATCAGGCTCCAGCAAATTCAACTCTCCTACAAGACGTCCGTTCGCAGTTGGCTACAGACGACTTGGCAAAGAATGTGTTCTCACACATTCATCCTGACGTTGCAAGTTCCTCTTCCTCCAGTTCCCGTCCAGACTACAACCTGTTCACCATACAGGATGGACTCCTGTACCGGGAAGGTCTCCTGTACGTTCCTGTTGGTGTTTGCAGGACTCGTGTGGTACAGGATTGTCATGATACCCGGCTACAGGACATTTTGGTGTGGCCAAGACAGTTGAGTTGGTGACTCGCAACTATTGGTGGCCTGGGTTGCGGGTTTTGTGGAAAGGTTTGTACGGAGTTGTGACACCTGCAACAGGTCGAAGATGCCTCGTCATGCACCTTCTGGTCTTCTTCGTCCTCTTCCTGTTCCTTCTACTCCTTGGAGATCCATTTCTATGGATTTCCTCACAGATCTTCCTCCTTCTCGTGGATTCGATGCAGTTCTTGTGGTGGTTGACCGTTTCACCAAGCAGGCTCATTTCCTACCCTGCAACAAGACAGCTACAGGTCAGACAACTGCCGATTGGTGATCCGTGAGGTGTTCCGACATCATGGTCTTCCTGAGAGCATTGTTTCCGATCGAGGTCCACAATTCATGTCCAAGTTTTGGCGAGAGCTTCTTCGGAGTCTACAGGTTAAAGCGGATCTTTCTTCAGGATATCACCCGCAAACTGATGGACAGTCAGAACGCACAATCCAGACCTTGGAGCAATATCTTCGTTGCTTCATCAGTTACCAACAGGATAATTGGTTGGACCTTCTTCCTATGGCGGAGTTTGCCTACAACAACTCCATTCACGCATCTACAGGCCAGACACCTTTCTTTGCTCTTACAGGTCACCATCCACGTTTTGACTTTGCTCTTCCTGCTTCTCCTTCTTCCGCTCCTGCAGTACAGGATCGTCTTCAGCATCTTCGGCAGGTACAGGATGATCTCCAGGTTCACCTTCAGCAGGCACAGGAACGGTACAAGCATCATGCTGATGCTCACCGTCAACCAGCACCTGCATACAAGATTGGTGATCTCGTGTGGCTTCTTCGTCGACACATTCGCACCAACAGGCCTTCTTCTAAGTTGGATTTTCAACGATTGGGCCCTTACATGATCGTGGCGGAGGTAAATCCTGTAGCTTTCCGACTCGAGTTACCACCTACGGTGAAACTTCATCCTGTGTTTCACACCTCCTTGTTGGAGCCGTATCATCCTTCTTCTCTTCCTGGTCGTGCTTCTTCTCCTCCCCCTCCTGTGGTCATTGCTGGTGAACCTGAGTACGAAGTTGCAGCCATCCTTGATTCTCGTCTTCATCGTCGTCAACTTCAATACTTGGTGGATTGGAAAGGTTATTTGCCTACCGATCGCACTTGGGAACCTGCATCCAACTTACTCCATGCTTCTTCCAAAGTTGCTGCTTTCCATCGGCGTTATCCTGCTAAACCAGGTCCCAAGACTCGTGGAACTCGTCCTTAGGGAGGAGGTGCTGTCACGACCCGATACAGGATACAGGATACGACATACAGGATTCAGCCTATAGGATATGCGATACAGGATTTCGGCCCGCAGGATATTCCCACAGGATATGCCACAGGATATTCCCGCAGGATATTCCTACAGGATATTCCTATAGGATAAGGATGACCAATTTTGGCTAGTGACTAGATTAGGCTCATGACCAGATTAGCTTGGAGTTGTGAGCATAAAAGCTCCGACCTAATTGTTGTACAATCAGTTACAATCAACACCAGTCATTCTACGATTATTCTTGTTCCTTTCTTGTCTTGTTCTTGTCTTACTCTTTGCCTCCTGCTCCTGTCTTGCTCCCGGATCCTGTCTTGTTCCTGTTCCTAGTTCCTGTCCTGCTCTCGGTCCTGTTCCTGAGTCAAGCCTTCCTGTTCTCGGAATCCTACTTGCTTCCTGGTTCCTGGATCGTGGCTTGACAACCTGAAGAAATTAGCATTCCTATGTTGGTTTAATAAGGAGGCTTAGTTTATTATCTTTATTTAACTTGTCTCTATACACATATAATATTAATTTAAATGTGTTTAATGCATTTGGACATTATTATTATTAATGATGTGAATAACATACATTTACTAAAAAAAATTGTGATAAGCCTACGTGTACAAAATATTATATCTCAATTTCGATGTAACTTAAATTATAATTAATACTAAATATCACTAGAATTTTAGGTGAACAATTTGACATTAACATTTTAATCATTCAAATAAACCATATGAAGTTCAAATAACTTTTAGTGGTAATTGTGATTTAGGTTTAATATTGAACAAATGTCCCACTGCATTTTATTCCCAATTAAATAAGGTTATACTTAATAATGCATAGAAAAATATAGCGAAAATATAATATGTGAAAATGATATAACAGAGTAGTTTTTTTCAGAGTTTGTAGTGGTTGTGTCATGTAATCTCATATAAGTCAATATTCATGCAAACTTCCATACGTTTTGAAGTGAAATTCTCATTGGATCCCAAAACTTAAGGTATGTATATTGATATCATGAATTGATGTTTTATATTATCTATATAACGTACATTTTATATTATCCGTAAAAAGAATGTTAATATATATTAATTCTAGGACCAGTAATTTCAAAAGAGAGTGTATATTTTTTATTTTTAAATTATTTGTTAATTTAAATTTAAAATGTTATATTAAATACATTATATTAGATATGTTATATTTAATTAAATATTTAATTTTAATTTTAAAATTAAATTAATTTAAATATTTTAATTTTAATTAACAGTGCAATTTTTATGTTGAAATATAAATTTCCACTATTAATTTAAACATTAAAATTAAGTACTACAATGAATTCCTTGTGTGATGTATTACCATCACTATTATAACACTATTATGCAATGTCTTTAATATGAATGCATTTGCATTTTAATGTAATTTGCTTTTGCCTTAATGTCTTATCAATTAATTTTTCTTAATCTCTTTATAATTATTTGACACTTTGCACATGTTCATATTTATTTTAAAAAATATTTCTAAATAATGTTTAATAAATAATAGTAATGTTTTAAAAGATTGCGAACATATTCTGTTAATTGCATATATTCATATATAAGAAAAAATTAAAAGTACATATTTTTATTTTAAACAATACTAAATAAATATGTCAAAATTTATATAAAATCTCAAATTAATGAATATGTGATCAAAACATATTTAACTTGCATAATATAGGAATTTTTTTTATAAAATATATAATATTAGTTTTAAACCTTATAAAAAAAAATTAGCCTAATTTCAAGAAAAGCAACTCAAAACTAGACTTAGCAGGTTTAAAAATAAATTTTGCATATTTTTAGAAAATTTGTATATTCTACAGCTTATGTTAATCGTGGCTATTTAAAAATGTTATTAATGTAAGGTCTAATATATTCTCTATATTTTAGGATTGAATGTGACACCTATATAAATTTAAAAGTGACTTTTTATAAGTGCATAATAAGTTTACATGCACAATTAATGTGACATACTGACATGTATAATTAACATGGCATATATAGTACATAATAAATTATATGTGTATTACAATGGATTTATTTATGAGTCAAGTTAATGAAAATGAAAAACATGTCCTTAATAGTCTTAAATAATACTATTTAAGAGGTTAGTATGTGTTTTGCACTCTTAAAACTCCAACATTTTATATTTATATTATTTATAACATTATGTAGTTACAAATTATCACTTATGATATAGCACCAATGAGTTATTTCATTCTGCATCATTTTTGTTATTACAACGTAAGTGTATAACATTTATCATAATGTAAGTGAGTGTCATATCAATAGTCTTATTATGTGAAATAAACGAAGTTTGCTCTAAAAACCAATAAAATGAGCAACTTCCTCTGCTAAATTAGACTCTTCTTATTTAAATAATTAGTACAGGGTTAGGAAAAAGAATTGTGAGATTTATTAAGAATATGTTAACATAGATAAAGAAAATCTTCTTAACATCACATAAATAAGCATCTCCAATTAACATTTATTTAAAAATAATTTATGGCCATCCCTTGTTATAAAGTTACCCAAGATGAATGAAGACAAAATTTATTAAGACATATTATTTAATTGCAGTAAATTATATAACATAAATTGATGATAAGACTTCTTATAATTTTTATACAATATACAAGCATGCTAAGAAATATATAAATGCTTACATGTTTGAGTTTATTTACATTGTTCTTGCAAGAAATAATGAATCTTACATCACATTCATTTGCTTAGAGTCGACAAGCTTTTACTCTGTAGTTTATTTTTGTATTAAAGGGATCCTCTTATGAATATAGGTTAATATTTTTATAAGGTTTTAAAATAAATATTTATATATTCTTGCAAAATATGTATATTTTGTAGGTTATATTAATCATGTAATATAAGATCTAACCTACTAGGATGAAATAAATAAATAAATAAAAGTGACCAAGAATAAATTAGGGCAATGTAGAAATAACAAATTCATTATAAAATGATTATATGAAATCACGAGCAACAAATGAAAAATCCTAATGTACATTTTTAGATTTGGATTTTAAATTCAATAATGTGTTTTAATATATATTTGTAACATACTAATATAATAATATATAATCAAATTAAAAATATTTTAGATTATACATAATGTGTAATGTGTATTTATGTTATATAATATATTAATGAATACATATAAAATTAAAACATATAGTTTATAATAGAAAAATACAATCTCTCTAAAAAAAATTAAATTGCAAATGAAATTTAATCCACATAATTATAATATTTTTTATACGTGTGACACATTTGAAACGCTCCTCAACCCATATACATAATATCATTATGAATATCATATGTGAGCACAAGCATGCCTGCTTGCTAGAGTATCTAACCCTTCAATATTAAGCCTATGAGACAACCTAAAGGGCATTGTATTGTGCATCATTTGGTTAATGTCAATCTTCATGTGACACTAATTTCTAAGATGTTATGCTTCGACAAAACTTTCTATGTTCAAATTCTTCAGTGTTAATTGTAGACTACTATGAAGGTGTGACACTCCCTTTTCGTTTGGAAGTTGAGGCAGCACAATAAAGGGTTATGCCTAACGATACAAGCTTAGATTGCATCGGTAAAAGAATAACAAATTAAAACTGTCAATATAACATCCATACTTTATTTACGTGATAGAGCCCCCGGCTAGCTCGGAAAGCTACCCTAGTGTTAATGGGAACTCTTAACCTACCTAAACCCACTAGGCTTAGGGCATGGGGTAGGGTTTTAGTCAACCATAAGTGTTCTAACCCTATTTTGACACATCGAACTTACCAAAATTGATTAGGAAATGCATTAATGGAGAATTCTAAAAAATAAGTTTTACCTTCACCTAGAGTTTTTCGAGATGCCTAAAGATAAATGTTCAAACTATTATAAATACTTAAGTGCACTAGGTGGGCTATTCCTCAATATATCTGGAGCCCGCAACATAATATGAATGGTAAATTTTAAGATAAAAATAAAAGTCATAGTAAAAACTATGATAATCTTTTTGAATATATCATTTGAACTCATTTAATTATGCACCTTTGATAACACCTCTTAGTGATGTTGAATTGTAAGAAAAATTACCAGTTCCGAGGGTAACATCTCCATTAAATGCAAAATAATGATTGTACTTAGAACTGTGAAAGAGTTACTTGAGTTAGCTTATTGTTGCCTCTTGATGAAACTTTTCACCTTATTTTGGTAAAATTAACTTTGTAGAACTCATATGTTTTCATGTTATTGCAAGTTGGAGCATTATCATATACACACACCATCAAGATGGTAATTTATCCTCTCCACTTTCAAACCATGGCATTATTAAGTAGTTTTTATGGCATTATTACTGCCATTGTCACAACCCGATGCAGAATACAGGTTTCCGGATATAGGATACAGGATGCAGATTTCGGATATAGGATACGGGTTACAGGATATGCCTGCAAGATATTCCTACAGGATATACCTATAGGATATTCCTATAGGATATGCCTAGAGGAATATGCTACAGGATATGCCTAGAGGATAAGGACACTATTCTTAGCTCATGGCTAGATTAGACTCATGACTAGATTAGCTTGGATTGTGAGCATAAGCTCCGACCTAATTGTGTACAATTAGTTACTATCAACACCAGTCATTCTACGATTATTCTTGTTCCTTGTTCTTATCTTGTTCTTGTCTTACTCTTTGCCTCCTGCTCCTGTCTTGCTCTTGGATCCTGTCTAGTTCCTATCTTGTTTTGGATCCTATCCTGCGCTTTCCTGTCTTGCTCCCGGATCTTATCCTGATCTGCTTGCTCTTGGATCCGTCCTGTTCCTGTTCCTGTTCCTATTCCTGTCCTGCTCTCGGTCCTGTTCCTGAGTCAAGCCTTCCTGTTCCCCGAATCCTACTCGCTTCCTGGTTCTTGAATCGTGGCTTGACAGCCATAAGTAAAACCATTCACAACTTGAAAGAAAAAAACTTCAATCTTTACAATTATTACTTTTGCATAATCCATAAATATTATTACGTTTATATTCTCCTTTTGAAATTCCAAACTAAAATTAATCATAATCTTAAGCACCTCAATAAGAAAATGCATAATGTATATGGTTCCAAACATTTTAAAATTATCATACATATTAATATTTTTTGTTTCCAACAATCTAGAATTGGTTTTAAAATTTCACAAAGTTTATTAATTGTTCCATATCATGACAACCATCTTATATTCACAACCATTTCTACTTTTGAAGAATCATAATTTAATTATTGCTCAAATGATATCATAATTTTTGTTTATTCCATGATCTAAAAAAATGTAGTTAACTATATTCACAAACATATTCAACTTTGTGCAAATCTCTTTACAAGCATAAGATTTAGCTACATTAGTAACATAAAGTTTTTTTGTAAGTAACACAATGCAACCTTGTCATATAAAATTTAGCTTTTTAATTTTATTGTCACTCCATTCTTTCTCATTGTCACGGCAAAGTACTTATTTATTATATCCATACAAATTGGCAATGAGACATCATTAAATCAATTTATTCAAGAACAAATGCTAATAATTTTAAATGTTATGTCATCTCCATTACAATTATCCACCAAAAGAAGTCATGACTTTGTGGCCTTCAAGAAAAGCTTTATATAATATATATTTTGAAACCCCAAAAAATTGTTTCTCATTTTAGATAATATATATTCTAAACATTTAAAAATGCAATAAAGAAATTTAACACAAGCCTTATCATAATTATAATAAGATAATATTTCAAACATTCAATATATTAAGTATGATTAAGATTTATATTTGGTCATCGCATTCTTTGAAAAATATGCCAATTTTAATTTTTTGATTGCGCTTGTTTCATTTTTTCAATGAATGATAATCTTTAATAAAAACTTATATATGATTTATTTATGCGCATTATTATTTCATACTGTTTAAAAGCACTTATTTTTCAAATTTCTGTTCTGCATTTGTATTCTTTTTATTTTTTTTACAAATCTTGCACCAAACCTTACATTTTTTAAGACATTAATCCAACCACAACTAATCTACTAGCCATAAATTTGAAATAGCTTCGATCCTTATTCTTTATGGAGAAGTAATTTCATTATCAACATCCTGGGCAGTTCACCTACCATTAATCTTATACACTACACAAACTTTAAATTTAACTCCCAAGTCATGTTGTGAACTAACCTCTAAACTTACTATTTGAAAAAATCATATTTTTATTTATGACCCCTAACTTAACTTAACTTAAAAACTTCATGAAAATAAACCCCTAACCTTAAATTTTTTGTTAATTTATTAAATAAAATCTTAAAGTAATATTATTTATTTATTATATTTTTACAAATTCATCTAGTTTGATTTTATGCTACTTTCTAAAAAATAAAGCTCTTATGCAGGCTCATAGGTAAGTGGAACCAAGCCGATCACACTTCTAACTCTTGCATCATCATGAAGATTAAAAGAAAATCAAACCCCAAAATCATCCACTTGTTTTTCCCAATAATAGATGAAAAGAAACTCTAGATGTCCTTCTTTTGCAAAGCTGGGAAGGTCCTCCAAGTTAACGCTCTCATGAGTATCTCTCAAGGAGTTTCCAAACTTTTTTCTCATGCTAAGCACACGGCCGAAATACCACACAAGCTTCGTCTTTGATTTGTGTTTCTTGCTTCTTGATCCTCCAGAGGTTGCAACGTCCTCCTCAAATCACAAGTAGCAATTTGAACATGTGCTTAGAGTCGTTGCTTCATTCAAGTTTCTCCCCTACCACTCAACCTTCAAAACAATATTTTTCACTCGGGTCAATCTATCTTCTGAGAGCCATGGGTTTCCATTTAGTTGGCTAACCAAAGTTGATCTCTTTCCTGTCCACGCACATTGTTTGAAACCTTTCTTCCTGCCAAAGATATGAAAACTTCAATAAAATATAAAAAGAAAATATGAAAAAAATTTAACTTCCTCGTGATTGTCCAAGATAAGATCAAAAGTGTGCCGAACGAAGCTCACATTTATCCACCATCTCCTGGTCCACATCCAAACTCTCCTAGTTCACTTCATTATCATAATCGGCTTCTAGAACCTCATTAGCGTCGTCCTCAACTAGCCTTGATCTGGCTAAAATCCTTTACAAAATTGTCATGCTTCCATGGAGCTATAAACCAAGAACTTGCATAGCTACTCGATGAGCAAGTGATTCCCACATCTAAACATCTTTGTTGTGCCTCAAGAAGCCTGTTCATAAAGCTTCGATTATATCCTGGTCCTCAGCCACATATCCACAAGCACTTATTTTTATTCCTTTCCACCTCCAGTTTCTCCCAAATGTTTTCTTGTTTTAAGTGCCTTTGAGAATCAAAGGTCACCTTCTGCCTCATAACTTGCAACCTAGTTCAATGCCCCAACACTATCTACAATATCCTTGCCGTCATAGGAGCATTCATATTGCACCATGCCTCCTACTTTTGAGAAAACATCTCATAAACATCTTCTCTCTAGAGGAACTGAAAGACCTGGATGAAAATACTGGAAGTACTTGATGAGAATCATAGTGAAATGGCAGGAGAGATGTACATCCAAGAAAGTCTCTCGTCTAAGAAAGTTTTGCTTCATAGTCCCTTTCTTCTCCTTGAGGATCCAAAGTCGCCACAAGCTAAAGATATATATTAGAGTTGTAAAAGATGAAAGAATAAATTCAAAGAAACTTTTGTAGCAGATTGTACGCTCTCTCGCAAGTTCTTGTGAGGCGAAAGAAAAATGTCAATGTAAGAAGAAACCACATCAAGGTAGACTTTTGTTCCAAGTGTTTTCTTTGCAAGATTCCACAGGTCATGCAAAAGCTCCTAAACCTTCCTAAAAGCTATACTCTGTGTAGCTGCCCAATTTTGTTGATCAACACGACGGACGTCTCTTACTTGTAGCCCGTGAAACATGTGAAATCTCCCAAACACATTTTAAACATCATTAAGATGCACCATGTGCTCGCCAAGAAAAAGAGCTTTTAATCCCCTGTCCATTGGGTTGATCAACTTCTTGCCATTATGTATAAAATCTTGATCATGGAGCTGGAAAATATCCTCCATATGTCTCACATTTGCTAAAAACAACCAGGCTTCCCACAGGACTTTGTACTTGTTTGAAGAGTCCATCATCTCCTTGAACATGCAACTACATCTTCTTGCATCACCATTAGAAACATGGCCAATGAGAGGGCCAAGCACAAGTTGAAGATGCTTGTCCCAAAGCACCTGAATTTTCTCTACTGTTGCTTGACATCAGCTGCTAAAAACTTGTTACAAGTGTGCAAGGTACCAAGCACTAGGCTTGGAAGCTTGACATGTAAGGGGGTTTGTGATGAAGACCCTAGCACATGAAGCTTTCACGTTCAACTAGAAAGCCTGAACAATGTTGTCGTAGCCTACTTCTCCCTCACCAATTGCAACAACAAACTTCTCCTCACATGAGTGATTCTCCACCCTTTTTCCACAAAATCCCATGAGCACATCATGCACATGACAGCTCGTTTTATTGTTGTCTCATCCTCAGCAACAGATGCAGGGGCACTATCAAGAGCAAGTTGCAAGCTTTGCATTTTCAATCGATAAATTTCAGAAAGTGACTGAAAGTTCTCCTCGTTGATACCTATAAATTTTATAAAAAAAAACCAATAAATAATTAATGTTTTAAAAAATGTAAAATACTTCAGATATTACATGTTTCATATTTAAAAGTCTGCCTCAAAGCTCACTTTGTAGTTGAGCTTTAATGTTGAGCTTCAGAAAGTTGTGCATTCGAGTTCCACCCCAGATCCTAATGACTTGAAAAATCTGCTTTGTTGTTTTGTGATATCGAATTCATGTTCTAAGCAATATCCAGTATCAAGTTCTAGATACCCTCCTCTCCCTCATGTTTGTGAGCTTCGATGATGTCTTGGCTTCACATCCTTCCACACAACTAATTCTCTCAAGGAATCTAGATTTCTTGCATGGAGAAAAACACATCTCTACATAATCTCTATTTTGGGAGCTAACAACTCAATTTTTCTCTAGCCTTTCATCTATAGTCATCAGATCATTCCTCATTCCGTGCACAGCTCCTCGTTCTCCTCTTTTGAATTATGATATGGAATTCTTGTATGCTCATGCTCAAAAATCAAACAAACTCGGGATGGATGAGCACCTAGAGCATTGAGTTCCAAAGAAGACTGTTCAAGCACACTCTATATGCTTAAAAGTTCCCTCCACTCGCACCTCTCTATCATTCTCAACATTGAAAACTACTTCGTAGTGTGGCCATTGGGGCCTCATTTCGAGTCTTTTAGTAGTTCTGTTAAGTCTACACTCACAGACCCGTAAACATGTTTTTTTGCCAATAGTTTTAACATATTGTCCAAGTGGTTCATTTTTTACCTACATCATTCATTATTTTGCTTATCCATTTGCTATATTTTTTAATAAAAAAAAATAAGTTAATTTCTAATTAAACTTATTATAACTAATATTTCACAACAATCAAAATGACAATTTAACTTTTAATGTTTTTAAGCCTACCCAACAAATTAATAAATCCTATATAAATTTAATATCATTTAGTGTTAAATATAAAATCCTTACATTCAAAATTGTATATTATTATTACAGTGGATGTAACATAAATACATACATTTCTATTAATGTATAATTAATTAAATAATTAAAGATGAATTTATTTAAGTTGCTAAAAACACATAAAAAGTTTTTTTTTTCTTATCAGGGAATTTAGTAAGTAAAATTGATAAAAATAAAATAATAATAATATATGAACCATGGTATTATATTTTATATTAAATCTTAAAGTACATAAACTAATAATGTTTTTGTCTACTATTACATTTTGGAAATGATATGTCATTCAAAAAATATTTTTTGTAAAAGAGATATTTAATAAAATAAAGTGTGTTCTTTACAAAAAATATCATAACATTTTAGTTCCTTTACATTGTTTGGCTTTTATAAAATCTTAAATATGAGAAACAACCACACACACATAATATATCAATATAATGTTTTTTTACTTTTATTTTTGTTTATTTCTTTCATGCTAAAATGCGATTTATGCAAACTTTTTTTAAAATACTGTAAAGAGTGTTAGAATATATAAATTTAATGGTCCTAAAATAATTATTTAAAATCCTAAAATAATTTTTAAAAAAAGAAAGAAAAAAAAACACCTAAGAATCTAGATCAATGGCTTTGTTTTATAAAATAAATTAATAAGCATTTTTTAAGAAAAACAATATATATTTAATACATCTATGATATAGTAGTGTTAGTAAGTTTATTATATTAATATATTAAAAATACTTATATATAATATAAAATTAATAAAATTCTATATTGTTTTGTTAATCAATAATAACATACTTTTATATCTTTTTATACTTAGATAGTTAGACTTAGTTTCAGTAATGCTTTTTTGTAATAGTATTATTTATAAAATTATTATTACATTAGTAAAAATTAATTTAAGTAGGATTTAAAACCTTGAATTTCACTATTATATATGATGTATGTACTTATACACATATTTAACTTGTATAGTCTTATTTACTATTTTTAAGAGTTATTCATTTAATTTTTAAAATATATATGGTTGCTAATTATTTATTAGAAACAAGGTATCAATGATTATAAAGCAATTTATTTTAATTTTAATTTTAAATTTTATTTAAATAACAAGTAAATGATTAGTGTTAGTAACATATTTCTTATATTTAAAATAGTAATATTTATTTTAAATTAATGGGTAAAATTCATATCTTGATGTTGTTTATATTTTTTGATACTTTTCATTTTTGTTTCATTTGAAAATTATAAAATACAAATATATTAAATATATTTAAAGTATACATCTATAGGTGATATTTATTTTAATTTAATGAGTAAAATCCATATTTGATGTTTTTTTAATGTTTTTATGATACTTTTTATTTTTATTTCATTTTTAAAATACACAAAATATAATAGAATAAAATAAATTCATTTAAAATCAAATGTATTCCTAATAATACATAAAGTTATTTAAATACAAAATACAATAATTATAAATATTTATATACTATATATTACAAGTATATTAAAATCAATTGTTCATATTACGATAAAAAATAAAATAATATTTTTTGATATTGTTTGTATGCATTTAAATAGTATATTCTAACATATTTCATATAAATAAACATATTCTTTACATATTTAAAAAGATCATAAATAAAACTAAAATTAAAATGAAAACTATCATAAATATAAGAATAAAAAAACATTATTCTTGTTATTTATCTTAATGATTTCAAATTTACTATATTTAACATATTCTTTAAAATATATTATATTTCATTAATTTAAAACAAATTTGTTTTAAATTTTATAATAACATAAACATTATTAACGATTATAAATAGTGGGGAAAAGGGATATGTTCTATATTGAATGTATAATGATTGTTGCAGCTAGAACGCAAAGTTTTATTAATTAATTTTGAAGAAGCGTAAGAAAACACATTACGAATCCTTGATAAAGAAAGGGACGCATAATAACAAAGTATTTAAATATAGACACATGGTCACTAAATAAATGTGTTAATAAATTTATTATATTAATATATTAAAAATATTTACGTGTGATATAAAGTTGATAAAATTCTATAGTATAAACTATTTTATTAATCATTCATAAAATGTTTTGATATACTTATTGCATATGAATATTATACTTAGTTTTTATGATGCTTTTTTGTAACAGATTTATTTATAAAATTATTATTACATTAGTAAAAAGTTTTAATTTGAAATATGTGTACTTTACACCCATTTCAATGGTATAGTTTGAGGGTTATTACATTTAATTTTTGCATGCTATGCACTATATAAATATACATGTACATAACTTTTATAATTTATGTATATTATATATATATTATCATATTGATCTACTTATTCATTATTAGTGTCTTTCCATAAGAGGAACAATAAATTCAATAAATCTCGAGAATGTGTAAGAAAACATTGCGTACGGATAATTGTTTTAACATCCCGTCAACAACTCTTAAATGTTGATGAAGAATTAACATACATAATCGAATGAATTGTGGTCGAACAAGGATATTACAAGCAATTTGTTTATAATTTTATATTACATTGACAACAAATTGATTGTGAAATGTTACTTGTAAACATATTAAAAAATTATCAACTTAAATTCTTAATAAATAAAGCATAATAATCTCTATATCTATGGAATGAACACTTGTACAATGTTTTGACTATTATATTTACGTGACTTAGCATAATCACTTTTATGTGATTTATTATATTAAGCTTGATATCTATTAAACTCGTATATACAAGTGTGGGTATACACTTCTAACTTTATATTTATTATAAAATAATTTTTTTATATATAATATTGTAGGAAAGACAACACCAATTAAACAATAGTATATAAAAATTTATTAAATATTTTAAATTATTTGTTTGACTTCACATATATTATCTAGTGATGTGTCATTATGTGCTTTCAAAAAAAAAAATTAAAATTAAAATATAAAAAGAATTGCTTTATAATCGTTAATAATGGTTATGTTATTATAAAGTTTAAAATAAATAATTTGTTTTAAATTAATGAAATATAATACATTTTAAAGAATATGTTAAATAGTAAATTCATTTAAAATCATTAAGATAAACAATAAGAATAATGTTTTTTTATTCTTATATTTATGATAGTTTTCATTTATTTTAATTTTATTTATGATCTTTTTAAATACGTAAAGAATATATTTATTTAAGTGAAATATGTTAGAATATACCATTTAAATGTATACAAATCAAAAATATTATTTGATTTCAATCGTAATACGAACAATTGATTTGTATACAATTGTATTATGTAGTATTTATAAATGTTTATAATTGTTGTATTTTGTATTTAAATAACTCTATGTATTATTAAGAATACATTTGATTTTAAATGAATTTATTATATTCTAATATATTCTGTATATTTTAAAAATGAAATGAAAATAAAAGTATTATAAAAACATTAAAAAAAACATCAAAATATGGATTTTACTTATTAAATTATAATAAATATTGCCTATAGACATATACTTTAAATAGATCTAATATATTCTTATATTTATATTTTTTTAAATGAAACAAAAATGAAGAGTATCATAAATACATAAACAATATCAAAATATGAATTTTACTTACTAATTTAAAATAAATAATATTAATGCTTCATCTACATTCTAGAATTTGCATAATGGTGTATTCTTTATGTTGTTTTTTTTGAAGAGTGTAAAAGTGTATTTTTCAGTTACCTTTGAAGAATATGTTGAACTTTTTAAGTATTTTTAAGTTGGTTCTCGGAGAATTTCTCGTTCATTATTAAATTATTGAAAGTTGTCGTTTAACATTCCAGTAGTGTTAAACTGGACCAACTTGCATTTTTTATTATAAAGATGTTTTTAAAAATATATATATATATTTTTATAAATTAGAATCATTTTGGATTCAGATGTGTGCAGGTGTTAAAAAAATGTGCCCATTCATTTTTTTCAAATTCTTTATTTAAATCTTAATAATGATTGTTGTCTTCACTACCCAAGTAATTTATTATTTATTTATATACACATGCATAAATGTACACCAAATTGCATAAAATTATTATTTAATAATACATAATATTTGTAATGGAAGTGATCAATAAAAAAACATTATATGTATGAGTGTTTATAAATATATAAAAATAATTAATAATTATATTAAATTTAATAAATAATAACCAATTTATAGATTTTTAAATTTACAAATTATATATAGTCTTGTGTGTAAATAATCATAATCACTTTTATGTGATTTATTATATTAAGTTTGATATTTATTAAACTTATAATATAAGTGTGGGTATACACTTCTAACTTTATATTTATTATAAAATAATTTTTATATAATATTGTAGGAAAGAGAACACCAATTAAACAATAGTATATAAAATTTATTAAATATTTTAATTATTTGTTTGACTTTGAACATATACACATATATTATCTAGTGATATGTCATTATGTGCTTTCAAAATAAAATTTAAAATTAAAATATAAAGGAATTGCTTTATAATCGGTAATAATGGTTATGTTATTATAAAGTTTAAAACAAATAATTTATTTTAAATTAATGAAATATAATTCATTTTAAAGAATATGTTAAATATAGTAAATTCATTTGAAATCATTAAGATAAACAATAAAATTAATGTTTTTTTATTCTTTTATTTATTTTTTTATTTTTATTTTAGTTTTATTTATGATCTTTTTAAATATATAAAGAATATGTTTATTTAAGTGAAATATGTTAGAATATACCATTTAAATGCATATATTATATATAATATATATATATAATATATAATTATATATATATTATATATATATACAATACAAATACAGGTTGAGGCGGGAAGAGTCACTAATGGCGAGAATTTCTTTTTCGGAATTTTCAAGGTGTGTTGTAAAAGTTGTTCGTTGGGTATTGACTATTATAATAACGAAATTCTTCCTAAGCTACGAGAAAGAGGATTTAATTGTGATAGTATAATAATGTTAACGAGCCGCGGGAAAAAGAGTTTTTAAGAATGGTATGTATCCATTTTTATAAATATGTGATAAACATGTTTATAAATATTTACAATTGTTGTATTTTGTATTTAAATAACTCTATGTGTTATTAAGAATACATTTGATTTTAAATGAATTTATTATTTTCTAATATATTCTGTATATTTAAAATGAAATGAAAATAAAAAGTATTATAAAAACATTAAAAAAACATCAAATATGGATTTTACTCATTAAATTAAAATAAACATTGCCTATAGATGTATACTTTAAATAGATCTAATATATTTCTAGATAAATATGTAATTTTTTCTTTGTTATATAATTTGTAACACTCTCTTTCTTCAAAAGCACATATGTCATGACATTAATATTATCATATAACATTATAATTATATAATATGTTATAACATATTAATAACTTAAACATTACTTCTACAATGACAATAGGGTGTAAAAATGAATATTTAACCTCATGAAAAATTATATTTCTAACTTTATTAAAGATGTATGAATCTCATGAGATGAATTGTTTATAACAATGTTCTTATTTAAGTCATATATTACCATAAATCAATAATAAATCACAATTATACAAGAGTTAACAATGTAGAACGTCTTGTATATAAGTTAAACAACTATAATTATAATGTACATTTAATATATAGATTCATAATATAAGTACACTGTTTTTGATGTGGTATTAAATTCCTTTAACTACCATAATTTTTTTTTTTTAGTGTTCTTTTTAATATAATCACTAAAAAGAAGAAGATATGTTAGTTTTAAAAGTATTATGTGTGAGTGTTTGACACAAAGTAGTAAATTATATGCATTTTGTAACAGAATTAAATAAGTTAGCACAAAAAAGATGAATTATAGTAAAAATAAATTAGTTTGATTTAAAAATTATATTTTATTTAAATAATAATTCATTTAAACTTAAGTTATATCTTTATTTTTCAAACACTATATACTTATATATATGTATAACATATATTCTAAGGTATATAGAGGATCGTTATAATTGAATATAATTTCCTTAAACTACATAAAATAATGTGTTACATATAGCTCAACATTTTGTATATAGAAGTTAGGAGATGCCTTATATACCGATTATTATTATTCTTAATAAATTACATTATTCACTTAAGAATTAATAATTATCAACACAAGATTATCCTCTATATGGCCGGGACGAGTAGTCTAAATTGTTATTTTAATCTCTTTTTATAATTTTAATTATTAAAAACTTAAAAATATATAATCTAGCTAAATTAAATATAATCAATTATATTCAGGTCTTCACTTGCAGTTTAATTAATAAAAAAGACGTAACCAATGGAAAAAACATTAATATCACAAATTTATTGTATATTAGAAGCGATTAATGTGTCAATCGTCTCATGAAAACTTGTCGCCTGCATTTGATCTTGAACTAATTCCAAGTACCAACACATGTTAGAATTTGGCTCTTCAAGTGCTACTTCCCATCTCATTTTCCATTTAAAACTAGCATTATTATAATACAAACCTTGTTGTCCTTCCATTTCTGATGTTCATAATAATGATCACATCATAAGGCTCATGCTTTATATGTACGAATATGTATACCAATGGGCAAGGGACAAGTGGCTTAGTTAAGCTAAGCAGAAGATTAGGAATTAATCAGCGGCCAAAGCAGTGATTAGGGTTTACGCGAGGAGTGTGTAGGGGAAGAAGGGAACAGATATGGAGGATGAATGGCGGAGCGAGGAGCGGGAGGGCGCACTGGAGCCTGCCGTGTGATGCGGCAGCTGGCTTGGATTGGACAGCCGTTTCATCATCGTCAGCATCATCCAGGGTTTCTAGGTTGGTTCCTTAAACTAGACTAGAATTGAAAAATTTCGATCCGACTGTGGGATTCATGGGCTTGTCTGCATTCTCTGTTTGATGGGGCGAGCACAGAAATAAAACACACACAAAAAATTTCCCCTCTTTGGCTTTAGAAAGTATGCCGAGTCCTTGTAAAAAGCCTTCCAGCACTGTCAAGCCCGTTCCCGGTACTCTTGTCTGGGTGCAGAGAAGAAATGGCTCCTGGTGGCCCGGTCGCATTATTAGTAGGAAGGAGCTGTGTGGGTCAGATGTCGTCTCCGAGATCTGGGACTCCAGTTAAGCTGCTTGGCCGACTCCATGCTAGTGTGTAAGTTCCTCTACGAAGCTTTGTATGCATTGCTTGTGTTCCTGCTTTTCATTCTGTTTATTTAGTCTGGTAAGCTTGTCACGAACAATTCTCAACTCTTTACTCCCTTTGAATGCAGTGATTGGTACAATCTAGAGAGATCCAAGAGGATAAAACCATTCAGGTGTGGCGAGTTTGCTGAATGCATAGAGAAAGCGGAGGCAATGGCTGGTGCACAGTCCAAGAGAAAAGAAAAATATGCACGCAAAGAGGATGCTATTGTTGATGCTATTGAACTCGAGAAAGAACAGAACGAGCAGCTTAATGCTGGAAAAAAATCTAAAACACAAAAGTAAAGGTAAGGCAATAGAACTTTTATTCTGTATCTGTGTTACTCTATGTTGTTAAACTTGAAGCCTACGTCTTAACTGTTTGTGTCACTGTCATCTTATCATCTCATGAATTTACATTTTATCTTTGAACCATTTGAGCAATGATAGGCGCGTCTATCGTCAATTATAGATATCATGATCTTTAGTTACTATACGAAGTCACCCTTTTATTCTTTCTTCGGTTTCATTAATTTTATACTAAGACTAATGCCAATAGATACATTATACAGGCAAGCAGAAGACAAATGAACAGAAGAAAGTGGAGGGAGCTGCCAACTTTCGAAAGTATCCGAGAAAGAACAAAACACAAGGTGGTAAAGCTTTAGAAGCTGGTGATATGGAAGACGGGTCGGCAAGAATGAGAGGTTTACAGGACTTAGTCTCTGCAGGAACTTCGTCCAAAGTATCTACTGTGGACAATACGTCGGATCCAGATGCATCACCCGTGGACGAGCCAGAGGTATGTGTCTGCATTATCCTTTTATATTTGTATTGTCTATATTATGTATGCCTAGTTTGCTTATTGATTGAGATACATTACAACTTGAATTTTGATATACTGCACAATTATTAAGCCTAGTGTCTGGATATTAGGTGGCGGTTCCAGAGAATAGGAGCAAGAGGAAACGGACGGGGAAGCAGGAGGATGTGCCATCATCAAAGAGACGTGATAAAAGAAGCCCATCGTGCAGGTTATAGAGACGTTGGAGGGTGAAGACGGTGGTAAAGAAGAGAAGAAGAAGAGAGTGTTATCCTCGGATGAATCCGAATCACAGTCTACGCAGGAGACCCTGTCTTTGCCAATCAACCCCGTTGCTCAAGTCCTTGACGCTCACAGTGCTAGCTACAACAGTAAGAACACCCCAGAAGGTATGACTGGTATTTTGACGTTTATACGCTTCCATCAACACAACACCCGAAGTAGCTAATATGCGTAATGAAAATTTAGTATAATAGTTCTCTGTATGTGTATGCTGTATATGTATCCCAGAGTACTACCATCTTTGTGCTCTTATCAAGTGCATATCTTATCCATTCATCTGACTGCGTATGTATGAGAAGTGTATATCACGTAATTAGGTATCATTGCAATAGACAGTATTATTAATGAATTCTCTCTCTCTCTCTCTCTCTTCTCTCTCCTCTCTCTTCCATGGATTAGGTAACGAGTTTTCATAATATATGTACATAGACATTTATAACAACATGTTTTCTAGTTATGACTGAATGCCATATACACAGCACACACGGATATACATATACATCCTACACATACACACGCAGGTAGACATACTAACTTGGTGTATAGAAAGCTTGGAGGAGCAGAAGGTGCATGTGAAGGAGAAAAGTTTGAAGAAGAAGGGGAACGTGCCGATTCCACCCAGGACGCTAGCATCTCTGGGTGAGAATGGAAACGGACAGAAAGCCGTGAAACAAGCTAAAGGGGATCAAAACCAGGCTTCTTCACAGGCCAATGTGGAACAGAAGTCTACGGTTTCCCGTCTAAGCTCTGTTTCCCGTGGTGGTAAACCCAAGATCAAGTCCGAGGCTGAAGAGACTGTCACTGCTTGCTGCCCTTCGCCCAAATCTTCTCATCAGCAGCTCTGGAAAGAAGGCAAGTTCATATAAATTGGACCTTTATAGAAAATGCATTTCTTCTATCGCATTGCCGTATATTCGTTTGAGTTTCATTTTTTGTATGCTAGAAATGACACTCAAACGAATCAGGGCACGTCTGTAAGAGACCTCTGTCTCTCTCACTCTCACACACACCATGTCTGCAAGTATATATAACAAACCCATGGAAGACTTCATCATATGTCGTTTAGCTTATCTTTAAAATATCTATTCATCAGCAGAGCACTATAAAGGTCTCCCTCTCTCAGACGTACACATACGCGCAGGCATGCGTTGCAAAATGTCTACACTAACAAACAATTTGTTTCCAGGAGCTGTGCATCCTAGAGCGCGGTTCGAGAAACAACCACCGCCAGTGGTTGCAATCTACAGTGACTTTATCGAGAATCAAGTAATCGGTTATCCTGTAGCGGTGGAAGCAGTGAAGGAAATCCCACTGCTGAGAAGGAAGAAAAGCAAAGGCCGCAACGGGGAATATTCAGCAGGTGCCAGGCCTTGTGGCAGACGGCTAAACGAACAGCCCGACAGAGGACACCCAGAAGTGATATTTATGCGAGTTCGGACGAAGAATATGGGAAGCCAAGAGCCACAACAAAGAGGTCCAAGGAAGCTCTGTCTAAGAAGCTGTTAAGGAGGGCACTGTCATCCAAGAAGATTAGAACACTGGCATCGATATCAGAGGAGAAGGCTCAACCGGGCTCCGGTGTTCTCAGCTCTGAAGTCCTCCGAGATGGCCAGTTCCCACTTTAGTGCCGGTGAGTGTTGCATTGGGACGGCTTAGAGCAGTGGTCTGTTCGTGATATGGAAAGGGTTTTAGCGAGGGTTTATGGGTTTTACCAAATGATGCTCCTTGCTCCTTCGTTTCCTTTGCTTCCTGTATCAGGGAAGCGAAATCTAGTTCGGGCACACAATTCTGTACATGGCTTAGGAAATATTGAAATTTCTGGACATGTCTCGCAAAAGTCGGATTCTGAACATGGGTTGGAAAGTCGTGCAGATCGGCGACATGGGTTCGTGCAGGAATGGCGAGAATGGGGAATTGGTGCCCGCCCCATCTTCACGATACAGGAGAAACCTGGTGGCGATTGAGTGTTCGCGTGTGAGGCCGAAATTGCTGCCAGATGCCGCTTCCAATCCATGGTTTCTAGCAAGAAGCCAATGGCTGCAGAAAGGATTGCAAACGCAAGGCAGATTGCTCGTGAGATTGAAGAAGGAAGGTATGTAGCTCCATCTGCAAGCTCAGTTTTCAGGATTGTGGATGAATCTCAACAGCAGCAGCATGCATTTGTTGGATTTCAAGAAGCTGGGCCGCTTCTTCTCGGTGGCCTTCTTACTGGCCTTGCCATGGCTGTTCCAGGAGTCATTACATCGTATATCTCCAGACGCTCCACTGCCCGAGGTGTTCTCAAGGTCAAGGGCTTGGACAGGAAACAGGAGGGTGAGGATGAAGAAGAAAGGATCACAAAGATACGAGAAATGGCAAAACGAGCTCAGGTAGACGAGGAGAGGGAGAAGAATGCAACACACTTCACCGTTGGAAGCTACTCGCATGAAAAACGGTAAACCACCGCTTCAGACAGCAAACTCCTCTGCAGTAGATCCACATACAGAAGCTTGTGACACATCCAACGAAACCTCGGATGCAGATCTTCAAGCTCAGGAACGCTCGGTACATAAGGAGGGTGTGGGAACTGAAGACATTTTGAGTGGGGCTCCTCACAAGATAACGTTTACTCAAATTCCCTCGGCTACAAACGGGACTAACAAGAGTGTACCAAACGTGTTCCCTCGGATTATTACCGACTACAAGGAGGCTACTGAGATTCTGTCGGCTAGAAAGGGGGCAGGGTTGGTCGATGCAAAGGATCCAACTACTAATGAACAACTGGTAGGGAAGGAAGCAAGCAGTGCAGAACCAAAGAAGGTGAAGCCTGTATGGAGAGAGGAAGATCCGATACGTGATATTTTACTCAAGGCTCGTGAGAATGACGAGGCTGGCAGGGATCTGTTTCACGGCATGAGACCTGATTGCAATCGCTGTTCTCTTTGAGGGCTTAGACGAAGAACTTGGAGCTGAAGCCGAGCCAATAAAGGCCTGGATAATGGAACGAACCGGTGAGTACACACACATGTTATACATATATCTATTTCACATATACTCACGTGCGTGCGCCATATATGATATGTATCATATAAATGCTCGTTTTTGCATCAGCTCCAAAGCAAATTCGTGAGACTGAGCCATTATCAGTCCAAGGAAGCGGTGAGTTGTGTGTGTGTTGTGGAATACAAACCAATGTAACTACGGTGGAACTATGATATAATATATAGATAGATAGATAGATAGATATAGAGCATTAAGCGCGTATGTGTATGTGATTTACTTAGTTTGTACATAATGTGCTTACAGCTACTTCTCCGAGCACTCCCACGTTGTCCAAGTCTTCAAGGAAAGGGAAAGTAGAGAACATACCACCGCCACAGAAAACAGAGGTTACAAGCAGCGGGGGAAAAAACGAGTCCAGAGGCAAGAATTCTCTGAAGAAGAACCCCAAAAAGGTAGCGAGAGATTTCATACTAGATACTTGTAGTTAATACGTGTAAAACTTGTTTAAGGTTTGGCCAAAGGAGTTACAACGAAGATATGATAGGGAAACAGATCCCAAAATGCGTAGGCTACTCAAGGAAATCGGCAAAGACTTAGACGAGTGGATTCCTGAAGAGACAATCGAATCTGACTGGAGGTTATTCAATCAAGGTCCTGAAGGACAGCGTGAACTTCTACGCCGTTGGCACGAGGTCATGATGGAAAAAGCTGGACTACAAAGGTAATTCACATAATATGCATATGTTTGATTTTATATATGTCCATAGGTGAGAGTGTTGGTGATATTCAAAGGAGAAATATGAAAAGATGGAGGAGAAGATGAGAAAACACACTGAGATGTTTGGTCCTCATGCCTTGATCGAAAAGTATAGGACTACAAGCCTAAGAAGCCAGATACGCTTTGGTGGTTCGATTTGCGATATGTAGCGGTGAGTTACATTTAGCTACTAGTCTGTGGTTTCATGTGTTGGGTTAACATGTGCTAACATGTGTTTGTAGTGCATAATGTTGCGTAACGATGAGAACAAAGTTAGTCCAGGGTTGTACTCGATGAACATGGCATTGGAGGGTGACAAAGAAGATAAGTTTCACGTTGTGGGCTTTGAAGAACAGAATGACGCACTCAACTTTTGCCGCATTCTAGTGCCTGAGCTCGACAAGCATGGTGGTGCTACTGGTTGTGGAATTGTCCCTTCGAACCTAAAGTAATCTCTCTCTCTATACTTGATCTGGATTATGACGTAGTATAAATATTGTATCTAGACACAGACAACACACACGAATACATGTACCTCTTTGGCATGAGCTTCATCACGCTCTGAGATTTCAGATTCAAGCTTCTTCACCACAGATTGACACTTCTGTACTTCTGCATGATAGGAGCTCGTACGTGAGGCGAACTCGGAAGGGTACAAGGTAACAGTAATCAAGAAAGGTCAGATCAAGCTGTATGCTGGGCAGGAGCTGCATGAAGTAGAAGACAGGATATTCGAGATTGGCAGAGACGTATATGTACAAGAACGTTTGCGTGAGCGATCCATTGACATAAAAGCTGTAATGGAGGACCTCGGGCGGGATTTAAACTAGGAGGTACCTTATTAAATTATATTCTCGGGTGATTTATACGTGTGTTCTAGAAGTCTAGCCATAGCATAGCGATCCTAGACTTTGACTTTACACGCACAAACAACACACGGGCACGGGCGTGTGTATGTGCGGACCACGTGAAAAAGTAACGGACCAGGCCGTAAAGACACACATTATGTCTTCACAGTGGCCATGAACTAATAGCTCTAAACAGTCGTGCCCCTTTGTGACTATATTCTTCAAAGCCTTTGGATGTATATGTAGTTTAATATCTTAGTATATAGTTTACACACCTGTCTAAGATTCTTGTCTTCGTGGGGAATGCTTTAGGTTGGGATATGACAACGAAAAGCAGTCATTAGACTCGAAGTAATCATAACTTCGAGCGTAATCATAACTTAATACGCACACGCACAAACACGCACGTTTATATGTTTACTTAATAATCTCTGTTGTGTAGTGCCGACTGTATCACCATAAAATACGCTCTTTTCTTTCTTCGATAGCTTTTATATTACGTAATCTCGTATTAAACTATATATATAATTAGTGTAGATGCTGTTTGTTGTATGAATAAGTGGCATTGATGAGCACAAGCTATCTACAGAGTGAGAACAGAACGTCTTTTCATGTACCTACCTGCATATTTATATTGGTGGCTCCAGGTTCTTTAGACGTACAATGCAAAGTAGATGAATGTTCTTAGATACAACAAGTGTCAGTGGAATTATAGATATTGTTATCTGGGTCATCAGTTGAGAGTTTGTTCAAGCTATGGTGGAAAAAGAGAGGCTCCATGTGGAGAGAGCACAGAGCGAGCCAGTGGGGGTTTCCTCATCAAAGCAACAAAGAAGACGGCCCGGTTTGAACACCCGTATCAAGTTTGCTGGAACTGTGGACAGGCTTCTGGGCTCTTCTCGGCCTGTTAAATCCGGCAAGAGCATTAGCCGAGGGCATCCTTACATCACAGTCGGTCCTGTAATTGGGAAAGTCACTCACAACAGCGCTCGTGTGCTGGTCGAGATCGACAGGAATGCGTCCATCACTGCTGTATTAGAGGCAGACAGGCAGTTTAACACGAAGAGTGTTGCCTCCAGGGGGAGGAGCAGCCTGTCTTCGATGATGTTCCGATGGAGAAGCCAGCAATTGAAACAGAGCAGAGAGGAAGTCCGCGATGAGGAAGAAAGCCAAGCAGAAAAGCTGGTGGTAGAAAAGGAGTTTCGAGCTGGAAGGCCAGGAGTTTTCCATTTCACCAACCTCAGGCCGGCTACTAAGTACAATCTCAGCTTCGAGGGCTGTCACTCGTCTGTACAGGGAAGCTTCAGAACGCCCCAAGTCGGCTCGAGCTTGCAGTGCTTGAATCTGGGCGTCATCAGTTGCAACAATGTTTATATCGCCCGGAAGGCCATCCCCATCCATTCCGATCTGTGGGCACACCTCTACAGGAGCATCGCTTCTGGCAAAGTTGACTATTTACTTCACATTGGCGATCAGGTACGTCTTCAGGAACAAACGCACGCGTTTGTATGAATGATGCTCTCCTTGAATGCAGATTTATGCAGATGTGGACCCTGAAGACGGTGGAGGACCGGACACGAATCGGTTTGAGACGGGAAAGCTTATGCTTAACGGACTGGCTCCACGAGAATGGGAGCAGAAGAAGGAGAAGATATGCGAGCTGTACCGAGATGCGTACAGGGATACATGGCAGCATTTGCCAACGGCCAAATGCCTGGCAAACTGTCCTAACCTTATGATTCTAGACGACCATGAGATCAGAGACAACTGGGGAGATGTCGCTCAAGATTGGAACCCTGACACCCCTGACTTCTTCGTTGCTCGCTGTGGTTGGCTGGTCTATCTCGAGTACCAAAGGCAACTGTACGAAGATGTTGATATGTACAACGTCAAGGACATACACAAGGTATACATATCTATACATTTCGATAACAAACACACACACATGTTGCTTTCAGGATTATCACTTCCACGTACTAGGAGGAATCGGACTCATGTTTGTGGATATTCGTTCTTCACGGACGTTCCACAGAGTGGAAGGTGATGAGAATCCGTACCTCGGAACACAGCAGTGGAAGGATATTACGGAGTCGTTAAGTTCACCAGGTGGGATATTTAATGGAGTCAGTATGCTTATGTTATGTGCAACTGCACCGCTTGTGTTTCTGGAGCCTGTTATTACTAACGTAGCTGCAAAGAGGGTTAACAGACTCGAGGATTTCAAGGGCCATTGGTCCGCTCAACCACATGCTCGCGAGCAAATACGTATGATCGATTCCCTTGTTGCCTGGAAAGACGCTCAACTTGGACGTGAAGTTCTCATCTTGGGAGGTACGTGTGCTACCTGTGTGTGTGTGTGTGTGTGCTGAAAAACCATGTTTATACACAGGCGATGTTCATTGTGGAGGGCATTCAGACGTGATCAAGGACAACAGGGTTGTGTTCCAGCAGCTAACATCGAGCGCGATTGCAAACACGGCTCTTCCAAAAACTGCTTATTATTTTATGCGGCTTGTCGGCCGTTTGGGGGGAACCCTTCGCACTGGTTATACGTTCAGTCACTATCACTGGACAAGGTCCAGAAACTTTGGCCTCGTTCATGTCAAGATTCCTAGGCTGGATGAGGTAAGATATGCACGTGTGTGTGTGTGTGCGAGAGAGAGAGAGAGAGAAAGAGAGAGAGATGCACACATACAACAATGTTCTTAATATTTGTTGTAGACTAAACCAAACGCTGTTGAGATTACCACACAGCTTGTGAAAGGGAAGTTTATGAGGGGCATTTTATTGGGAGCAAAAGTGACAAATAACAGGGCTAAAAGAGAAAGACGCAAGTTTTGAATTGCTGGAATTTTTAACTTACTATTCATGTATAAAACCTAATACACATCGTACCTTAAAACAAGAATGAACTAGTTTGTGATAAGTGGTAATCGACCAATCTCATCTGAGGAAGGCGTGTTTGTAACAAAGGATAATTGTGGTTTCGGAAGGCCATTACGTGTAACTTCAAGTGTGACTACCTTCCTGTCCTTGTGGTTCCATGCCTTGTCATTGTTGTTAACTTCTGCAGTAGAGGAACTAATCCCATTTAATGGTGGTTTAAACGAGACCTTGCTAACCAGTGCTGGTTTGGAACAAATCGAAGACTTGGAGTTGATGCTGCTTGGAGTCGAAGGCCTAATCAAGAATACGTAAGTGTTTCCTTAGTTAAAATATATACGCACACACTAAATTTGTACACATTCGCTTAGCAAAACACTCACACGCACACACACACTTTATAACCAAGGTTCATGTGTGACAGTTAGTAGATAAAAAAAAAACAGTATTGTGTGTGTGTGTGTGTGTACCTGAGCTGGTGGAGAAGATTCTGGACATTGGAGGGCAAGAGGGGTGTTTTTGTGAAATGCTGCTGGAAGTGTGTGAAGGAAGAGAGAGTGCTCGGCTTGTTGTTTTTGTAGTTGGTGTATTTTGTTGCGTATTTGCCGAGCTGAGCATCAGTGAGTTGCTGGTTGAGCCACCTAACAAAAAGGGATATATATATATATATATATAATACACTTGTACATTATACACTAAATATATAATCATCGTGCTTATACTCACAACACAAAATACATAGTTATGTACATATGTATTTACATGTATATGTCTCTGAATGTATAACAAAAGTTTCGAGCGAACTTACTGGATCATCTGCTGATTAGACTTGAGAAACTCCTGAGCCTCATCGAATTTCTTCTGGAGTTCATCAGCCTGTTTCAAGGAGCTCATGTTAGCATATGACAGTGTGTTTTGCATTTTTGTACCTTCTTCCGTAATGATTCGTTCTCCTCTTTAACATTACCAATCTGCTGCCTCAATGTAGTGTTTTCGGAACTATTCCTTTCAACTGTGGCTTGGCGTTCTTGAAGCAAAGTTTCCTATAATAAGTAAAATAATCTTGTATTAATACAGACCGTAAACCATATAAACAATAAGGTATAGAAGAGATGGCCGACAAAGCTAGAATAAAGTACGTGTTGTTATTATAATAAGTCCGGTAGATAAATTTGTCTGTAGTGAACAATAAATACATATCTTTTCCTCTTTCTTTCCCTCTATATAGTTATATATACACACATACACACACACGTGTACATACACACCTGTTGTGCAGTGACCTGTGTCTTCAGCTTAAGCTTGGCCTTGCTAGCCTTGAGTTCAACTTGGAGCTTTTCAATTGTCTGGTTGCACTTGTTGGACTCCAAAGCAGTAACACAAGCCTTCTCTTCTGCTTTCTCCGCTGTTGTTTGTGCTTCTTTCAGAGACAACTCCAATGCAGCCCTGCAAAATGTGTTTGGAAGTTACAAAATATATGTACAAACAATGTTACTGATGTGTATGCATGTATGTGTATCTCTCTCTCTCTCTCTCTCTCTCTCCTCTCTCTCTCTCTCTCTCTCTCTCTCTCCTCTCTCTCTCTCTCTCTCTCTCTCTCTCTGTGTGTGTGTGTGTGTGTGTGTGTGTGTGTGTGTGTGTGTGTGTATATATATATATAGAGAGAGAGAGAGAGAGAGAGAGAGAGAGAGAGAGGGAGAGAGAGAGAGAGAGAGAGAGAGAGGAGAATTTATATCGATTCTCCAATTATTATTATATGTATGTATGGCGTTTTTGTACATAGACACATACATACACATGATTATATATATAGGTTTAATAACAAAACTGACCGTCTCGAGGCAGCACTTTCAAGTTGGGCTGACAAACCAGATATCAGCTCGACTTTACTTTGCACCTGATGAAATCACACGTAATGTCTTATGCGTGTGTGATAAAATAAATAAATATATGCTTCATAAAATCCACACGTAATAGTTATCCTACATGTATACACGTATATATGTGTGTGTCGAACGAGAATGGAAGAAATGGATATACTTCTTGCTCTAAAGCTGCCAGGTGAACACGATCATCACTCGATTGCTTGGTAGAACTTTGGACTTCCTTTTCCAGGCTTTTGTTCTTCAAGCGTAGATCATCACATTCCTGCAGTAAACGTTAACATGAATACGCACACGCACGCCGTGGATATTGTCACACATGGGTTACTGCGCACATACCTGTTGTCTATCTTGCAACTCCTTGTCAAGAAGATCTAACTTGTTTTCAGCTCTGCAAGTTTGATTTCTAAGCTATGCCTTGTTGAGGTCAGCTCCCTGACCTAAATACACACATTTCTAAATAATAATATAATAAATACTAAAATGTAAGTAGTATAAAATATAAATACCTGCTGATCTAAAGCTGCAACATGAGACTCTTGCAAACCAGCCCTTTGGAGCAGACGCTGTTCCATGTCGGATTTCTCTCTTTCAATCTTGTCTTTCATTTCCAAACACTCTTGCACCACCTGCACAAAGCCATTACAGTTCAGGATATTGACCAAAACTAGTAAATGTGTATTAATGCTTATAACTGATGTGTGTGTGTGTGTGTGTGTGTGTGTGTACTTGTTGTTTTCTTGAGCTAATTCTCTTGCATGCTTCAGCTGGAGCTCACTAATGGATCGTGAATGTAACTCCTTGAATTCAGCAAGCTCACTGCATGAACGAGAACGTGATCAAAATATCTGCACAGGCAAGCACGCACACGCACACAGGTACCTGCGAAGTTTACTGATATCCTGAAGAGAACCTTCTAAAGTCTCGAGTGTTCTTCGGAGCTTCTCATGAAGATCATAATTTGCACCCTGTAGATAAACACATATATAAATAACATGAGCAACAAACAAGAAAACCTTGTATTCAGCAAGCCGTCCAGCAAGGTATGTCTTAATTGTAGAGTCATTCCCCTGCCTAAAACACAGAGATAAGTGACTAAGATGCTTAAACTGATTAGTCTCAACCACACTAAACGTGGAATCCCGGTTCGAACATTGAGAATCGCCAGAAATCTACAAATATACGATAGTTACACATAACATTCACACATGTGTATACGTATTATTACCTTGGAGATTCAACAGCACCAGCTCTAACGCAGTGTTCAAGAAGCTCTATAAACTTGTGTGGGAAAGTACCAAAATCGACTAGAATGCACTGCTCCACTTTCAAGCTTTGAAAGTCCTCCTCGTTCACCTCCAGAGAATAAAGAAAAAACGGATCTAGCTCGTTGGTTATCTGCAACTGTAACACCTGCATCACGCGTATATGATCTTGTTTGTGCAAGAGGGAAAACCCACCTTGGTTGAACGACGGTGCTTGCTGAGGCCCATGAGAATCCTGATGGTGAGCTCCGCAGTCCGATCCTCGGACGGAGACTTGATCCGCACCGGTACAGCCTTCTCAAACAGCACGGAGCCACTCTCAATGCCACTCAGATTGGACTGCCGTGACGCATGATCTTCGCCCATCGTCGATCCCTGCTGCTGCTCCATTCAAAGAATCCACATGTAAGGAATGCAGCGAAAGAACATGAGAAAACTGGATCATAAATCTTGGCATAAACCTCCCCTGTTTTAGGGCTCCAGCAAAACCCTAAGGACGCACGCCATGGGAGAAGAGCGGGATTCGCGGCTCGAGGACCTGGCCGTCGAGGGCCAGAAGCAGCTGGAGATCTCCGTGCAATCAGCGCACCAGATTCTGAACTCGCTGAATGAGGTACTGAGCAATCCAGCTCTGTGGGAGGGCGGCGGGCGAGAAGAAGCCGGCTGGGCGGCTATGGACGAGGCGCGGCAGCGCTACAAAGTAGCTACGACATCTCTGAGAGCAATCGTCGCTGCTACCTTCAACAATCCACAGGTTTCTTAGTTTGCTTTGAGAAGGGCCTTTATCTTACTGCATTTCCAGATGAGAAGCCTCGATGATGCAACTGTGGAGAGAAAGGTCGATCAGGCGGAGGTTGATAAGCTGCAGAAACGCACAGTTGAGCTGCGAGAGGTACCTGTACAGTGCTTCCGCAGAAGCTATACATACAAATAATAAAACACACGCACGAGATCTTAGAAAGATGTATATGTGTAATTTTGATCTACAGGAGATTGTGAGAAAGAACGATGTTCTGAAGCATCTTATAACACAAATGAGGGAACTTGTTAAAGACATCTCGATGTGGCAAACACCAAATGCGTGAGAGCACACATTCCGCTCGTCAATTGTAACATACGGATTCTGCTCACACAACGGTAATGTGTTTTTAACACGTTGATGAAAAATCCTCAGTTTAAAATCTTGTCACTTACATAGTATACATGTTGCATTGAAGTAATGAAAGCTGTGTCACCACCTGGTGGCAATATGGTTTACCTGGGGCCTCATGACCCTCCACCTGCCAACCCGGGGAGAAGCCGGATATGCAGTGCCAGGTTGTGGCTGCAATCCTACATTATAATCAGCAGACAGCCCACCACCCCGGTAGTCCTCCCCTTTGTATATATCTCAAAGTCTGCATTATAGGCAGCTACAATCTTCAGTCCGAATGGGGCCTTCCCGGCGTGGTTGATCCGTGCTGCAATCGATCCTCTCTCAACCCCACCGGCTCCACTGCACACGAGATGCCCTCTTCTCAGAGCATTCATCAAAAACGGGGGCTCCCTTCCCTCAAACGCTACAACGATAGGTCCCTGTGCATGCTCATACCGAACAAGCTGGAAAGCCGCTCTCTCGGCTGCTGCAGCCATTGCTTTGTCCGATCCCCGACCACGCCAGACGTAGAGCCGGCTAGGCAACTGCACGACAAACACTCCCCTGGAGTCAAGAAGATCGATGCTTGCAGGATCTTGTACACACTTGGGTACCAGTTGCAGCGGACTATATGCGGAATGAGGACCCATCCGGTACATCTTGCAGCCGTCATCTTCAGAACTACCCCTAAAACTCGTTGCTGCCACTGTGTCAGCTGGAAGACGAATCCAATATTTGGGCAAGTCACACTCCTTCTGTTCTTAACTTCGCCATACACCGACTCAAACCCGCGTCTCTCCCGCCACATGACATAAGCAATGACCAGGGAAGCAGATCTCGATACGCCCTGGCAGCAGTGGACAAACACTCGCCCACCGGCCTGTTCCCGCACATCCTCAATGAAGTCGAAAACATCGTACAAGACACATATCAGATCCTCGGTTGGCGAGTCCTGCAAGCACAGCGTCTTGTAGAAGAAGTCGTTCGGGAAGTAGCTCGGGCAGACCATCCCAACACAGTTGAGTACGTGAGTTATCCGGAACCTCCGAAGCATGGCGTAATTCTCTGCAACGCTCTTGCTTCCAAAGTAGACATGCCCCATGATACGTGTGCACTGACGGTCACATTCTGCCATCTTCTCACGTTTGATGCGAAGCTCGTCGTCTGACTCCGACAGACCCGTGGAGCTGCATTCCTCGGAGCCCTTCTGTGCCTTGATTGCCCCGAGATCGAGTTTCATAAGCGGTTTCTTTCTCGAAGAGGACAGCTCTTCACTCACCGACAGAGAACCCATAGTCGGACACAGGAAATCCGACGACGAAGCTACTGCAGGAGGCGGAGATATCCTGAAGGGAGAGTCCGGTTTCTCGGATGGGTTCCAGTTTGGACTCCTCCATTGGTGCCTGGGTGTAGCACAGCTGCTTGTAAGTGTGGAACGAACAAAACTCTCTGTCTTCTGCCTGCTCCTCTCATCATCCATGTCGAAGAACCTCTCCTTGCCAACTTCCGGATCCTAGTTTCGGTTGAAACAACTGCCCGATGAATCCGACGGTCACAATCAGCCGGCCCATTCCAAATCGGAAAGATTATCCACCTATCAATAATAGTAACGCTACATTTCCCCATTGAAAACCGGAACATACTATACACTCTTCAGGGAGCAAAACAAACATGCTTCCCCCGTAATGTAACCTGTTGTAATATGTAAGTACCTTGGTTGGTCCAGTGCGGGAAAAAAAAACTTAAAGGTTAACTTTGTGTTGAGTTAGCGTTGACCGTTATCGAAAAACGAAGATAAACGCATTGGACCAGCCCGATTCTTGTCCTCCTCACTGCTCGATGAGTCTGTTGGTGAGCTCTCAGACACGACCTTCCGACGCTTGTGTTTCTTCTTTACTCTTCGTCTCTCTTTGTCTTCGCTGCCACTTGAGCTGCTGTCCTCTCCTATTTCGCTGTCTGATGCAGTCCTCCGCCGCTTCTTTTCTGATTTCTGAGCATGTTCATCAGTCAGCAACCATATTATCAATTATCAAAGTATATACAACACACACTGAGTAATACCGGTCGTAACACACATACTGAGCTAGAATCCATGTTGGTTCCGTTCAATACTTAGCTAACAATGCCTTACCTTCCGCTTTGGTTTTTTCTTGTCCTTGTCCTTGTCTTTCTTCCCTGATAACAGCATTAACGATCAATGAACTGGTGATATAAAGAACATGTTGAGAGTTATAAGTATTATTAAGTACGATATGGGATGTCAGGTTACCTTTCTTGAATCTGCTTTCTCTCTTATCAAAGTGGTTGCGACCTCGGGAAAGCTTGGCAGCGCGCTCAGCATCGAGCTGAGCTCTGTACTCTCGCATCATTCTGGCTTCACTGTCTTCCAGCTCGTTTTGCTTCCTTGCATCCTCCTATGTCAAAGTGATCATTTCAACTAATACTGTTATAGAACAATGACATATACATTTATTAAATGTGTGTGAGAAAGAGAGCACTTAGACATTTGACTGTGTGAGAACCTTTTGTTTTTGTTTAAATTCCTCCCAAGTGATGGTGTGAGAAGTCTGGAGGCTTGCCAAACGCGCCGCATGCCACTCTGGTGAATGAAATGATCCATCCATCTGTGACTGGCTTTGTTAATATCTGTGCATATGCACATGTATATATATAGTTTAATAAGTGAAAATAACACGCACCAGACCATCCTCCGAGTCGTCCAGAACGCTTCCAGTGTGGGAAGACATCTTGGCCCGCTGCATTGCCTTGTAAGCCTGATTCTTCCCCATGATTATATGCTAAAACGGTGTTTGTCTTATCCGAATGAGGAAACCCTATGCTCAGGAGCAGATTCCGACATCAATCTGTTTCTTCCTGCACCATTTCCTGGGCAAATCTACGCACCTCCATTGTGACATTGCTATCTCCTCGTCGGACTCCTCCTCGGACCTCAATTCGGACGCGCACACGGGCAACCGAATACCACACAAATTTCCCCGGACATTCCCCCGGAATTCCGTCCCGGAATGGACGGTGTGTATCAGAATTAGGGCTATGAGGATTTAGGGTTTAGGGTTTACTGTTGGCGGAATGAGGAAGAAGCTCGATAGCCGCATCAGGACACTGATCGAGAATGGCGTTAAGATGCGCCATCGAACCATGTTCATTGTCATAGGAGATAAGAGCAGAGATCAGGTATGGATTATTATTGTTCATTGTGACCAGATAATATGGCGTGTGTGTGTTTTTGCGGTAGAGGGGTGACTTTGCGTTGAAAGAAATCTAAGTTTATAATTTCAGGTTGTTCATCTGCATTACATGCTCACAAAGGCCGTTGTCAAAGCGCGACCGTCTGTACTATGGTGTTACAGGGATAAGTTATTCCTCAGCAGGTATGCTTCTATCACTTTATTCCTAATTGTCTCAGTAAAACTCCTATAATGTAATACTCTTTGGTATTAAAGTATAGATTCTAAAAGATTTTAAAAGATTATAAAAGAGGTTTTAAACATTATTAAGTTAAATTAATTTAATGTATGTTAAATTAGATCAACTAAATAAATTTAAGCATTTTAATTAAACATTATTAAATTATAGAGGCTCTTTGGCAAAAAAGAACCAAAAAGAAATAGTAGTTATTAAAGGTGGGACCGGAAAATAATATTAAATTATACGATACAAAATTATAGGAGTACTCTGTTCGTTTTATAATGAATTTACGTTTTTAGCCACAAACAGAAGCGAATGAAACAGCTAAAGAAGATGGCGCAACGTGGATTGCTAGACCCAGAGAAAGATGATCCGTTCTCCATGTTTATGACTAGCACCAACATTCGGTATTGCTATTACGCAGAAACTGAATCGATTCTTGGGAATACCTTCGGAATGTGCGTTCTCCAGGTGTGTGTGTGTATATATATATATTATATATATATATATATATATTATATATATATATATAATATATATATATATATGGATATGTTAACATATATATAGTATATAATATGTTATATGCGTTCGCCGATACAGGATTTCGAGGCTTTAACACCAAACTTACTAGCCCGTACAATAGAGACTGTGGAGGGTGGTGGCATTATTATGCTCCTGCTTAGTTCACTTTCATCATTAACAAGCCTGTACACTATGATGATGGTAACCTCTCTCTCTCACACACACACACACAAAAAAAAATAACGCTTTTAGGTCTTAATAAACTACCGACAACTAATTGATCAATATCGTCATACTGATGAATTAAGTCGGTTTAATGTGTTTCATTTGTTATAGGATGTACATTCAAGGTTCCGCACGGAATCGCATGGAGATGTGACTGGCCGCTTTAACGAGCGTTTTATATTATCTCTTTCATCATGCAAGTCTTGCCTTTTTATGGATGACGAGCTGAACATTTTACCTGTGTCATCCCATGCTCGAACTATAAGTTCTCTTCCATTTCAACAGGTGCATTGCATCTAATATACACACATATAGACACAAACATATCTCTTTTGTTTTTTGCGTATATTTATGTATGATGTATACCTATGCGTTTGTTATATATCCACCAAACACACACACACACACACACACACACACACACACACACACACACACACATATATATATATATATATAGAGAGAGAGAGAGAGAGACAGGACAGGCACAGAAGCATGCCTGTCCTGTTCAAAATCTCCACCCTTCTGGTACACAAAGATAACATTGATATAGAGTGTTGGTGTTCCGTGTGTATGTATATGTATGTTATTATTTTATAATAATTTCCTAACTTGCCTGTACAGGGTGAAGAAGGGCTCACAGAATTAGAAAAGGACTTGAAGGCGCTGAAGGAATCGTTGCATGATACACAACCTGCAGGTCCTTTAGTGAATAAGTGCAAAACATTGGACCAAGTAAGTATTATTAGTATCTCATACCCAGTATATGCAACTCTTATATGTACACATGCCTCTGTATACGAAGATGATAATAACATTAACATCTACGACGGGACTATATTCAATCGGGCTTTTCTTCTTCCAGGGAAAAGCTCTTGTTACTTTTTTAGATGCTATTTCTGAGAAAACTCTAAGAAGCACAGTTGCTTTGACAGCGTCTCGTGGAAGAGAGTCCGCAGCACTGGGTTTAGCCATTGCTGGTGCAGTAGCATTCGGGTACTTTGTGTGACTCCTGTTTGTGTACACTATTCGTATATACATATGTAGTTAGCATACATCTGCGCACACATTATACTTAACTGCATTGTACGTATTAATGGAGTACATATCTGGTTTTATTATTCACGTTGTACTGTACTGTATTCAGTTAAATACATATCGCCTACTATATGACTAGGCAAAGACACTGTTAATGACGTTGTTGCATATGTATTATAGAAGTTGCCTATCTTTAACTGATATTGATGATTTTTGCCACAGGTATTCGAATATTTTTGTTACCGCACCAAGCCCCGAAAACTTGAAAACACTGTTTGAGTTTGTCTGTAAAGGATTCGATGCACTGGAGTACAAGGTGAATTTCTGTTGCGTATGCCTCTGTACGCAACACACATACAAATATGTGGATACAATGCTGACGGTCAACTATTTGTAGGAAAGTCTGGACTATGATCTTGTGAAAAGCACGAATCCTGCCTTTAAGAAAGCCGTTGTCCGTGTGAACATATTTCGTCATCATCGGCAAACAATACAGGTGCATATCTGCACATAGCTTTATAACTTAAATAAGCAGAAGACATATAATAACGTCTGTGTTTCTTTTAATTACGCAGTATATTCAACCTCAGGACAATGCAGTGCTGTCTCAAGCAGAACTGCTCATAATCGACGAAGCTGCGGCTATACCTCTTCCAATGGTGAAAGCATTGCTAGGACCTTATCTAGTCTTCATGTGCTCTACTATAAATGGGTACGTTGTTTGCGTTTGTCTTTGTCCGTGTGTGTGTGTGTGTGTTGTTCTGTGGCCTGCCTATATGGTATATGTGTCCAATACCAATGCTTGCAGATACGAAGGAACCGGACGTTCTTTGTCATTAAAGCTGATCCAGCAACTTCGCAATGAAGGAAAGGATGCAACTAGTACATCAGGTATTAAATTACTTAAAAGCTGAAGACATATAATGATAATGTGCATATATATTCAATAAATCACAGTGTGCATAGACACATAAAATGATGTAATATCTTGTTTGTTGCAGGAAGAATTTTTCGTGAGGTAGAGCTAGCGGAACCAATCAGATATGGAGCAGGCGATCCCATTGAGAGCTGGCTACACGAGCTTCTTTGCTTGAATGCGGCTAATCATATTCCAAATATTGAAGGAAGGTAATTAACTACATACTATATTATAAACCGTCTCATAGTATATCAATAATACGATTATTCATCTATAATATTAGTGTGTGTTAATTAGCTTTAAATAAGCTTATTTAAGTGCTCGGTGCCTAGGCTACCTTCTCCAAGCGAGTGTCAACTTTATTATGTCAATAGAGATACACTCTTCTCGTATCATAAAGCGACTGAAGAGTTTCTTCAAGTAAGTTAATGATCCTCTTTAACTACGTGGTAATATGCATGTTTGTATTATAAACATTTACGTTTTATAGACAAGTATGTGTAATCTATGTATGTGGATCACGTCTTTCTTGGATTCAAACAGAGAATGATGGCATTATACGTTGCTTCACATTACAAGAATACTCCTAACGACTTGCAGCTCTTATCTGACGCACCTGCACACCATCTATTTGTACTTCTAGGTATTATATGTACACACCTATATATATATATATATATATATATTCTGTTTATTTTGACTTTATTTCTCACACTTTAATCTTGCAGGACCTGTAGACGAAACAGAGAATATTTTCCCGGACATTTTCTGTGTTGTCCAGGTAAGCATCAGTATACCTAAATTTATTTCAACAAGGTGTATGCTTTGTTAATATCAATCTACAAACAATGTAAATTTGACGTTGAGTATGTCATGTTGCAAAAATGTTGATTGCAGGTTTGTTTAGAAGGAAAAATATCGAAGAAGTCGGCACTAAAGAGTCTGAGTGATGGGAGTTCTCCATCTGGGGATCAGATTCCTTGGAAGGTTTCTCAACAGTTCCAAGACTCAGAGTTTCCAAGTCTTTCTGGAGCTAGAATTGTGAGAATCGCCGTGCATCCGAACCTTATAAGGGTACGTGTTACTTAATCTATATATTACAAGATACTTGTGGATATTAATTTTATCATTATTATTATTATTTAATGTTTCATTGTAATGAAAATTTCTCTTACACATTGTGATATTTTGTTAAAATCAATATTGAGAGTAGGCTGGGTATGGATCTCATGCAGTCAATCTTCTAATCAGGTAAGTCTAACCTATTCAGAGACAGAGTTATGTTGTATAGAAGTAACATATAGATATATGATGTTTCTGCAGATATTATGAAGGCCAGTTTACTGATTTGGAAGAAGATGATGATGACGTGCATATTCTACATAAACAAAACAAGGCATCTGTACTTGCTGAAGCGGCCGCAAAGGTATGTGTGCGCGCGCGCGCTTCATGTGTGTATATAACAACTATATTCAATCTTTTATATGAACAAATGATAAATGGGAAATTTGAATCGTATTTAATCTTTTGTAGGAGCTAGAACTGGTGCTTATTTTATAATAACAATACAATGCATATGCATTACATTCAAAATAAACAAATATCTACGTCTATTGAAGTTTAATTAAATGCAGGCATCGTTGTTGGAGGAGCAAATAAAACCGAGGTCTAACCTTCCACCACTGCTAGTGAGTTTAAATGAGAGGAAGGCCGAGAAGGTACATTATATTGGCGTTTCATACGGCCTTACACAGCAGCTACACAATTTCTGGAACAAGCTCAATTTCGCTCCTGTTTATGTTTCACAAATACCGGTAAGCTTACTAAACGTTACTGATACCCATGTAATATACTTTCTTTTATATATATAAACATTGTAATAGTGAACATGCTGTGTATGATCTTTGTTATATGCAACCTTTCATATAATTGTACTTGAGTATAATAGTTTCAACGTTTTCTGCTCTCATTTCATTTATGATTTTACAGAGCACTGTGACAGGGGAACATAGTTGCATTGTTTTGCGGCCAACAGAATCTAGTAAAGCTGAGGTTAAAGGAACAGATGATCGGAGCTGGGTGACGCCATTTAATGAAGGTATCATGAATAATATCATATCAACATGATTGACGTGTATATAGGCGCGCGCGTGAGTGTGATAATTATAATGACTATGCTTCAACTGTTTTGTTACGGTTTTACAGATTTCTGCAGGAGATTCATCTCGCTTCTGGGTTCTAGTTTCAGATCGTTTACCCCTGCACTGGCTCTGAGGTGAGTAATCTTGTGTATATGTGCTCGCATGAGATGACATAAACGGAAGCATGTGTATATTGTTTAGACATGTATAGACACAGATGTTTCTCATGGTTTAACTAAGTTGTTAGTCCTTACTCTCTATTCTCCAGTGTTTTGAGGGCTAAAGTGGATTTTGACAATGAAGCAACAATATCCACAGAAGGGATTCTAGGTGGCAAAACTGCTCTTCTTACTCCATATGATATGAAACGCCTAGAGTCTTATGCCAATAATCTTGCTGATTACCATCTGGTAAGTCTTTCAATAATTTAACTTCAAAACATATTCTTAAGTCAAATTAAACTATTTGTATATGTCATTACATGTAGATGTACATATAACCTAATTATAGTCCTATATAGATCGATAATTGTGTGTGTGTGGAGAAATAAATATGCCAAGTAATAAAAGTGGTGTTATACAGGGTATGTTTATGATATACTTGTTTGTCTTTGTTGTACAGATTATGGACCTAGTTCCAACTCTTGCTCGTCTATTTTTCATGAGAATGTTACCTGCGACATTGACTAGTTCTCAGGCAGCTATTTTACTCTGTTTGGGGTTGCAACAGCATGATATCGGTCATGTAGAGGTTTGTCTTAACACACACAGTGTGTACACTGTAGATATATGATGTCTTCTGCTTATGTAAATTCCATGGATACATCTCTCTCTCTCTCTTTAACACTTGGATTTTATATCAGTTACAAGTACACTTTCCACGAAGTCAGATATTAGCGTTGTTTAATAAGATTATCAGAAGGCTGCACGGGCAGCTGTACAAAGCGGCTGCAAAAGAAATAGAGGAGACCTTACCTCGGCTAAGAGAGGTTATATGTGATAATTAAAATACAAATAACATATATATACGTATGTGAAACATGCATCCAACTTTGAGCCCTGGCAGGTGGTCATGGAACCGCATGCAGTTTCTGTTGAAGAAGATTTGAATGCAGCTGCAGAGCAAGTGAAGGTATCTTCTATCACTAAAAACGCACTAGCTAGTAATAACCTCTCTCTCTCTCTGTGCTTAAACTTGTTAACCATGTGTGTTAAGTGCATATCCAGACGCCAATGTTAATAATTGGTGAATGCAGGGTGAGCTTAAGGAGAAAGCGGAGAGGATGCTAGATCCGGAGCACCTTGAGCAGTTTGCAATAAGAGGAAGTGAGGCGGAGTTTGAGGAAGCAGTTGGGGGTAAAGTCCCAAAGAGTGGCCTCGTCAGTGTGAAGAGCAAGAAGAAAGACGACAAAAAGAGAGCGCCTTCAAATGACAAGAAGAAGCAGAAAACCAAGAAAGCAAGACACTAACTTATCACCTTCAAAGTAAACCTTATTTATCATGTCAAGCATTTGACATAAATCCTTCCCTCGTTATTTGGAACAATAATAAAAGGTATAATTAATATTTTAATAATATGTAAAATCACTTAAAAGTGAAACTATTATATAAAATAATATAACTAAAATGAGAATTTAAATAAGTAACTATTAGTTCAACAATTATTAAGTTTATCCTTATAATGATTATTAATTTTATGGTTAAAATAAAAATTTAATTACCCACAGAACAATGTTAACGCCGGAAAATAAATTCAGCTAATTATTTTGTTGGTGTGGATTAATTAGAATATGTTTAACAAAGATCCTTAATTAATTCCGTTTTGTAAATAAAAAGTCGACTACGTAAATGTGACTCAAATTAAGCCCATACGAGTAACGTGTAAGCATCAAAGTCTGTATTTATGTGATGCCAAACGACATTCACGTAGTTATCAAACAGCATCTTCCAGCGGCAAAGACAAGCAAACAAGCATATTCTTACATATTGCAAATGTCAATCGTCCAACATCATACTGGAGCTTTGTTATTGTGTCTACTTGTTGGCATTCTATTGACATTGGCAGTGCTCCAAATCGAGAATGGAAAGCCCTCAGCTCTACTATTCAAAGGTCAGTTCGATTGTGTTTTGTGATAACAATGCTACTCGACTTTGCGTGGATGCAAACTCAGGTTTACAAGTGTCGACCAACGATTCCTGTCAACGACAACAGCGAGCACCATCTGCTGAAGAAAAAGTTTATACAGACAAGGTAAGTGTTTATTAGGTACTAGAATTCACTATAGTTTCCAGGAGAGAGAAAGGATCGAAATACTTGTACAAATGTGGAGCTCATCATCTTACTTGAAAGAGGAGGTGAAATATCCGACGTGGAGCTCTCTCAAATACCACCACCACCTCATATGGAGAACTGCAAAGAACGTGCCAAGTGTATTCCAAGCTAGATGCCCGTGACGCAAACGGTGGTAAGCCACATTGGACACTATGGAAAGGCCTCCTCGGATCCGAGCTTGGTAAACATGTTCCGACTGAAGACGATGGTGAACAACTTCTGTTGAATCAAACACGTCTTTTACAAGGTCCATTCCCGCCATGGGTAATCATATTCTATTATAAATTTGGTGGAGAGTTATGTATAAATATTCATACAGATAGATGGAGGAGAAGAAGATAACTTACCAATGACCAGAAGGGTACAACGAGATATATGGTTAAATCAGCATCCCAAGGACTGCAGACATCCATCACAAAAGTTTCTGTTCATCGACTTTGGTAATATAGCCGAGTGGGGGACAGGAACACAGTTAAATGCCATTTCCCAAATGGTGGGAGTAGCAATCAAGGAACACAGAGTTCTCGTTCTTAATGCTTATATCGAGCCGATCATCAAGGCTGCAAAGGTGTGTGTTAGCAGTGGTTATGTTTTGAGTATATACCAGCTTAGATTCCACACTCTAACAGGACCTACACATGCACGTTGGACATGCTACTTTGTCCCTGAGACATCTGAAGAATGTCGAAGACGTGCATTGGAACTTTCTCTCGATCCCAAAGCCAAACAAAACAGGACTCTTACTGACTATAACAGTTACCCTGCACGTACAACGTGGTTTGATCCAACTCCAGAGTAATACACCCACTGAATCTGTGCGTGTGTGTATGACATTGTTGACAGGCTTTGGGGAAAACCGTGGGAAATATCCAAGCAACAAGCCAAGTAAACGGAGAGCTCATAGTGCATCACAAACAAATGAATGTATGGTGGTGGCGTGCACAGGTAGCTTACTAATTCCCTATATATGCATATAATATATTTATTATCGTGCAGGCAATACGATATCTTATGCGGTATCCAAGTGAATACTTATGCACACTTGTCAATCGAGCTCGTCACCAAGCCTTTGGCAAAGCTGCTGCTGCACTTGTTATCAAAACTCTTCCCAAGGAATGGCCAAAGGTTAATATATTTTAATAAACATTAGATTGAACTCATTCTTCTTTTAACAAAGGGTTTGCCTCCTGTGAGGAATGTGACTAGTATTGAGAAGCTAGTATGGAGCAACCATATCCATAGACCATGGATGCCGAGGCCTATGGTTAGTGTTCATGTTAGACAAGGTGACAAAGCTCAAAAAATGAAGCTTTTCGACTTTAAAGCCTATATGGAACTCGCACAAAATCTGCGAGGACGTTTCCACAGGCTGAGTACGTCTGGCTTTCAACAGAGATGCAGGTGTGTGTACACATGTGTGCGTGCGCGTGCGGACCTGATAATTAAACTAAATGCAGAATGTGATAGATCAAAGTAAAAACTATAAGGAATGGAGTTTCTACTTTACAAACATTACAAGACAAAATGGTGCAACAAGAATGAGAGATTATGAGAGTGGTCTTGGAAGATTAAAGAGTATAACAATGCTTTTGTTAACCTTATGATGGCCGTGGATTGCGATTATTTCATTGGTGCACTTGGATCTTCGTGGGGTTCGGTAATCGACGGCTAAGGAGCACTGGTGGTAAAACTCTTGCAGGCATGGTTAGCGTAAATCCAGGTCAGTTCTGGTGAATTTACCAAATCTTCTCTATATATAATATCAAATTTTATATTTTAATTATACTTAGATTAATTTAAACATTATTTGTTTACTTATACACGCTAATCACGTGTGTGTGTGTGTGTGTGTGTGTGTCTCTATATATTTATTTTATTTTTCTTATTAGGTTGATAATAATAATTAATAATATATTCTAATTCATTATTAACATTGCATTAATGTGTTGTATTACTTAGACCTTTTATAAAGGCTATATGTACCATGAAAATAAAAAAGATTTAATGTCTTGATATGAGATATGCCAATGGAACATGAAATAATAGTAAATTATGAAGGGCAAGATTGTCATACGAGAAAAAAATAATATCGAAATAATATATGAATAAAGTTTTAAAAATAAACGAAGCACACACTTTATGATTTTACTAGTTGAAATCTATAAGAAAATTAAGAATTCAAAATTTACATGGTAACGATCTTAAAAGAGATGCCAATTTAATTGCTTTTAATTTTTATTATTTAATTTAAAGACTATATTGTTTTTTAAAATGACTATGATACAATTCATATGTTATTGGAGAATTTTCAAGAGAATAAATGTTATTTTCATTAATTAAAATTTTGTTATAATTTGTGTAGTCTCATCTTTTTTACGACTTTCATTTTTTAAAATTTATTCTTTTTTTTTGTTAAGTCTATACATAAATCAGTAGTTTTCACACCAATATTATAATTATATTGTACCAACTTTCTAATTATGATCAGATGAATAAAATCAAGATATAATAACTTAATTATGATATTCAAACTCGTCATTATTGAAAATAATAATTTTTATAATGGTTTTCAGCAACTTTATAACGATCTTTTATAATAATCGTCTATTACATGTGTGTGTAGGCATGGATTTTAAGTTATTAAGGTTACCATATCTCCTTTAAAAAATAACTGGTTACAATAGCATTAATTAAATATAATTATATTTCTTACGCTTGAATGATATTTACTTATGTTTAGAATTGCAATTTATATATTGTGCTTAATCAAGACATATAAATGACAGACATTAAAAAACTAAAATAAAATAATAAGTTAATATATACCATTACAATGTAATAATTTTATAAAAGTTGAAAAACACGGCCTACATTGAAACAAATGGATTAGGCTAATTCTATGTAAATACTAATCAGTTGAAACGTCCTTGTCCATTAGGAGTTTTGTTATTTATATTATTATGATTCGATATGAAACTAATATATTTGAATTATTTCAAAGGTCAAACATTCAACACGGCCTACAATTGCAACAAATGAATTATTGAAATACTTATCGGCTTCTGTTTATTTTTTTAGTATCTGATATGTACATTTGATTAAGTCAGTCATGCATGCAATTTGTCAAACTAACGACGTATGTACTTTTGTCTCTAATCTCAATTAAGCATGCGTGATTTTCTAGATCAATGGGACACTGAATTCTATAAATTATGCTTGCTATATATATGAATTTTTGTGCTATTAGCGGTGTCGCTCACAATTTCTATGCATTCTACTCTAGAAAGCATAACTACCGCCTTCTCCTGGAATAGCAATCCCCATATTGGGCTCTGCTCTTGCTGGGCAAATCCCCGCACTCTTTGCTCAGTTATCCGGAAATGTGGGATTTCATGTTTCTTAAACTCGGCTCAATCAACACCATTGTAGTTCGTCTTCAACCTCTGCAAGAGAGTTCTCAAAGTACGATCACGTCTTTTGCATCCAGGCCTTATGTTACACAGGCCACACATTTCGCATATCAGCCGCACGGCATGGTGTGGGCGGGTTACGGAGATCACTGGAAGAACCTGAGAAGAATATGTAACTTCGAGCTATTCACAGCAAAACAAGTTCATCTCTTCAGCGACACAAGGAGGATGGAGGTTATGAATTTCCTCTCCAACATCGCCAACAGTGCAGGCGAGAAGATCGATCTGACACAGAAACTGAGCGATCTCACTTTCAACTTTGTAATGAGGATCTGTTTCAGCAAGAGCCTCTCAACTGTTACAGACGAGCACGAGAAGGAGCGGGCGTTGTCATTCAAGAAATGCTTTATAGAAGCACTCTCGCTCGGCGCAAAGGTCTTCGTTGGGGATGTCATACCGTATCTCAAGTGGATCGACAGACCTGCAATTAAAGAACTGGATGCTCTCTATGCAAAAACGGATGGGTTCATGCAGAGAGAACTGGAAGAACACGAAAACAACCATGGTAGAACGTCCAAGGATTTCAGGATATCATGCTCTCATTGGCAAGAGATGGTGCTCTATCCAGACTTGCCATCAAGGGAACAGCCTTTGTAAGTTTCTAACAGTATTATACTTTAACCAATCTAATTCACATGCAGGATATGCTTGTTGCAGTGGTTTACTAATAGTATTACTAGTTAACTAATCTAATCCACATGCAGGATATGCTTGTTGCAGTGGTTTACTAATAGTATTACTAGTTAACTAATCTAATCCACATGCAGGATATGCTTGTTGCAGGGACTGATACCACTGCAATCTTAGTTGAATGGGCCATGGCAGAACTTATAAGGAATCCTACTCTACTTGAAAAGGCACAGAAGGAGCTCGAGGAAGTCACAGGTAAACTACTAATAATAAACATAATTTAAATATATTGTGCAGGAAGGCAACGACACTTGGAAGAAGAAGATATTCCCAAGTTAAAATATTTACAAGCTATTGTTAAGGAGACTTTGAGACTCCATCCGCCAACCCCATTAATGCTTCCTCACGAGTCCACTGAAGACTGCAAGGTGTTAGACTACGTAATACCTGCTAAGACAAGATTGATCGTCAATGTTTACGCCATTGGGAGGGATCCCTTGGTGTGGAAACAACCCTTAAAGTTTGATCCCGAGAGGTGTGTTGTGTGAGAGAGAGGTTTTCTCTGCACATCCACTTAACGAATGTAGTGGACAGGTTTTTGAATTCTGCAATCGATGTTCGAGGACAAAACTATGAACTTCTTCCTTTTGGATCTGGGAGGAGGATATGTCCAGGAGTGCAGCTAGCACTTGTCGAAGCACATTACGCTCTGGGGAGCTTGCTAAATGTGTTCGATTGGAGTCTGCCAGATGGTTTACGTGCCAAAGACGTCGATATGACCGAAGGGGTTGGACTTGTTCTTCCTAAAGCATCTCATCTCGAGCTTGTTCCTCAGGTTAACAAGTGTTTTGTGAATAACCTAATGTAATTTAAACTAGCTGCAGTGTGCAATAAAAAATGATATGAAGAATGAACAATGGTACTACAGTAGTAATTTTGCTTGCAAACTAGTTAGTGTATATAGACACACATATTTGTGTGTGTATGTGTGTGTGTTTATTGTATTAACACTTCCTGAATGTACGCACATAGTCACCACACATATTAAACTCTTTAGGAATGGTATGAGTAATGGATAATGGTACTAGTTTTTTGCATGCAAGCTACCTAGTGTATAATGACACCCATCTTTGTATGTGTGTGCGTGTGTGTATTAACACTTCCGAAGTGTACGTACATAGTCACCACATATTAACCTTATCCTGGGTCTAGGGTTTAGGGTTCTTGCGAAAAATGAAATGTAAGTCGATTTGAATTCTTCATAGGAACAATGTGGCCTTGCAAGAGTGTTACGGCACTCGGATTACCTGCATTACCATGGACACATGCTAGATTCAACCACAGAGGATTTAGGGTACATGCTAGATCCAAACAACAGGATGAATTAGTTCTTGTAGATGAATCGAATACGAAGAAATCGCCTCGGAAGAAGCAGCAGAAAGACGAAATACTCTTTGTAGTTGAGTCCCAAATTAAGAAGAAATTATCCAGGAAGGAGGCAACAGTTTCTAATGAACAAAAGCAGGAAAAATCTACAGTGGTTAAGTCTAAACGGCAGAGTAAAGCTTCGGAAAGTTTTCAGACAGAGGAGTTACAGGCAGAACAGCTTTTGGGTCCTCTTAGACAGCAACATTGTATCCGTATTCCTGTTGGTGATCGTCATGTAAGTGTACACACACACACACATACATTAGAGGATTGTTATATATGTGTATATCATGGCCTTGAGATTGTTTCTGGATGTTTCAGATAGTTCTTGAAAGTGGTTCAATTGGTCGACAAGCTGGTGGAGCTGTTACTATCAGCGATGGAGAAACTGTGAGTATATATATGCAATGGTGCATATATAAATACATAACACTCTTTGCAGATATTGTATACAACGGTGTGTACAGCTCCAGAAGCAAGTGAGCCTTCTGATTTTGTTCCTATGTACGTCCACTACTATGAACGATTTTCTGCTGCTGGTCGCACGAGGTTATTTTCCTTACACTAAACTAATTGAAAATGTAAGATAACTGCTAATAATTACATTGCCTTTCTTTCTCTACAGCGGTGGATTCAATAAGAGAGAGGGAAAACCTCGAGATAGTGAGGTATAATATATTTAACTTATAAGTTATATATTTTTATATAATGTATGACTACCAAATACACTCTCTTTTTGCAGATTTTTATTTCTCGACTCATTGATAGGCCTTTAAGGCCTATGATACCAAAAGGATACTTTCACGAGATTCAGATTCTTTGCTGGGTAAGTTATTTGTATTTAAATAGTAGATATAAGTAAATTTAGATGTTTATTTATGTATACATTGCAGCTGACTCTGTAGGTTCTAAGTTACGATGGCTCACACTTGCCTGAACCATTAGCTATAACCGCTGCTGGTGCTGCTCTGTAAGTTCACATATATATGTATTTGCGTATGTGTATATATGCATATAGTTGTACGGATACAAGTGTGGATATATGGAATTAAAACTTTCTTCAGCGCTTTGTCAGACATTCCAGTTATGAAGCCGGTTGCGGGGGTCAGAGTTGGCTATATAGACGGGGACTATGTAATTAACCCCACTGCTAAGGAAATGTCGATATCCAGACTTGACATGGTCGTCGGAGGCACAGTCGATGGATTACTCATGATTGAGGTGTTGTTCGTTCATGTGTGTGTGTGTTAAACAATCACAAAATATTTGCAGGGGTACTGTGATTTCTTAACAGAGGAGGAATTATTAAAGGCAGTTGAAGTTGGTCAGGTATGTTCTATTAAAAGTATGCTGTAGTAACTTAATCTCTCTCTCTCTATCTATCTATCTATCTATCTATCTATATATATATATAATATATATATATGAACTGATACTATAGCATCTGCAGCATGCAGTAAGCATGATATGTAAAGAGCTGGAGTTGTTTGGACGCCAATTTGGAGAAAGCAAACGCTTTGACAGGGTCCGAGTTTATTCACCCGAGCTTGAAGAAGCAATGAAGGTTACTCTCAACACATTGATAAGATATACATACCACATGTAGATAATCCAAGAGGCATATACACACACTAATCCACACATATGTCTCATTTTAGAAGCTAGTCGGTGACAAGCTACTGCAAGCATTATATATTGAAAGTAAGAAGTCGCGTACTGCGGAAATCTCAATTTTGGAAAAGGAAGTATGGTCCAAGTTAACCAAAGAAGGCATAACATCATCCAAGGGGACACAGCAACCAGCAGATGCTATTATGTGGGACGATGATGAAGTGGAAACCAAAGGAGGCGAAGTTGATCAAGGGATGTACACATAACGCCCATCCCAAAGACCTTCTACAAGGTAAGTCGCCTGTGTATCCTTGCTCAATTTGTGTTTCTGTCCTGATATTGATATATCCGTTTTGCAAAATAGCTATATCATCCTGCAGACGTGAAACTAACTTTCAAACACTACACGGCAAAGCTTTTACGAACTATAATTGCCAAGGTAAATTTAAGCAGTTGATATAATATTCATTACAATGTATTATATTTTAGGAGAAAATAAGGAGTGATGGACGTGGAATATCTGAGGTCCGTCCGATTAACAGCTCCTGTGGACTATTACTCGTGCACATGGAAGTGCAATATTCACACGTGGTGAACACAGGTTTACTTACATTATTTTAGATCAAACATTTAATTAACAACGTTAAGCCAGGCTTTAGTGGCTGTAATACTCGTGAGAGCATGGGAAAGGTTATCGACGGCATTATGGAACCTGACGAGGTGAAACGCTTCTATGTGCAGGTGCGTTGAAGTATAACAACGAATAGTACAAAATTCGTACATGAGTGATTTACACATATGGTGTATATATATATTATAGGCTCACTATATGTAATATTATGTGTCACGTTTGTTGTTACGTGTTTCCACATTCGTGCGTGGAGAGGTCGGACGAATGGGTCCTGCAAGCAGAAGAGAATAGGTCACGGGATGCTTTGTTGAGAGAGCCCTGGAGCCTATATTTCCCGCTTTCCCATACACAGTCCGTGTTGAGAGTACCATCACTGACAGCAATGGCTCCTCAAGGTACATGAATATGACACGCACGCACTCCCCCCCCCCCCCCCCCCCCCCCCCCCCCCCCCCCCCCCCCCCCCCCCCCCCCCCCCCCCCCCCCCCCCCCCCCCCCCCCCCCCCCCCCCCCCCCCCCCCCCCCCCCCCCCCCCCCCCCCCCCCCCCCCCCCCCCCCACACACACACACACACAGAGCCTGTGTGTGTGTGTTACACAGAACATGCCTTTATATGCTGTCATTTACATATTGTTTTTTATCATATTAATCGAAAACCACTATTGTATTTTATTAATTTAACTAAGTTTAAACATAATTGATTCATTATTTTCTGCAGCATGGCTTCTGTTTGTGGTGCATATCTTGCACTTTGTGATGCTGGAGTACCAGTTAAGTGCCCGGTCGCTGGAGTTGCAATGGGACTCATTCTCGATCCCAAACAATATGGAGCTCGTGGTGGACCTATTATTCTAACGGATATTCTCGGCTCCGAAGATTCCTTTGGGGATATGGACCTCAAAGTAAGCCTAATATATTAACTTTGAATTCATTTGTTTATCTCGTGTATGTGTTCCTATTATATATACATGTGTTGTGTTTGTGTCAGTGTATATGCATGTATAGTGTATTACATGGTCAGAGTGTGTGTGTGTGTGTGTGTGTGTGTGTAGATAAACAAAATGCTTAGTTATGTATTGCCGCTTCAGGTTGCTGGAAGTTCAACTGGAATGACTACTTTCCAAATGGACTTGAAGGTACACATAAATATACTTACTAAATGTTTAGATACACAACAACGTAGGTATAGATAGATATAAAGCTGTATTGTACCCGTATAGTATTTATTATAATACAGTATAGTGTATAGAAGTTAATTATATACAGTATATTAATCAATATACATGTGTTAAGTTTAACACTACAGGTGCAAGGAATTAGCTTGTCCATTCTGAAACGGGCCCTATCAAAAGCTAAGACGGCCAGAAGCCACATACTGAGTAAGATAATCCAATCTAAATTATCAAATATTATTACTTATCAAATTGCTTTACAGAGGAAATGAATAAATGCTCCCCTCCACCTTCCACCAAAATTTCCAAGCACGTTGGCCACATGGACTTGGTGAAGGTAAGCTTCTTATTCAAGTAAATGCTTATGTATATAATATGTAATATTACTTATGTTCTATTTTTAAAATTTATTTATTATATATATTTATATAACAGGTTAACCGTGAGAAAGTAACTATGGTAATAGGCACTGGGGGTAAAACTGTAAGACAAATCATTGATGACTCAGGAGTAGAATCAGTAGATGTCAGCAGTGATGGCTCCGTAAGTAAATTAACACATTATAATCAGTATTATATACACATTACTTATGCATAATCATTTGTTATACGTGTATTAAAGATACGAATTCTGGGGAGAGACCGGGAGAAGGTTGACAAGGCCAAAGAAAAGATACGTAATATAACGACTGATCCGGTAGTTGGAACCGTATACAGGTATATATATACCTATACGTTTATACTTGACTATTTTATAATATTATCAGAAATTGCCCCGTCAAATCCTTGACATCATTCGGATGCTTTGTGGAAATAAGTCCAAACCGTGAGGTAAACATTGAAATATTCATAATTCATAATTTATAATATTATAATGCATTAACGTTCCTAAAATAAAGTCAACATGTTTTACAGGGACTTTGTCATATAAGTGAGTTAACGACAAGCCGGCTTTCTAGACCAGACGAGGTCGGTTGTATTCTATTATAGATACACGTATATATGTTCATATAATATAAAATATATTGAAGATATAATAAAATATCTAGATATATAATATACACAAAACTTTTTCTTACAGTTTGTTTCTGTTGGTGAGCTTCTGGATGTGAAAGTGATTGAGGTACATTCCCTCCCAGATCCAGATTCCTGAATATACTTATATGTGCTTGTGCAGGTGAATTCGAGAGGACAAATCAGGCTAAGTCACAAGGCTGTTCTGGAAGATGAGAAAGCTGCTAAACAATCGTTAAACAGTAAGCCATCAGCGCTTAAACCATCATTAACAAATAAATCACCAAGAAGAAGATCAAAATTTTGACATATATGAAATCAAGTATTATCAAGTATTTACGTCTATTTAAATAAATTATATATGGAATACAGATTAAAATGTACATTTTCATTATGTTTTACCAACCCAGAAAGACAAACCCCCACTCTCTTTCGTTTTACAGTTGGTTACTGTATAAAACTTCTATGTAAGTAAAGGCCGTTAGATGGTTAAACCAAGTTTGACACCTTTACCCATTTAGAGTGTCCTGTACAAAAACATGATTATCACACACACGCACGCACACACACACGTTGTATATATACCCAGTCATGTACAAAAACCATTTAAATATTATAACGAGAAATAAAAAAATAGTAAACTTCATGCAATACATCATACTTACGAAAACATCGTCGTTATTATTCAAGTGCAATAGAAATTGTGTTTGATGTACACATACACTCATAACTGAAATATACGGTACACATACATACACACATACCAGCACTGATCAGTTTCCCAGTTAAATCCTCTCCATTCAGTCTTCTGTTTTTCTGACTCAATCTGCGAATCATATTCAGCCCTGCTCCTTGGATCCTTAAGAACATCATAAGCTCTTTGAACCTCAAGAAACTTGCCCTGGTGCTCAGAAAAGAGGTCCGGCGGTGCAAGATCGGGATGGTAAACCTTGGCTAGCCTCCTATACGCCTCCTTAACCTCCAATTCAGCCACATTCTCTTTGATGCCAAGTATTTCATACAAATTCTTTCTCCTGGATGCAAGAACATGCGATCTAAATGAAAAACCGATTCTTATTCTACTTGAATTCCTATATTGAAGCCTCACAGACCGCGGATTGAAGCTCACCTGCATCATCCCTGCCGCCATGGCCATCAACCTTCAAACAGAGCAATTGACCCTAAAACAGAGGAAACATCGTGAGTGTTGACATTGTAGCATATCGACGACTCAAAGTGCACCACGTCGCCAAGATCTCCACTGTCCAAGAAATCAACGATAGCGACTAAGAAATGTGCCCTTGGATTGAAATCGTAGATTTTGCACCCGACTCAGCTTCCTCCTTGACTCCCCGCGGGTAGGGTTCTTACAAAGCAGAACAAGGTACGATCTTTGTCACATTTCAATACAGGAGTTGGATCCATTTTTTGTAATTTCCCACAAATTATAATCCATCAGCAGACTCAATTCATTAAAAGCGTTGTTTCCTAATATAAGGATTGGCAGCTTATATTAGCAAACAGGGAGTGAGAGAAGTCTTTATTGGGAAGTTGTAAAATGGTTCGTTTCTTTTGTCCCTGTGGACAGTCAAAGATTAAAGACGATGACAAGATCAAGCAGTCGCTACCAAGGAAAGAAATATGTAAGTTTAGCTATACACGCACACGTACATATGTGAATATGGGTCTGTGTGCATATACACATACACCCTTTGGATGTTGGTATGTACAAAAACCACTCTTTTATAGTGGTATTATACTTCCCTCACATACCGTGGACACGTATTGTTTCATATATAGATGTAACGTTTAGTGTAGACACCCCCCCCCCTCTCTCTCTCACACACACACACACACGCACAGGTACATGTGTAGGCCTATGTGTGTTGAAAGAACTCTTTTGATGCAGCAATTCAGACAAAGTCTCCTGGTAGTAGCCAAGATAACAAGAGCACTCTTTCCACGCTGGACACCTCCATGAAGGTTAGCACGGGAGGTGGTGCATTGACTTTCACCATGGCAGAACTCAACAGGATCACTGGAAGTTTCTCACATAGTCATAAGATTGGAGATGGTACTTCAGGCACCATTTACAAAGGGAAACTAAGGGACGGCACATTGGTTGCTGTTAAACGTGCCAAGAAGGTAGTTATATACACATACAACATACACACAACCACGCACTCACTATACGCATATTAATATCATTCATGCACCGTCCTAGTATATACATCTATCTAACTTTTATGTATGTGAGGTACATATTGTCTGTACAGATAGAATTAGAATTAGACTAATCGTATATCTGTATCTCTTATTTACGTTGAACTGCACTTGGACGTATACACGTATGTATGTGTGTATGTAAAGACTCGCATCTGCCTCCTTCTATATGTATGCATGTTGAACTTGTTTGTATATAAAAAGATGTACAGCTATGAAAGCCAGCTGTAACCACGTGAATACATAACGTATGAGGATTTGAATATTCACAATCAAATATATTTATAAATTCATAAGTATGTTTACTATACTTATATTATAGAACGTATTTGAACTGCTTACTGGTTTTCAGGATGCTTTTGAGAATCGTCGCACTGTGGAGTTTCAAAACGAGGTGAATATGCTATCTAATGTAGAGCATTTAAATCTTGTGAAGCTCGTGGGATATTTGGAGGATGAAAAGGAGCGTATAATTGTCACCGAGTATGTGCCAAATGGAAACCTTCGACAGCATCTTGACGGTACAATATACATATTTACAAATATACTATCTGTAATATACATACACACATAATCTGCAATACACACACTAACCATTCACGTACATGCTCTATAGGTAATTATCCTGTACTTGATTTCTCAACGAGACTTGACATTGCTATTGATGTGGCTCATGCTCTCACTTATCTTCACTTATATGCAGGTAGCATTTTTCATTGAAATTTTTGTGTCTATCATTTATATCGCGGTTTCTTTGTTTATTCAGATCAGATTATTCACAGGGATGTCAAGTCAACAAACATACTTTTAACGGATACATGCAGAGCAAAGGTGGCGGATTTTGGATTTTCAAGAACAGGTAGGTAACATGAGAGAGAGGGGAAAAGAGAATGAATGTCTGGAAACTCACCTTACCTCGCATCAACAGATATTGATGTGTTTGTGTATATGTATATACGTACATTTAGAAAGATGTAATAAACATTATATATACTAAGTTTTCATGACAGGTCCCTCTGATGTTGGAGCAACACATGTATCAACACAAGTAAAAGGAACAGCTGGCTATTTGGATCCCGAGTACCTTCAAACCTATCAGCTCACAACAAAAGCGACGTATATTCTTTTGGTGTTTTGCTTATAGAGATTTTCTCAGGCAGGCGACCCATTGAATTAAACATGCCCAGCGACGAACGCATTACAATCAGATGGGTAAGCTCTCTCTCTCTCTCGTACACACACGCATACACACAGAGGGATTTAGTTAACTTCATCTACATACACGCATATATATGTATAAAGAATAAGTTTATCTACTTTCTTGATTATAACAGGCTTTTAAGAAGTTTGTTGAGGGAAAAATCGAGGATGTTTTAGATGTCTCACTTCCCAAGAACCCGTCAGTTATCACTACACTCGAGAGGCTTGCAGAGATTGCATTTAAATGTGTAGCACCGAGCAAGAGAGACAGGCCAACAATGAAAGAAGCTGGTGAGATGCTCTGGAATATACGAAAAGATTTTCAAGCTACTCTTTCATCTGCCACTCCCAGAGGTGTCTCTTTGGAGCAGGTTGGTGAATTAGTAGTGTGTGTGTGTGCGTGTGCGTCTTGTGTGTCTGGGTGTTATATGATGCATGTATATATATGGTTAACGAGAATGGTATATAATGGTTATAAACACATGCAGAGACGGACACGCACATTATAAGGAGGTTTATCAGCATTATACTAACAACTACATTTACACAGGCTAGATACAGTCCACTACCAAGTCCTATGCACAGACCAGGTCCAAGTCCATTGCATAGTCCTTTGCACGCGAGTTTAGACAAGAGTCCACTTCATAGACATCAAAGGAACTGAAACTAAACCAAGGGAAAGCATCTGTATAATGTGTGTATGTATACATACGCTAACATTATATATACGTGTAGCTTGCGATACAAGAGGTGTGCTTCGTAAACAACTGAACACGGAGGTATGCGTTTAGTTCCAAAAACATGAAAGTTTTCATCCTAGATTAAGTTTTGCCTACACAACGTGAGAGCCTCAATCAAGAGGTTTAATCAAATCAAAATTCCTTGTCTTGATCGATTTTTTATTGTGAATATATTCTGTCCGTACGAGTATGCTTTGTATAGTTGATCAGCTCACACACACACACATTGATGTACATGTAATACGTATACACAGTACTGTGTGTAGAATACACGTCACAGATTGTGTATATGTAACCATGTACAGCATAATATTGAATGTTACAGTTCTTTATATGCTGTGGCAGCCTTCAGCCACTGTGTGTGTGAAGCTTTCTGTTTGTAGGTTGAATCTATGAGGAAATTGGTACAGTTGCATTCAGGTGGTATATATATATATATATACACACACACTTACTTTTTCTTGAATTTTTAGTGTGTAAACGTATTACATGTAATTCTGCTATCAACACGATAGCTCCCAAAGTCACAAAGAAAGGGTAAAGATTCGATTACAAATTTATTCTGAATATACAAGAAAAATATAATTTAAAATACATGGAATAATTATAAGTAATTTTGTCATTTTTAGTATTTTCTGTAATGGTTATTGGCGGTCGGAATAACTATAATGGAACAACGAAATATATACACCCCATCACGAGTTAAATGGTTTAAATTATTCTTCTAAATATTTGTATATTAGAATTTGCATATCTTAAATAATGCCAATATATTTCCTATTTTATTTTGTCGTTGTCACTCACGCAATAAGATTTATTGAGAAGCATTATTATTTAGTTGAAGTCGTTTATAACTTAAACACTTACATTAACAAACAAACATATAACTATAGTTTTAAATTCTGAGTGTATTTAAACTTACCTACGGAATATCTTATGGAATAAGATCGGTTATTATTTATATTTACGTTTCATGTTGAATGCATGGAGTTTGTTAATTAGTTTTGGAAGAGTGTAAGAGAGCATATTACAAATCTTTAGTAAGGAAAAGGAATGCATTTCATATTAAATATATATCAATTGTTATAGTTAGAACGCAAAGTTTTGTTAATTAATTTTACAAACACATTACGAATGAAAGGGATGATAATAACAAAGTGTATAAATATAAATACATAGTCATTAAATAAATGTGTTAGTAAATTTATTATATTAATATATTAAAAATACTTATATGTGATATAAAGTCGATAAAATTCCATACTATAAACTATTTTATTAATCTTTAATAAAATGTTTTGATATATACTTGTTACACTTAAATAGTTATACTTAATTTTTGTAATGCTTTTTCATAATGGTTTTACTTATAAAATTATTATTACATTAGTAAAAAGTTTTAATTTGAATCAGATTTGAAATGGGTATACTTATACATACATTTAAATGGTATAGTTTGAGGGTTATTACATAATTTTTGAAATATATATATGGTGTGTCCTATATAAATATACATGTACATAACTTTTATAATTTATATATATATATATATATATATATATATATATATTATCGTATTTATCTACTTACTTACCGTTAATGTCTTGATGTGAGAGAAACAATAAGTTCAGCCAAGCATAATCATTTTAACATCCCATCGATGATAACTTTTGGGTGTTGATGAAGTATTAACATACATAGGTGAATTAATCGTGATCGAGCAAGGATGTTAGGAATAATTTATTTAATTTCTTATTACATCGACAACAAACTAATTATCAAATGTTTATAACCTTCAAACTTATTATAATAGTCTCTATATTCATGAAATGAACACTTATATGATATTTTGACTACTGTGTATTTACATGACTTAGTTGACACACACACAAAAATTCTTTATACTTTATTGTTGTGCTCATATACACGTTCAAATTCTTTATACTTTATTAATGTGAATTTGTATTGAATTTTTAATTAAAATAATTTTGTAAATACAAATTTAATTAGCATACTTGTTATATTTTAATATAATAAATAAATGAAGATACTCATAACCCTAGTATATACTAATAAGATTAATTAAGACAACTACCCTAAATTTATACATTTTAATTTATTTGGATTTTTAAATTTATGGTTATTAAAATTACAATTATTATTGTTAAAGTTTCTAAAATTTTTATTTTCAATACATATATTTTGAATTGGAGTGTGTTTAAGTTTAATAAAAGATAAATACTTTTCGAAGGACATAATATTATAATACGGACTAAAATATATATTGATTTACATGTAAAATTTTGATTAGGTTAAGTAGTAGGGCAATGGCATCGTGATGGATGTAAAACAAAGTTTATTTAAGAAATATTATATAATTTATACAAAGAGAAAATTGTATTACTTCTTGTGTATAACACTCACACATGAACACACACCATGCACGCAATGTGTGTGTGCGCAGAGTGTTATGCATGTGTATGCATTTTTATGCAGGAGTACCAATCTCAAGGGATATGACATATCAAGGAAGATGATGCATGGTGGATCTGCATCATATCATCACACTTATTCTACTTCCGTGATGGAGCCCATGTCACTATTAAGCAAAGTAAGTGCAACCCTTTCACATTAAGTGAATTCAACAAAGAATCGTAAATCCTCCTCCCCAATGTAAATTAGGCTTGTGTTTCTGGCCTTTAGTTTATGTGAATATCTCCATTGTTGTGCTCATATACATCATATCCATGTAGTTAAATAATTCTTTTGATTCGATAACCTGAGAAACATACATAATTCATATGTTTAATAACTAAGGCCTTGTTTGAACTACCTACAGGATTAACATTTGTAACTAAATAAATGACCAATTAGAAACGTGATTTCTTGACACTCACATTGTGTAATAAACATCATTCCTGCCAAAATAAGAACGGCATTAGTAATTAAGCATGTATGCATTTTAATCACGAGGTAAATATTGTTTATGCCCTTGATGAATTATAAATATGAGTTATACAATGTGTGATGAAACAATATTTTGTCACACGAGATAATCATTTTTATGTATTTCTTTATTTACTGTAAGAGGTTGTTTATATGTAGCGGATGTGTTGTCACGTATTAACCTTTGGGTTAAAATTCATAAAATTGCTACATTATACCTTAGTTTCTCTAACTTGGAATCTTCTTTGCTCCTATGTTAATCGAAGCAAAAGAACCCCATGTGTAAAGATGTAATCCTGCCACCTCTTCCCCCTTTAAAAGAGTTGTGGACGGAATCAATCTTGCTATTTTTTTTAGGAGGTGGAATACAACGGAAATCTAAGGTGATGGGTTTGGAGAGTTGTGTCCATTGACATAACACTCTTTTTGCCATGTCAGTTGCCACGAGTATAGTGTTGCTGGAGTATATTACTAGAAAAGGTCTGCAACAAGAAAGGAAGTTGCTCACATATTTATAAAACCATTAACACCAAAAAAGTTTCACTAAGATTACATAAGTTTTAGGAGTATGTAGTGTGAGAGGGTAAGATTTATTAACATCTGTTGCATCTCTCACACTTGGTTATGCATGGGGATAAAATTATCTCTCATCTTTGGTGTTTATTATTTATGCATGGAGATAGGATTAACTTTTAATCATGCATTAGAGTAATGATTTTGTTGATTAGGGAATAAAGATATTGCTTAATTGTAGTAGTACATATATAGTTTCAATGGCTGAAAACCTGCTTGCTCTTGACACCTGCGGATCATTTGGTAGTCGTCAAACTCGTGCTCCTGCATCTAGCTTCTTTTTGTGACATGTATATATTAACCAACTAGAACCGAATTTTAAGATTGAAGACTGTTAAAGTACTTAAAGTCAATCATAGGACTGACTGAGTACAACAGCTCAAAAGAACTTGCATAATAACGGTCTGTGAACTTGTTCTGTAAATTAAATTGGACATGATGAACAACATAAGGACGAACAAAATTAAGAAAGCATCAAAGTAAGATTCGACTTTCTTGAGGTTGTATTTTCAATTTTGTATTGTTCTTTTTCCTTTTAAGAACTTTTGTAATGTTTCAGAAACGTGATCTTTTAGAGGAACATCAACCATGAGGAGCCAAACTGCTGAAAGCTGAAAGCCAAATGCCAAATTCCAAATTTCAAATTCTAAAAAAATCAAAGCTCCAACTCCTATAGTCATTCCATATGCAGAATACCATGTTCCATGCCATGCATTATCAGATACCCCTAGATTTTTTTATTTGTATAATTATTATGCTATATGGGCTCTCGATCGAGTTTGTCTTATCCATTACTGGTTTAACAACTACTATTGGATTCCACACATGCCATTGGCCTTTCACGAAGGTAATTTGTTTATTTTTATTTCGGTCTGCTTGTATGTCAATTCAAATTGGTAATGGGCAAAGTAGATCTTAGTATCTATGTGGCGCGCGTGTGTGTGTTACTGTTATATGTTATTTAAAGTTGAACAGAATAGCCTTGGGTACGTGATCCGTGTCAGTTTAGAGCAGGTTGATAACGAGTGATATAGCATGCAATTGCACAAGTGTGATGAGGTGGGGCCTGGCACTTGAATGACGAGTGCATAGCATTGGTCCAAGTGTCTCGTGAAATTTTGTTGCGAAGAACAAATGTATAAAATTATCTAGTTATTCTTTTAAGCCAAATCGGCATCTAGAATCTTTACTGGGTGGTGTCTTATCAACGTAAGACAAGTGAACCTAATATATTTCCGTAAACGTAATTACACGGCACCACTAGATTCTCGGTGGCAGGGCCTCATGCTGCGTGACGGGGAAAAAACGCAGCACTGTTCGCATCTTTTATCAATTGGCTGACTCAAACGTGCAAGATCCATGGCCTGCTCAGCACATAATAAAGTGTTTTAGCCCCCCACACACACACTAAACTTACTTGGTTTCTGATGAGGAGGCCAGTCCCTCCAAAGTCACAGGTTGCCCCTTGGTCCCTGTTCTGTATCCAGTAGCTGTATATGCATAAGACGCATGCACAACGAGCGTGTTGGGAAGGTAACATGCACCATCTGGTTGTATCTTTTGACAATCTACTCGGGAACATGCATATTTCAATCCCTTCTCCAAACCATCAGTGTTGGCGTCCGTCCTTGCTACGCACCAGGTTTCTATGTTGGACCTATTCTCAGCAGCTTGAATTGCTACGGAGTTTTCTGCATATTGTGAATCGGACAATTGACCGGTCATATCGATCTTATACACTGGCCTTCCATCCGGATATAATAGTCCCCAGTTGCGTTCGGTCGTTGGTCCCGGCTTGAGATCCTCGTTAAAGAGAGCGAAAATGAACACGGGAATAAGAGCGTTCGGCCTGCGCGGTGTACCGCGGCCTGCTACAGCTCTCCGTACAAGCCGTCGGTTGTACATCGCGGCATTAGTCGGCGTTGCCCCTCTGTCGCCCTCTGTCGGCCATCCGGTTTCACTTATTCCAATACCTACGTCTCCGTAGCCTAGATAAAAATGCAGCCAATGTAAGTGAAAAAGATGCAGGGCGAAGCGGTACGTACCAAGGTCCTCCATGGCTGCGAATGTCGCATCCGTCATGGCGTCTAGGAGATTGTTGTAGCGATACTTGCCGTCCTTAACCTCTTTAGCCGAAGGATCGAAGAGCGCGTACTGTAATGAAATGTTGGCGGGGTTGCTGGCCCATGCAAAGTACGGATAGAGATTAATGTAAAACGGTGCACCGGTATTGTCCAAAAACTTGAGCATCGGTTTAATGATCGAGTCACGGATGTCGCTCCGGAATTTGCCGGCGGACGGAGGGTAGGATTTCTCAAGAACATCGCCTGCTGTGGATGTTGTGATCTTGATTCGGTCGTTGAGCTTGTACTTGTCCAGCGCCTTCTGAAGGTTGTTCATTGCCGGGAGAAGCTGCTGCCATGCAGTTTGGAGCGCGGGATAGGAGAAGATTTCGTTTCCAACAACAATGACGATTATCTGCGTGAATGGGTAAGCCAGCACATTCTGTGTCACCCAATCCTCGCCTGCTGATTCGCTCGAGGAGACCGTGCCTATGTCCTCGTTCCGAACCATGATAGTCACCTTGATTGAACTGTTTGCTAGAGCTGTGAGAACCTGTGAATTTGCATCGAAGAGCTTCACCAGGTGGATGTTCATCGACCTCAGGATGGTGACAGTCTCATTTGGAGTTGGTAAATTATCTGCAACTCTGCCCCAATTCACTCCAATCCGATCGTAGAGCAATCCTCCGCCACCTGAAATTCAACTTGGGACATGCTTGGCTACTCTTAAGGAATTACTCTTACCGGGAGGATGGACAGGAACGCATATGTGAAGCAGAACACAGAGAGGAATAATCATGTTTTGAGAATCTCCAGGGCACCGACCAGCGATTTGGTAGTTGACAAAGAGGTCGTGGTCGGCTGAAGACTTAAGAATTTGGGAGGCGACCACTGGCTGCTCAAGAGTACTTGCTTACACCGCACAAATGCTTTCCGACGCTGTGACGTTTGCTCTCGGCACTTGTTGTCTTCATAACGTATACCCAATTGTCCTACGTATAATGTGTATAAACACGGCAGTCTTACTGTACGTTTAGTGCGTTTCATTACATATCCACTGATTTGTTTATTCAGGCAAGTATGCTTATTAAGTCACAAGAATCAAACCCTTAATTCTTAATTATATAAATTTCAAAAGAAAAGAAATTGAAAAACATAAAAACTGATGTTGAAAAGGAATAGGAATTTCAGCCAGTGAAGGCTTCGGCCTGGAGCATGCCATTGCGGATCTGCTCGGCAACGTCACGGACAGCACCCGGTCCATGCGGAAGGAACACTGTGGAAGCCTTGGAACTTGCCCCGATCTCCTTCATCGTATCGAAGTATTGCGTGAGCAGAACCATATCCATCACGTCTTTGGCGCTTGTGCCCGGAACGTTATGCGAAAACGCCAGCACGCTCTCCCTCAACCCGTCCACAATTGCCTGCCTCTGCCGTGCAACACCCACTCCCGACAGATACTTGGACTCTGCCTCCGCTTCTGCACGTTTCACTTGCAGTATCTTCTCTGCTTCTGCCTTCTCATTCGCTGCCACCCTCAGCCTTGCAGCTACATAGCATCAATCAGCACACACGAGACAAACATGTTATGCTTCGCACCTGCATTGATTTCGTTCATAGCGTTTCTCACTGTCTTGTCCGGTTCCACATCCACAATCAGTGTCTGAACGATGCGGTACCCATACGCTGCCATAGCCTGAAACACGAACCTTTAGGCTTCTTTATATAACGCACACAAACAGGCAACCGAACCTTTTCGAGCTCGTCTTCCACGGCCTTGGCAACTTCGTTCTTCTGCTCAAACACATCGTCAAGGATCATCTTGGGAACTGAAGCCCGGACGACTGAAAAAAAACATGGGCTTTGTTCACAGAAAAAGGAAATCACATACCGTCGAAGACATAGGCCTGGATCTGCTCACGGGGGTTAGACAGCTTGTAAAACGCCTCTTTTGCGTTGCTCTGTACAACCGTGTACTGGACTGATGCCACAACAGTCGAAGACGTTATCCTGGAACAGGAAAAGGCATCTTTATCAGCGGAAGAAACGAAGAAAAAAAGCCCACCTTGGTCTTGGTCTCGCATCGGACGTCCAGCTGCTGAACCCGGAGATTAAGGTAGCCGGCGACGGAGGATCCAAAGCACCAATTAATACAGTGGCATCCCGGATCGAGGACCTCATCAAATTTGCCCCATCTTTCCTTGACGGCCACACGAGATTGAGGAACGCAAAGGCACTGTCCCATCTTGTCCCCAATTGACAATTACTAAATTATTAAATAATTCCTTAACCGCCAAGAATATTTTGATGGGTTATCCACTACTCTGGAATATTCCAGCATAACAATATTCAAATCATCCCATTGCTGCCTTCAGAGCGTCCCCCGCACCTTGAAAGAAGCACCAAGAAAGTATAAAATCCGCAATGAAGATACAAACGAGGGAAATAACCACGGCCGATGTTGTTGATTCTCCAACTCCTTTTGCTCCACCGAGGGTAGTGACTCCCCACGCACAACTGCCAGAAACATGCTGCCCTCTTAAACTTATTTCATGACGCACGCACGCACGCACGCACGCACCTCACAATCGAAATAATTCCTCCAAAAGCAATTGACTTGATCATTGTGCTGAATATGTCCCAAGGCTGCAGAGCTCGAGCAGCTGAATCGAGGATTATGTTGGCACTCACCCTATAAACCGAGTCTGCGAGCAGCTAAAAATAAAGCCTTTTCGTCTTAGTTGATAAACATAGACATATAACTTACCACACTTGCTGCCATGCCTACAGAGAAGCACATGAGCGTCAGCATCGGCATCGCAATGCAGCATGCAAGAACCCTCGGGGTGATCAAATAGTCAACAGGATCGGTCCCCAGCACTCGGAGAGTGTCCGTTTGCTCAGACACCTGCATCAAGTACTCGGTGCAAACACGAAAATGAACCTACGTGAACTCTATATTAACCTGCATTGTGCCAAGCTCTGCAGCAAAAGCGCTTCCCACACGGCCAGCAAGGATGACCGCAGTAACAACCGGTGAAAGCTCACGAGCTAGAGCAAGAGCTAGAACTCCGCCCACGGATCGAGTGAGGCCGAGCTTTGCAAATTCACGGACAAATTGTATTGTGAAGACCATTCCAACAAAGGAGGCGGTGAGCAAATTGACGCCTAGCGATCCTGGACCGACTGCCTCCAGTTGTTGGATCGTGTTCCTGACGTGAATCCGGCCTTTGAGAGTCCGGAGAACCACCTGCCCGCCGATGACCACTGTCGCCAATGCTCGCCACAAGTATCGAGGAGGTTTCCAACCGGCCAATGCCGGCCTTGAATCCGCCTCGACACCGACTGCCACTGCTGCTCCAGCGCCATCCTCATTCTGTTCTTCAGTTGCTGCTGTATCCAAAGAGGAGAAGGTAACGCTTCTGGTTCCTGCCTTGTGAGAAATCGGATAATCTACAAATCTGCGACAGTCCTGAGGCATCCCCACGCGATTGCACTGGGACGCCCTTGAGCTACAATTTCTTCTAAAGAACAGCAGACCTGGAGACGTCGGCATTGGGGACAAACTCGCCATGGGTGTGCCCTAAAGGAAGGGATGACACTTGGCCCTATAATTGGGCCATGGCGCAGTAGTTGGGATTAGGAGGCAACCGCACTGGTGTTGCACAAGGGCTCATTTCTACAACCGTGGTAGGGCACACGTTGGCAGATTGATCGTCTATCCACTGCCCTAAGTCTGCTTCGTGATCATTCTCTTCGTGTTCTACGTTTCTCTGTGGAACGCTGATAAGTTTTGCGCATAGGTTTGTTATTTGAGCTGGGCAAGTGGTTTGAGCCTGCAGGATACAGGATATCTAGAATAGCGGTGGTTCACTCAATGCTGAGTTTGGTATAAGTCATGGATGTAGCCCCTGAAGAGCTGCCTGGTCTTTACTCTTGGGTTGGTCTTCTGCTCTCTTATCCCTTTTGCCCCTTTTCAGAACACTTAGAATGAATGCAGGTTGACGGGATTCCATTGTCAAGGCCGAAGAGGAACATTGCACGTGATTTCAGCGATGGAGGTACATTGTTTTTAACATAGACCAGAAGACGCTTAGCTTTCTTTTTGTTGTCCAGTATTGGCAGCAGAAGTTGTGGCACATTACTGTCCTCGGCTGGTGGACATTCACAACTACAGTGCTGCAAACAGTCTTGCTCAGAAGATATATAACTGGAACACTCTCAATAGTAAGTCCCTCAATAGTTACCTTATTCCAACGTTACCTTTTGAAACTTGTACCCTGTGATAGACAAGGTTTTCAGACGTCTCAACTTCTCACTAACTAAAGAAGACATTGAAGCAGTTGCAAATGCAGAGAATCAAATGATTGAAAGAATATTGAAGCTTTTAAAGTACAAGGTATGCCGTGAATGAAACGACTTGTGCATTATAAAACTAACGACTTGTGCAGATAGCCAAATACAGGCCAACGAAACAAGATCCGATGAAGCACGAAGGAGCTAATGGGCATGGTACACACGTGTCCAGCCACGAAACCTAACGGAGTCTTTTAAGGAAGAGTTGAACTGAACGATTTCATTCTTTTGGCACAGGAGGTCGTTATCCAGTAAAGAGGTCGCCTCCCAGGATTTATACACCTCCAAACAGGTTCAGAACTGATTGCGCATCTAACTAATGTTACCTATTCTTCTTTCCGTGTTACAGGGGCGGCCACGAGAGAGGCATGTCTGGCGTAAGCATTATCTAATACTTTGACGAGACTGCATGTATTGATTTTTTTCCCTTTCCCCAACAGAGCCCAAAGAGAGCCGATTCTCCTGAAAGACAGGAAAAGGAAAATGGATTTGTGGACTCGCAGAAGGACGCTCAACTTCGTGAACTAAGGGAGACAATAGAGGTGGGTGCCTCCAACTGTTGTGTTTTCTTGGTTTGTGATAAAGCACAGCTACAGTTGTTAGAAGCCAAAGTTATGAAGCTTGAGCAGCTTGTGAGGCTCAAAGACCACAAAATTCAGGTTCTTACAGGAAAACCAGCAAGGCCTGCACGACCTTGACAGAAAGTAGCCTTGAGTATTTTTGTAAAGTTCAAATGTACTTTTCTTCCTGCCGTCCTCACAGAGCAGCTTGCAATAGCAAACCGAGCACAATAGCGGCGTTAAAGGCAGCGTGAAGCCTAACACAGTAATATTTTGCTAGGAATATCTTCTCCTTGTCCTAGAAAAAGTGGAGTAAGGCTCCGACACGTATGAGCCCTTCCTTACCTGGTGGTTTTCTGTGACAAAATCCACCACCAGCTTTCCCACAGGGAACGTCAGCAGGCATAATAGCTGCAAAGTGAAATCTGTGTCAGATATCAACGGACTGTCGTCTTAACTTACTGCGCAAGGAAGTGGAAATGCCTGTGCAGCTGCAAAAGCAGGTACAAGGGTGTATAACCCCGTGATAACAAGCTGTACAATCTTTGCGCTCTTCTCTGTGCCTAGCCTTACCAGTGGCGAAAGTTTGCCAGCAGCCTTATCGTCTTCAATCTGGAAAGGTGGCAAATCATGTGAATTCCAATTGGTCAGTCCGTACCTGGTGAAAATGACTACAGAAGAGGATGAGTGTAGTTGTCATGCCAACAATGACTGATGCTCCTAAGACGGTCCAAGTCACTGCAAGCCTATTGACGATAATCTTGTTATCTTGGTTATATGTACCATGAGTTTGGCATTTTTTCACCTCTGACAACAAGTCTGTGAAAGATAGAAAGCCGTGGTGGCAAGAGGTCCAAATGCCATGAAGCAGAGAGGCTCTCCAAAGCCTTTGTAACTCAGCCGGAACGGAGGGCACTGAAGTTGAATCAAGGGTCAGGTCAGCACTGCAAGTAGTATCTATCACCACCTGGTAGACGTATCCACAGGAGATTGCCGCGGCCAGAAGCAAGGCGACTCGAGCATCAGAAGCCATCAAGGCTCCTCTTACCAGGCCTAAACTTCCAGATCCAAGGCATGCATAAGCAGCGAGTAAGACACCCCTTTGGCTGCACCACACATTCACTCGTCAACGTCTCATTCACTTCACTTATGTAACCAAATCAAACCTTCCCGTGATATTAACCACTGATTCCTTCTTCTCCTTGTCAACCCCCGTCTCAGCATCATATGCATCATTGCTGCGTAATCATTCTGGCAAAGTAATCAAAAAAAAAAAAATAGAAAAACCTTAAGTTGAGCCACGTGATAACGAGCATTGAAGACACAAGGAGGGACCAATATCGGCCGGTGTCAAATGCCCTAGATTGCAAGAATGCAACAGCAGAGCCAACCTGAGACATGTAAGGTGTGAGCAAGGGCAAGTGAAAATAAACAAAGGAATGAGCTCTCTCACCGACAGAGGAACCAACGCAACCGAGTAAATCGGCAGCTTTGCTGCTCTCCAAAGCAATTCTGAGTTGTTCAAAGTCTCTTCTTCTTTGGTTTGGATACCTGATCCGAGCCTGCTTTCCTGGGCACCAGCTGCTCTCAAGCTGCTATAAGGAAGCTTAATGTCTGTCCAGCGGTATGGGAACGAGCGTAATCCGCTCCGAACAAGAGCCAACTGCATGTAAGCCATTGTTTGGCTATCCAGATAAACCAATTAATTTATGTACGTTATTTATTAGCATCATTCATGAGCAGATCAAACGTTGTTGTTTGCTTTTAGTTGGCTACAGAGGCGTATTTATAACCTGGACGCTCGTGTTTTGTTTTTGAAATTGTTCTTTCCAACCTGAAATACCGCTAGTATCTCAATGCTGCACAAGTCAATAAGCGGGATCACGCATAATGTACAATATATCTATTGAGTTGCACAAGGACAAGGCTTACCTGTCAGTTCCAGGAAAGAAGTTGAATGCATGAGCATTTGTTAGATGCCAATGACCATTGTCCTCTAACGCTTCACAGTCCTGCACGCACACACCACTACTGATAAGCTCAGAAAAGAACGGAGAAGCAGTCAGACCTGTTTGAAAGATTCCCAGCCACAACTTACTATATCAGCTGCTCCGGCCATACTCCACTGCCTCGCTCACTTATCGATCCCTCTCTTCGGACTCCATCGTCCTTTGCACGTACAACCCACGGCCGTTTCTCAGTCCTGTGATTGTATGATAGATAAACACTAAATGAGGTTTCAAGCTTACTCCTCATTTTCTTTCGGCGATGGAAACCTGCTTTGCCCAGCGCTCTAACTGATGCAGTTCTCAATGCATCAATAAGTGCTGGCTGCAATCCTTTTCTCGGGGGATCAACTATAACACTCGGAGCCTTCCAACCACGTAATTGGAATCTGCACCTTCATCAAACAATTCAACACGTTGCATGTCTGCACACTTTTCTTTTGTTACCCCGAAGCATCTGCACAATGCCAGCTTATTTGGCAATCGACAGACTCGTGTAGTCTTGTAAGTGAACGCTCGAAGGACGCCTGGCAGTGTTTGTTCACCTCCACACACTTGACAATCCTGCGAGAGAATATATAAACAAGTGAATGATCCAGAACTGACCAACCTGCATCCTCTCTTTGCTGCCAGACCAAGGCCAATGACACCTACTCCTGCAAACAAGTCGGTAACAGCACTTCCTTTGTTCACATATTTCTGAAGCCTTCTCAACAGCGCTTCAAAGGCCTAGAAAATCCGTCCGTTTCAGTATAACCAACAACAGCTCATGAAGCATCTTTAAATACCTTGTAATTGGCTTGGCCAAAATTCGATGGAGCGTAGCATATGTCTACACCACCTACACGTTCCACAATTCCTGTTCTCCAAACAAACGCCTCCATCTTTGTCCCAGGATTATCTGTTCACAAAAAACAGTATAAAAAGAAAACTTGAAACAAACAGGCAATGGGAAGCAACTTACGTTTGTTTGTGTCGTTTGAAAGTTAGCCCAGACCGAGTGCAAGATCTTTCTTGAGCTGTCAGGCCCGGCCCTCCGCCACAAAACTGCAAAAACTAATCATATTAGGCACACACAATGGAAAATAATAATGGGCATTACGTAAGCCATTTTTGCAGCAGTTCTGTTCCCGAGAATCCTCATCTCGGGAGTTCCAAACAAGAGAGACCTGCACTTTAGCTATATCAAATAAAGCCAAATAAGCCGAAACCACACAGTAAGAATGATAATGATAATAATTGAGCATGTACCAGATTTGTATCGCTCTTCAACAGCTACAGAGGTGACGTAAGTATTTACAACAACCTGAAACAAGAAAGCTCATCAGCATGACATGTCCGCAGAATTAAACTCTCTTCCCAACTTGAATATATCGAAGTTGTCCTGAGTGCGTAACTTCGTCGTAAGGTTGCACACCGAGATCCCTTATCACTGTGAATGACTTGTAGTAATCATATCAAGATTGCTTGTCACACTTACCAGCTTTGATAACTTCAACTATTATATTGATAGTGGGATGGTGAGCTAAACAATGAAAACAATGAGTAATGAGTTTTACTTGAGAGAATAAGGGTTACCGCAACAGTCGGGAATATCAACAATGTTGTGACTGTGCTCCTCAAACAATCCGATAAGTGGGATCTCAGACGTGCCACGTACTGCCAACTTGGCTCTACACCTCCATCCTCGCTGATAAACAATCAGATGTCGTGTGATGGCCATCAGCTCTAATATAAATGACATACCGTAGCACTTGGAATTAGTTGAACTTGTCAATATGACGTTTCCGGAAGAATTCAACGGCCTCGCTGTAGACAGGCGGACCATTGAGCCGGCTCTCAAACAAACAACCGGAGCACCTAACAAACACAAAATATCTGTTACAACTCGTTACCTCAGAGAAATGAACAATTACCTCGAGAAATGTCTGCAATTCAGCTCAGAAGCTTTTGCCATTCCATCTGAGACTTCATCACCTTCATCTTGGCTATGGAGAATTCGTACATCCTCTGCTTCTCCCACGTTCGCCCATCCAAGCATTTCCTTCTATTGGTCCCCGCTTTCTTCTGCAGCTGCTTCACTGATATCAAGCTCCTTGAACGTACCTATCCTTGCTCACCCTACGGCCAGGATCCAAGTTCTATGCAATTTTAGCTTGTTCTTCTTTGCTGGCTTTTGAATTTCCAGCCTCCTTGAGGCTCGGGAAGCTGCCGTAGCGCTCCATTTGGAAGAGGAAATCAAACTTGGGCAGCAGCATCCAATCACATCCGCCATGAGCGGAAACCCCAAGTTGAACCACACTTATAACCGAGGGTTTGTTTTGGTTTTAGATACAACTAATGATCATGTAAATCTGAAGCCGGAGAAGGCCTTCCTTTGTTGTTGCATTCTATTGCTCTCAATGAACATCCTTGCGATTTGTATCTGTGTTTCGTTCCTCTTCAGTTCCAGCTCCCTCATAACCTCCAACCTCCTAGCTTCCATCCTCTCCAGTGCCTCGGTGACAATTCTTGCAATCTCTCTGGCATGCCGCAGTGGATTTGAGCTTCCAGAACCACTGCCTTTCTTCCTCCTCTTGCAAGTACCAGATCTGCTTTGCCATTCGTCATCATCGTCTTCATCCTCTCCAGTTGACAACAACCCCTCGTGGTGGAGCTGTTATATTTCTGAATGTTGTTTGCATTGTTAGTAGCAAGCTTGTCCCGCTTAGAACTGCAATAAGTATTTATTTCCCCGCTTGGTAACAGAGCAACATCATTGTTGTTGATAGTTGCTTCTCGAACCTGACCGTGATGGGTAGAAACAGGTGATGGTTGTGCTGTTGACAAGGATTCAGCATTGGTTGTGGTGTAGAGGAGGATCCCAGAATGTACCTGGGATTACGGTTACAATCTCTTGCATCTTTTGGAACCAGGGCCAATCGGAGACACCTCCATTGGCAGCTTTTCTATCCTCTCAATCTTGAACCTTCGTTTCATCACATCAAGCTTGTTCTTGCATCTCCTGTAGCAGTAGACCGGCTGACCCTGGCACACACCGAGTTAAGCTTGAAGATCACGTCCTGCCAGCCTTTAGTACCAATGCTACCCCATTGAGCTCATTGTACTTGTCGCTGTAGCAATCCAGAGCGTACTCACCGCCATGTCGCTCCATTCGTCGGCTGACATTGCACAAACCCTAATTAAATCCCTGCATTCTTACCAGCGGCACACATTTACAACAGCAAAGCAGCATGTCGTTAGTTCTTCTCGCTCGGCGCCATAGCCGGATGCTCCACGTGGCAGAGATCATGAGGGACAACAAATGTACAAACTTTATTATAGCCACACTATTTAACAATGGTGCTGGAGATCCAATTCCTCCCTATTTTGGTCAGTACCAACCTGTACACATCACAAAATAAAATACTAGAAATAATCATAGATCAGCCGCCCTGTTGCAAAGATGAAATCCATTCCTCTACATGCTCGCGTTGATCCACTGGAGATTGAAACCGGAATTAGTTTATGTTATCTAAAAAAAAAAACTTGTACCTGCTACTGCAGAATTCGAAGTGGCACTGGAAAGTGTGAAAAATGTTGATGATGCCATGCATTGTGTGGAGAGGCAGTGGTGGTGAGGCGGCGCTGAGGAGATGAAGAGGTTCCATAACAGGGCACAAGCACTGCGAAGCTGTCCTCAGAGTCGGAGCTGAAGTCAGCAGAATGGGGCTCCAGCCAGCCAACGGACCAATCAGAGTCATCGGATTCAGAGCTTGACATGCAATCCGAAGGAACAAGAACCATGTCAAATTCCTCATCCACCTGCCTATCCTTGGATAGCATCCATGGCCGTCTACAGGAGGCTCTCTTTTGACGGTGCCTTGTTCGAGAAGAAGCCCTTGAGCTGAATCGTTTTGCTGAGCTCTGCTCCTCTTGCTGCTGCTGAGGAGATTGCTGCTGCTGTGGGATGACGATGAGAAGGATGATTCTCCTCCCCCCAGAGCCATGGATTGAGCGAGATCGCCATCGCCATCTTTTCTTGTTGCTCTTCTGTGGTGCGTGCGTGTTTAGTTCAATCTTTCCAGTGGGGGGGTGTACATGTAGGCAAGGTTTACGTGGAGTGTTTGGCGACGCACAATGCCGGGATCCGACGACGGCCACTTGTACTGGGTCGTTTTCTTAAAAAGCAGCCCAACTTGTTCGGATCTCTGCCCCACTCTCCTCCGTCCATTCCCCGGTTGAAGAATCTTGTACGTGTGTAACACATTATTTTAATCAAGCAACTCCTTAACAACACGACATTTAAGTCTAACACGACACCTCGATTTGATTGAGTCACGACACCAGTTCAACACATATGTTACACAGGGGGAAATAACCACGAACGGTTGTTAACAGCTTGGAATCATTCAAACAAGCAAGAAATTACAAATCATGGAGCGCCAACACGCCCAGCATCTTCAACAGGGGGTTGAGCATCTGTACGATGCAGATCCTGATTGTCAACAGCTGCTGGATGTTCCACATCGTTGTCTTGTTTCTGCGGATAGACAGGAACTGGGTATCTCATGCCTCCACCGCCACCCAGAACTTGCTGGGCGACCTGATTGCGTGCTGCTAATCGCTCCTCCTCTGCCATTTGGCGAGCCATCTCCCTGATGTTGGCTTGCTTTTCAGACGACTGCCTGCGAAGACCATTGGCCTTGGCATGAGCTCCTTCACGGGCAGAAGGATCCAGAGGATGTGCAATCTTGCCCATAGCCCCTTGCACAGTGGCCATGGCATGATCAACCTTCTCCCGAGCACCTGATGTGAGATTAACTACATCTTCCTTGGCGTTGGCTCTTGCCTCTCTGCGCATTGCATCCATAGTCGCTTGAGATGCAGCCATTTTAGTCCGATTCTTTTTGGTTTTTTCATTCTTATCTGCCGCAGAATGCCATCAACTGCCGACACATAAGTGTACATGTGTCACAAAGATTGAAATGAAAAGATTCTGGAATCTTTAAACGATTTAATTAGGAAAATGTCTCAAGGAGATTAGCAACTTAATTACCAGTAATCCTCACATGAGCAAGCGCCGTCTCTGAAGCAGTGGAACCGGCTTGCATCTCTCAACACAATCTCCCTCTTGCGGACTTGCGAGATGAACTTGGCAGCAGCATGGCAATCACGGCATGATCGTAGGTTCTTGAAGATGCGGAGCGGTTCCACAGTGGACATGAGTCCCAAAGCCATCGCCATCTTCTCACTATGATAGCGGAGCATCTCTTGCTTCTTTTTCTCACTCACCATCACGTCGCCCAGCTCGCTTGTGTCAGGAACATATCCACCTCCATTATCTGTTGCATCAACTTGTCTAACTCAGCTCTGATCTCCATGTTCTGTACATGTCCCTTGTCTCCAGCCACAAAGTCATGGACCGTGCCTTCAATCTGTATGGAGCTGCAACCAGGAATTTTCCGAACGCTGCTAGTCTGTACTCCTTGCATCACCTCCAGAGCATCACTCAGCCTTCCAATGTTACTTGAAGCAAGGACATTGTCACACCCCTCAGACAAGAGCCTCGCAACTCTGGCTGCACGTGCAGCATCCTTATGGATCTTGCATGCGTTGAGCAGTGACGTCCAAGGAACAAAGTCTGCCTTGTATGGCAAGTTTGCGATAAGCTCCTCCGCTTCATCCAGCCTCCCTGCACGCCCTAGCAAGTCGATGATGCAGTTGTAGTGCTGAGGGGTGGCAGATATTCCCCAGTCGTCACACATTGCAATGAAGCACAGCCGGCCTTGCTTCTGCATACCAGCGTGGCTGCAGACGTAGAGAATGCTGGTGAACGTGACATAGTCCGGATCCACTCCTTCGAGCTCCATTTGTGCATAGAGGCCCAAAACCTCCTCTGGATGTCCATGTTGGGCGTACGCGCCAATGATCACGTTCCACGAGCACATGTTGCTGGATTTGCCGCGCGAGAAGAGCGCATTTGCCTCCGCCAGAAGGCCACATTTTGAGTACATGTTGATGATGGCATTGTGAAGCATTTCATCGACGTGCTTCCCGCTCGTGAGTAGCCTAGCGTGGACGGCCTTGCCTTCAGATAAAGCTCTTAAGTTAGCACAGGCTCCAAGAACACTAGTGTAAGCCATGGCGTCCGGTTCAAGGCCTTGGACCTCCATTTCCTTGTAGAGCATGAGCGCTTCTCGTCCCTCGCCTTGCTGAGCACAAGCTGTTATCAAGGCGGTCCATGAGACAACGTCCTTGTGCTTCATCCTGCCAAACACCGCTCGCGCCTCATCAAGGCCTCCACATTTTGTGTACATGTCAAGAAGAGCAGTCTCCAACACATAGTCACATTCAAATCGACTGTCAAGGATCTTCCGGTGAATCCGCCTGCCTTTGGCAAGTGAATATGTGGAAGAGCAGGCTGCCAGTGCAGTTGTGAACGTGCATTTGTCCGCTTGTGCCACACCCTGCATCTGCTCAAGGAGCCTAAGTACCTCAGAGGGGTGCCCATTCTGGGCATATACGCCCATTATGATGTTCCAAGAGTAAGTGTTCTTGGCGGGATGGCAAGGAATGCCTGCTGAGCAAGTTTCACGCTCCCACACTTGCCATACATACAAACCACCATGTTGCCGAGGTACGTGTTTGTAGCGAGTCCATTGCTGATTATGTGTTGGTGCACACGAATCCCGTCCGGCAACGATTTCTTGTCTCCACATCGCCTCAGGCGGGAAATGTAAACTTCAAGATCGGTCCTCGTCGGCGGATTTCCTAGTACTTGGTTAAACCAACGCGAGTTGTGCCACTTCATTACAATTATCTTATATACGTTTTCATGTTTTGCTCATTTCCTGGATCATCTTTTCACTTGAGTGCTTTGCAAAAAGCCGCTGCTTGAATCGGACATATGGATACGCAAACAAAGAGAGGAAATGTGCAGGCTTTGAGAAGGAGAATATTTCGTACCAAATCGTGCCGTCCTCCTTGTTCCATTCAACTGCAAATCTTTCTTCTCCAGCCTGCATGCCACAAGCTCAATAGAATATTATCTGGTTTTGTATATGGAAAAGCTCACCAGGAGATGGCCTTGCAAAGTTCCGCTCCCAAAAGCGTACCCTAGCTTATCGAGCTGCATTCTGTCGTTGTACACATATCGGATTCGCAGCGGGTTGACAATCCAGCACATAAACTCGCGGCTGCACACGGAAAAGGCCTGCCCTAGCTCGATCGGAGTTTGAGGGGCCACAAATGCCCAACCTAGCTGAAAATGCCTGGACCAAGAACAAATAAAAAGCAAAGCTCGGTACAAAGATATTCTACAGTACAAAAATGCCCACCTCCAATCCTGCAGCAACTTCTTTGCCTTGTTGTAATCCTCATACTTGCCATGTCCAATCTTCACTCTCGAGTGATTCATGGTAAACCCACGTCGCTTCATGCACAACAGCCTGTCCTCTGGAACTGGAAATTGGCCGCTCCATCCTCCACATTCTGGTTCATAGTTGAAATCCCTGCTGCTGTCATCAATCAATCAATCCAATCAAGTGTAAGAGATACTCACCTGGACTTGTCCATCTCCTCGTTAGCAGGCGGCTTGCTCCATCCCCAAGTTAGTAGCACCATGATTTTTTCTAGGTATCGTATGGCCGAAAATGAGGAACAAGACAATTTTCATTGGTGATATGAATCTTCTGTCACAATATATCTACTACCTACATGATATCTACTTGCTCTTCCTGCTCCTCGACGGCTTAGCAGTCTTCTTCATCTCCTTGTTTACGAGAAGAACCGAGTCTTGGAACTTGGAAGGCAGAATCCCTGCGCACTTGCGCTTGGAGCGCATCCCATCGGAATTGTGGAAGATGATAGTCCTGATCGAAGCGCGTCTCTTGACGCGCTTCTGCAGGATGTAGAATCCTAAGCTATGAACAAAGACGCGCCTCGTTGCTGCTGACGAATTGGCAGCAGAGTCGTAGATTTCTTCGGCTGCACAATGGGCGAGCAAATCCAAGGCCTGCAGGCTCTCCGCAGTGACCTCTTCCTCTGCGGTCACCACGCTCGAGTCCTCGTCTTCGATTGCCGGATCTGCTGCGGCCGAATTCCTTGTACATGGAGGTGCATTACCAGCGGATTTGCTCCTCATTCTCCTACTCAACGGATCGTCATCGGCTTCCTGATTGTTCCGATTTCTGTGACGCAATCCGATGAGCTGCATCCTGGTGTTCCGCTGATCGGACAATGGCCTCGGATGTTGGATCGGCATGGAGAAGTGCACTGCTTCCTTCCTGGCGTGCAGCATTGAATCCTCGAGCAAGATGATGGTGATTGAGCAATCAGCTAGCTTTACAATTGCACGAGATCAACGATGAATGAGATGCAAAGAGCCCGGAGAACTTGGTTCTTGTTTGCCTTTGGCAAACAAGAAGAAGAAGAAATAAAAGAAGCAGGCATGGTTTGCTCGAGTCCGGAGCGATCCCGGTTCGAGACTCGACCCCGCCATCGCCACGTGTCAGACTTCAAATGGCTACATTTCCCATCCGGCTGTGGCCGAGCGGGACGAAGGGAAAATGGGAAGGCAGGCATAGAAAACAGAGTGTGAAGAATAGAGAGAGGGAACGAACATATATCATTTTTAATTTAATTTTAACTCATTCTTGTTTCCCTCGGCGAGGGGCTTAGGGCAACAGGATCAATGTCGATGGCGAGGTGATGGCGGCGACACCGCCTAGCCCGCATTATTGCTGCTGCCTGCTGCTGGATCGATCCAGGCAGATTTGCAGTCAAGCCCGAAGAACAAGGTATGTTTTGGAGTAGCCACGTTTTAGGGTGAGAACGGAAAAATGGAGACTCGACAGCAAGTCCCTGAGGTCCCCTATGGAGCAGCTTATGTTATGCATTTACTGGCTTCTCAGCAGTCCAGGAGCGAGATGCAGACATTTGCAGCTGATGGAACAACCCCTGCTCAACGCAGCAGCACCAGGTTGGTCACGCCTTGGCAACCTCCAGCTGCAATCAAGCCCAATCCCTTGTACCATCCCAATTCAGGGAAGGAAGAAGCAGCGTCATCAACAGCAGCATTGCCTGGCAAATTCTGCGAAGAGTTGATGAAACAGGAGCCTATGCATCTGGGGAATTCTCGGAATCATATCAAGCGCGTGCACGCCTGTATTCTTCCGCACGAGGGCACATTGTCCAGTTTTGGATTCCAGGAATTCAAGCCCGATCACCAACTGCGCGATGATCGAGTTGGGAAGCCTCAATTTCTCGGTGCACGGACCATCAAGTCGGATCAACAGACGCCCTCAACTCCGGTCAGACTCTCCTCCGCCCAGGGTCTCAAACGCTGCAATACTGTCTCTGTCACAGCCGAACGAAGGAAATCGAAGAGGCCAAAGCACGACAATTGTACGGACGCCTGGTTCAATCGAGCATTGGAGCTGGTGATTGAGGCTCTAAAGTCCGTGTCCTGCTCGGCCGACGATGAGAGACGGAAGAGCCATCTGCAGAACGCAGCTCCGCCGGAGGAGAGCTCCATCCAGCATAACAGCTGCTTGCAGAGAAGGAGCGATCGAGTTTCATCTTTTGATGCAGATTGCTCTGAAAGCAGCAATATTTCCTTCTCGAACGAGACGACTCCCCAGAGAGGCAAAGAAGCAGCTCCACTTATACGCTCCAAGCGTGGAAGATGTCAGGCTCTGCCCACAAGGCTGCGAGATTCTGTTCTTGTGCCGGTGAAGAAGCGATCCAACTGCAAGTGCTCTAAAGAAGAAGTTAAAACCTGCTCGTTGGTCGAAGAAGCGTTTCCTAAATCAAGCAAACAGCTGGATTCGGAGACCATCAGCGAGGGAGTGAACGAGACGACTTTGGTATTGGCGAGAAGCGAGGTGGAGGTGACCTCGGTCATATCATCCCAGAAGTTGTCCAGCATCACAGATGTGGAGACGGCATCGGAATGCGACGGGAAGCCCACCACGGCATCGCATTCTCTTGAAGAATTCGATGTTGGGGACATTGTGTGGGCCAGATCCGGCAAGAAGAACGACCCGGCGTGGCCAGCCAGGGTGGTTGACCCAATCAAGGAGGCTCCTGAATCCGTTCGCCGCCTCTGCGTCCCCAACAGGCTGTGCGTCATGTTTTACGGGCAGTCCCGATCCAAAGGAGCGGAGCGGGTGGGTAAAATTCAAACTCCTGTTATATAGATGTGTGCGTGTGAATAATCTACTATCCTACAGGACTACGCTTGGGTGAAAAAGGGCATGATTTTCCCGTTTGTTGATTATCTGGAAAGGTACGACATATAAATTCTTGGGCTGTATTAACTGAGGCTTGTCCCGTTCAGGTTTCAAAACCAGACTTTGGTTAACAAATGTCGTCCAACTGATTTTTTGTCCGCGATTGAGGAAGCCACTTTGGCAGATGCCGGGTTTGATGTGTTTGAAAATGTGGCTTCTAGAGAAGAGAGTGAAGCTGTCAAGAAGGTAACCTGATGGGATTGTGAGCGTCTTTCCTTAGCCTGCTTTACATTTCAGCGTCATGGTTGCATGGGATGTGGAGCCAGTTTGGTTGGGAGGTTCGCAAGAAACCCTTCTCAGGAGGGCGTCTTGTGTAGACACTGCAAGAAGGTGAGCACAAGAGCATGTTGCTTGCTTGTCCCTTGACTAATTGGCTAATTCGATTAACAGCTTTATAAATCAAGACAGTATTGCGGAATCTGCAAGAAGGTTTGGCATCCTAACGATAAGGGCGATTGGGTAAACAATTTTTGCTTTTTTCTCCTTTTCTTACTTCCTGAGCACAGCGTATGTATTCCTTTCTCCCAGGCTGCTTGTGACAACTGCGAGATCTGGGTGCATGCCGAATGCGATAATATCAGCAGCAAACAGCTCAAGGTGGTTAATTAAATTTTGCTCGTTTGGTGCCCTTGCTGACCTGTAATGACCCAGGAGCTTAGGCGATGTACTTACTACTGTCCGGACTGCAGAAACGCACAAAACGCGCCTAAGAAGCGGCTAATATCCGAGTAAGCTGTCTACTTATTGCTCGTCTTTTGCAAACGAAGCTGATTCGTCCTTACAGGGCAAATGCCGAGCTTGTTTCGCAGTATGTTATTCCACGGAAGCTGCTTGTGGTTTGCTCAGGATGTGAAGCCGAATATATTCCCAAGCACCATCAGTAAGCTCTTCGGTTGTGTCATCCCGGAAACAAGATCTCTTACATATCATTATCTGTACACAGGATACTTTGTAGATGCGCCCAATGTGGTGATGGAAGATATATGCTACCCCAAGACTGGGAACGGCACACTGGCTGCAAAAAGAGAAGGTGGAAGGAAACCATTGTCGTGAAGAACCTGAACCAGACTCTCCTTTCCTGGGTAAGTTCGCCAAATGCATCATTTTCTTAAAACATTCTTTTGTTTGTCCGTAGATCAAATTAATGCTGGATGGTGGGGCAACTGGCCTCGGTTATGATGGGCCGGAGCTTTACACACCAAATTGCTACCGTGTGAAGGAGCTTACAGCATGCCTGCAAGGTAAAGAGAGAAGGCCGTGGAGGATTACTGAAAATTTTAGTGCATCATTTTCCAGTTGCATATAAGCCTGTGGTTCCTATCTGGACACCTGAGAGATGTGCCGTGTGCCGCTGGATTGAAGACTACGACGTTAACAAGATAATTATTTGTAACAGGTAACCACTTTTGCCCTTCATTTTGGTCATCATGCAGACTGCTTGTTATGTAGGTGCCAGATAGCCGTTCACGAAGAGTGTTATGGTGTGAAGGCTTCAGAAATCAGTGGACCCTGGCTTTGTCGAGCTTGCGAAAAGTCTGAAATCGTCCGAGATTGTTGTCTCTGCCCTGTAAAAGGTAAATAATTAACTCGCATCTTGAGCAGCACATAATGATTTACGCTTTCGTCCAGGTGGTGCTCTGAAGCCTTCCACCATAGAGGCTTCTGGGTGCATATTACGTGTGCATGGTTCATCCACGAGATAAGTTTCAAGGATGAAGTAGCAATGGAGCCGGCAGAGGGCATCACTCGGATTGATCTAATGCGTTTCGTGAGGTGGTGTACATTGCCTTCTCTTCTTGTTATATTTGATCTAAGTTGTCTGCATGTTTTTATTGGTAAAGGCTTGTGCAGTTTGCAAGCAGATTCACGGGGTATGCATACAGTGCAACAAATGCAGAACTACCTACCATCCAATGTGCGCCTTAAGAGCTGGATACCACATGGAGGTAAGTGGTTCCTTGTGTGCGATTGGGAAACTGAAGATCTGCTTTCCCCTTGCAGGTGCAAATATCTTATAAAAAGAGGGGCTCCTTTGAGACAAGAATGCTAACTTATTGTGCCAATCACAAGTAAGTTTCAACATGTATGGAGCGTTTTACAGCTGAAGTTGCATGTTGGATTTTCAGGACACCGAATCCAGATTCATATATACAGTTTAATACAGCTCACGGGACGCCACTCGGAAAGAAGCAGACTTACATCAATGACCAACAGCTGAAGGACTCTACCACCTCAATCCCTTTCCGAAGAAGCTCTGTGAGGACTTGGAGAAGGAATTTCAGCTTTTCCGACGCTCCAAAACTCCTGCCGCAAGGTGTCAAATATATAATCAGGCCTTTCATCAGGTGAGTGAGGATTTAGAAGCTTATCACATGACATAGTACTTATGATACTCGTTTCTATGTTACAGAAGATCAGGAACCCGATAGCCTACAGAGTGACGGGGTACAGCCAACATCCTCCGGAGAGCATAGATGCCCTTCGAGTAAGAGTTGTGCTAGTTGTCTTTTGACCATCTGAAAGTGTTGCATGACAGGTGTCTCCCGAGCTGGAGCACGAGGACATAGTGGATATGAAGACCAGGTTGTCCTTTCTTCAGGCAAGTCTTCGCTTTGACGGTTCTTTCTCTGATTTTTTGCCCTCTGCATTTTATTGTGTAGAGGACGGAGAAATCTAGAGTGTGCTTTGGCAAGTCAGGCATACATGGATGGGGGCTTTTTGCTCGCAGGACCATCAAAGAAGGAGAAATGGTAAAGAGAGAAGACGAGTGCATAAGTGTACTACTTACTGCCTTGCAGGTTATTGAGTACCGAGGGGAGCAGGTGCGAAGGAGCGTGGCCGACTTACGGGAAAGACGGTATAGAAAGCAAGGGAAAGACTGCTATGTAAGGATCTCTTTCGTTTTGGTTAAACAAAAGCCACCCGTCTTTTCCTTTCCTTTGCAGTTGTTCAAGATAAGCGAGGAGATTGTGATCGATGCCACGGAAAGAGGAAATATAGGACGGCTCATCAACCATTCGGTACGTCAAATGGTTCGTGCTGTATGCTAAATGCATATATTTTCTGTTTTTGCTCCTCCAGTGTTCACCAAGTTGTTATGCGCGAATATTGTCCGTTGACGGGGTAGAAAACCGCATCGTTTTGATTGCGAAGAGAGACGTGGTAGCGGGAGAAGAGCTTACGTAAGTGGTTTGTTTCCTGCCACAAAAAGTTAATGTGTGTTGTCGCAGTTACGACTATCAGTTTGAAGAGGAAGACAAGAAGGTGCCTTGCTTGTGTGGATCGGCCTCTTGCCGAAAGTACATGAACTGAAGTCAAGTTTTCAAAAACTATAGATATACACTTTTTTGCTATCTATACATCGAGGAGGCTGTACATGAACAAGTTGGCGGGACCTTGTCATAGAGCGAAGAAGATCCAGCCCATACCCAACCTAGCATCAGTCCGGCCCCAACAAGTCCTAGACCGAATGCAAAGGCCAGAGTCCAGCGAAGAGGAGGCTTTACTTTTCTATTGTTGTGGTTTCTCTTCTTGTTAAAGTGTGAGCGGAGCAGCCTTGAAGAAGAGTTCCAGGTTGCCTTGCACATCCTCATCAAGTACAGATTCTGGGCTTGCAAAGCTAGCACGCAGTGTCGATAAGCAAAAGATAACGAGGCTTCTTTGATTAAGAGGTGCATTAGTTGATCTTTCTCCTCAGAGGCCTGTAATGCCAGCTTCTCCGCTTCCCTTGCCCGTGTCTGCGAGTGACAGAGTGCCTCTCCCAAGAGGAGCTCGTTTCTGATTTAAATACAACTGAGTTAAACATGATCCTATCTCTGTTGACAAACTTTACCGAGGCTGCTGCTTAAGAGGAGTTGCTGCTATTGTTGTTGTTGTGGGGAGAGGAAGGTCGCAGTTGGCTACGGACTGTTGTGCGACTAGATCTGCTAGCTCTTGGCTGCCGGCAGTTCTCCATGAATTCGAGACTTTTGTACAATCGTCCGTTTCGGTAAAGTAGCTGCCTCTGGTCACGTAAATCTGCTTGGGCTTGTGTCGCTTGTTAGGAGAGGCGTCTGGCGTCACGAGAGTGGCATATTGAGAAGGATCGTTTTCATCTCGCCAGGAATACTCGAGCTTGCCAAAGCTGGATCCCGAACTGCTGCTTGAATCCTCGATGAACACCTTGTGCTGCTGCTTTCGTCGCCCACTGCCATTCCGGCATGATTACAGATCTTGCCTTATGATTGACACAGATTCATTATTTTGGGACCCGACGTTTTGGGGAAGAACCGTGCGAGTCGAATCAAACCCTATGCTCCGCCACGTCAACAAAAGAAAAGAAGGGGCAGGATATTCCCCGATGAAGCAGCATGCTCCGCCACGTCACGCGCCAACAAAAGAAAAGAGGGGGCAGGATATTCCCCGATATTTACCGGAATAGGACTCGCATTTCCACAACTGTATATAAGCTACTCACAGTAAGTACTTCACGCGACTATCACGGCTCATTGCCTTGTACACGGCGCGCACCTGTATTCCCAAGCATGTCACTTGCCCTGATTATGTGGACAGTTAGTTACCTGTTCTCTCGACTGTACAAGAACAGGCCCGATCTTCACAGATACGTATTTGCCTCTTGAAGACAGCCTCCTGCTAATCAGCCCCTACATCCACAATCTAAATTACCTATCTCTAATTACATCAAGGACATTACCTACCTCCGGGAGAGAACATTGCAAGACCGTTTCCACGGCCGCAACCATGGCATGCATGAACTCGTCCCCACCCGTTCCAATTGCCGTAAAACCCCGCTTCATGGGGTAGGTGTTCACCTTGTAGCCAAACAACAACAAGCATATCTTACCACCAAGAAAGAGCTGCAAATAGCTACCTTATCATCAAGAGCTTGCCACCCATCCTCCTCCGAGCCCCGTACTTCTGTCATCGAGAACCAGACAAACAATCTGACAATTCACACTAAACCTACCAGCCTACCTCGGGCACAGAAAGAAACTGATCTCTTCTTCACCCGCTGGCACAATCTCGCATTTGTATTAGTGGCCTGCGACGGCGTTCGGGTAGAAAGGAAGCTCAACGCGACACTCCCCATTCCCTAAAAAACAGGGGTTTAGGGCTCGCCCGCCAATTTTCAAAGCATGTCAACGGCATCATCTGTCTCCCAGCGCAATGTGCACGGATATGGCGGCGGCGGGGAAGCGCGAGCCCGCTACGAAGCCTACTCGAGGCTGCAGGCAACGGCGCTTGCGTTCGGAGAGCAGCTTCCCATACCCGAAATCGTGGCGCTCGGCGGGCAATCGGATGGTAAGAGCTCGCTCTTGGAAGCTTTGCTCGGCTTTAGGTTCAACGTGCGCGAGGTGGAGATGGGCACCCGTCGCCCTCTGATGCTGCAGATGGTTCACGAGCCAACAGCGGTGGATCCTCGCTGCCGGTTTCAGGTTCACTCTTTACCCAAAATTCCATACAGATATTAACACGTTTCTCATGCTAGCATGAGGATGCTGATGAGTATGGCCCTGCAATAAGCCCGCTGTCTGCCGTTGCGGACATGATCAAGACGCGAACGGATGAGCACCTCAAGAAGATCCGCGCAGCAGTCAGCTCCAAACCTATTGTGATGCGTGTTGAATATGCCTACTGCCCAATCTTACCATCATCGACACTCCTGGATTCATACTCAAGGCATGTACTCGTCGATTTCCTCCTTGACTTTCTGCCTTTTATTATGTTTATGTGCAGGCGAAGAAAGGAGAGCCGGATAGTACACCTGATGAAATATTACAGATGGTCCGGGCACTTGCATTACCATCAAACCGGCTGCTTCTGTTCCTTCAACAAAGCAGTGTAGAGTGGTGCTCGTCTCTGTGGTTGGACACCGTCCGAAGCATTGATCCCACGTTTCATCGGACAATGGTCGTTGTGTCCAAGTTTGATAATCGCCTGGGGGTATGCGAACAAACTGCTTGCGGTTAACTAAGTAACACCCATTGTCTTACAGGAGTTCGCCGAACAGTGGGAGGTTGACCGATACCTTAGTGCCGGAGGTTATCTCGGAGAAAACGTCCGTCCTTTCTTTGTTGCTTTGCCCAAGGACAGAGGTTCCGTAACGAATGAAGAGTTCCGTAACCAAATTGTCAATGTGGATGCGGAAATTCTTAAACATCTCCGTGAAAACATCAGTGGTGGATTTAACGAGGAGAAATATCGGGACAGCATTGGATTCGGAAGTCTCCGCAACTTCCTCGAACTTGAGCTCCAACGGAGGTATGTTTTTGAATATTTCCATGGTATAGAAGTCCAACCTTGATACACTTCTGCAGATACAGAGAAGCAGCTCCGGCCACGCTCGCGTTGCTTGAGAGGCGGTGCACTGAAGTTGCTGCCGATCTTGCAGCTGCCAATAGTAAGCTGGCAACCGCCGGAGATATTGCTTCTCTCCGTAAATCGGCTATGATACATACTGCTGCCGTAGCAGTCCACATGGTATTTATAGGCTCTCTTTCTTTCTTCTCCCTTTTCTTTCCCCTCCCTCTTCCTCTCTCTAACCCGCAGCACAATATGCAGGGAAATTTGCTGCATGGGGCAGCGGACCTGGACCCCAGCAAGTGGGGCTTGACCACACAGGAGGAACGTATACAAACCGGTCCTGGAAAATGGCCAGGGCTTCTCTGTGACGTCCAGCTTCCGAATGCGAATCTCAAGCTTTATGGAGGAGCATCCTTCGAACGAGTACTTACCGAGTTCAAGTGTGCTGCGTGCTCACTTGAGTGTCCTGATATCTCCAAAGAAAAAGTAAGCAACTATAGTGCTAATAAGTTTTGTTGATCAGGTTAATGACCAGGTTGCGAACGTTTTGCTTGCACATGTCGGGAGGTCGGGTGGAACAGTTGCTGCTGCCGCTGCAATAGCTCGTGCGGCTGCACAATCCTGGCTTGGTCCACTTCTTGACACTGTCTGTGACCGCCTTGGTCACGTCCTCCGTAATCTTTTCGATCTTGCTGTCGAGCGCATTCGAATGCAAGAGAGCTCCAGCAGTAAGTAAGAGCTCTAAGCGGCCAACTTGCATATTAACTGTCAGCTTGCTTACATGCAGGTATAACTGGCTATGTGGCTTTCCAGGCTGCTGTAAGACAAGCGCACGAAGGCTTCGTCTTGGAGCTCGTAAAGGAGTGCAAAGGCTTAGTTCGGCATGAGCTTGCAGCTATCACGAGTCCATACTGTCAGCTTTACTTGTGGGAAAGCAGCTTCCGAGATGGAGCTGGGAACGTAGACATACACGGCGGTGACCTGAGCGAGGCCTGTGTAGTTGAGGAAGTGGAGAACCAGGCTCCGCAGGGTTCAGCAAAACCACAGTCTGCAGGAAGAGTGTCGGACTGCTCAAGGGATCCACTGAAAGAGAGTCAACTCACGATTCCAGAGACTCCGTCACCTGAGCAGTCGACAAGTGATGTTTTTATGGCTAAGAGGAAGGAATTTGCAGCTGCAAGTGCTCGGATAGCTATGGTAGGAGGAGTGGACGGTCTATCAACCAGAAAGCGGCACGGCACAGCAGTTGCGAATGCTCGTGCAGGTCCTCAAAAGGAGGCTCGGCACAGCTTTAACAAGACCAAATCGGTGTACGAGGAAGTGTGCTCCTTGGCCATTGAGCAGTTTGCGAGAATTAGAGAAGTACTTGTGGAGCGGAGCGTACCTGCAACATTGAATGCTGGCTTTCTTACACCATGGTAAGCCCTTAGAGCTTATATCTTTTGATATAGAAGATATTTATGATCTTTTGAAAGCAGCCAGGAACGGCTTGCTCTGGCGTTGGGTCTGGAGCTGTTTGCGGTGAGTGACGAGCAGTTCATGGACATGTTCGTGGCTCGGGCATGCTGGAGCAGCTGGAAAGTGAGTGTTCATCCTTGCAGAAGCGCCACAAAATGCTGAGATCGTGCCTTCACGAGTTTCGTACGCTGGCACGCTCCCTTTGATGATTGGAATATTCTAGCAAAGTGAAATGGCTCGCAACAGCTTGGGCTCTTAAGAAATGGCCACGTCCAAGTCAGCTGGGGTTCGCTGCTGCCGCTGCTGTTTTCCATGTATTTAATTTCAGTCTTGGATATACATTTCCATTCGTAGTCGACGTACTCACACAAGAATGTCCACAACCAGCTCCAACAGTCCATTGTACCTGTGTCAAGGGATCACGACAATGGTAGATGCTCACCGGAGTTGCAGGTAAGCACCATCGTTATGCTTATTATGGAGAACGGGCACTGATGTGTATATTTATTCTAGCGGAGGTAGAGAGCTCGGGTAAAACTTAAAAGTAATTGCTTATTAAATGTACTGGACGGGCTACGTTTCAAATCACATTTGTAACTGCCTGCAGCCCAAACGGCCTCTTCCACCTCTACCTCTATGCAATGCAGGTCTTAGAGCTGTTATTTGTGTGCGACCATTGCCCTCGTAACAGATTGAATTCGGGGAGCTTTGAATAAATGTATTTGTTTAGAAATCGGCACCTAATCTCACCTCATCTGTTAGGCAAAACAAGAATCACTGTAAAGGCAAGGTACCATCTAACTCGTGTGGCATGAAATCTTCGAACGTTCTGAAACACTTGTTCGGGGAGTAACAGCATAAATTCGTTACTTGACTTGTGTAAAGGCAAGCAAATCTTTCAACCTGCATCCACCACCATTTATGAGCTCACGCCGGCACTTGGTACCAACGGCAAGGCAAACTAGTCACCTGGTGCGCAAAGCGGGAATTCTGATGACCTGCCTTCATAAGTTGTCCCCACGTTTTGTGAAACTGTCACCAACATCGTTGTTTAGGTAGATTAGGATAAACACAAACCTTCTCATGGAATTCTCGCTGCATGGCTCGATGGAGATTCTGAACTGCATCCTTTTCAACCTAATCATAATGCAGGTTAGAAACATTCAAGGAGCAACAGGTACCACCTACCTGCAAGGCTTCCAACTTCAAGTTTAGCTCGCTTTTCTCCTGCTCTGTACCTTTACAGAACCTGCACACTTCAGGTTCTCTTTTTTTGAAAGTAGGAAGCAAACAAATGTCATACTTGAAAAGCCAGTCAACACGCTGCAATTCATCTTCAATATGCTCCCTGGCCTGCCGTAGCTTTTGAATCTCCTAGAGTAACAAATCAGACACAATGGCACTTTATTGCATCTTTGTACCTTCTGAACGTCCTTGGCTGATTTCAGCAGTTCTACCTCCCTTTCAAGCTCAGGCACAACCAGCATTGTGCGCCACCCTGCACTGTTGGTCAAAGCCCATTCCTGCGTCACTCTAGCTTACCAAGTTGCTTCTTACTACGTAGAAATCACCGTATATATGATCTCCACAGTAAAGTACCTGGACAAAACGAGATAAGGTATTACACTCCACAAACTGCTCATTAATACCAACCTGGGACCCAGCCTCAATGCCAAGCAATTTGTGCAGGTGTGCTACTGTTCCCCCCTATTGGTTGACACATAAATTTGAACCACAAGTCAAATATCAAAACACTTGGCTTGCCTGAAATACTTTAGAGGTCCTGTTGGTTAGCGGAACTGGGTTCGCCCCAATCTGTGGGTAGTGTCCAAAGAGACCAGAATTAATTACCATAGAAGAGAAGGCAAAGGTAAACATTCCCACCTGAGCAACTGGGGTGCCATTATCTGTGTTCTGAAGTAGCCCACTATTAACATCCACTTGAAAGAGGGGTGCTTGATTGCCATCCTTGAAGAATGAAGGCTTGGCACTGCAACACATACAGACAGGCGTAAGCGTAATAATGCACATAACAATAACATTACCTGCCGGTGATGACGAGGTCAAAATAGTCTAGCCATTCTCCGCCTAACGAATCGGAACTAAAGAGATAGTCCATGACAACTCGAGTGTAGTCCCATAAGCTATAAAAGTCAAGAAACAGTCGTACAGCATCACATGGTCCACGGATAAGTCATTTACCTGTTTGTAACCAGGAATGTCATCCGTCCAGACTCACGGAGCATTCGAAGCATTGACATCAGCTGTTGGTCAGCATATATATACCTGCAAATTAACAAACTCGGAGGGAATATCATAAGGAAGACACTTGATCCGCTTACTTGGATGGATCATTAGCAACCGCTTGCTTCAGTGTACCGTCTCTGTGGCACAAGTCCACTGCTGCTCGAACGTCTTTGTAAATCTCAGCGTATCTGCAAGGATGGACATCCTTAGATAGTGACCAAGGAGAAAGAGCCGACCTACGTTGGAGCTACAGGAACGTTGTTCTCGCAGTAAATCCTGAGGCGCGAGAGTGGAAAGTCAGAAAGCAGGAAGCATAGAGTAAAGAGAGCATACTCTGCATGCGTGGAAACGGGAACAACTCTGGGGTGGGCATCTTTAAGCTCCACAAGCTGAGCAAACAGGTAGGCTTCTGCTAAAGAAAATAGAGTGTCAATGAGCGCGTAATCGGGTTCATCAAATGACTCGCGTGAGAGTGTATTTCCATAAGTCGCCACTCTTTCTTCCCTGGACAGCTCCTGGAAACCATGGTAGGCAACCTTGACATATTTATGCCGATCCATCTGTAAGATCACCAATTCTGTCATAGGCATGAATGAGCTAAGGAAGTCGAATAACCTTGAGAATGTTGCCACGCCGTTTGTCAAGTACAAGGCCCCTGACCATGTACCTCCAATCGAAGTCCAAATCCAGTATCTGTATGTGGAATTAGCAACTTGACAATGAATTATACCTATACCTGACGAGGATAGCCCAGATTGAATACAAGCTTCTTTGCAGTTGCTCGATAGGCTAGCAACTCAAAAGCTTCCGGCCTGTACTGTGCGATGGTGTAGTCCAAATCAAATCCCACAGCTAAGATGCTCTTCATGTTTAGAGCTCTGTTGCAATATATGTGGCTCCTATGATCGTCAGATTTGGGAGGAAACCCAAGAGTATGATCTGAAACACACAGCAATCAGTGGTAGCTTTATCAATTTTTCATTTTCGAAGTTGCATACCACTACGTGGACAATAAGCTGCACTTGTGCAAAACACAACAACGCTTCTTCGGCCAGCACACACGAGCAAGGATCCATGCCGACTTGCTACTACTAACCTTCTCCATGCTTGCACAATTCTTGGACCCATGCAAAATTGAGAGGCTAGGGCGCGTGGAGCTGGATAGAATATTATTATGCTCAAACTTAATCGCGAGCAATTCCCAACTTGCGATAACAGGTGGAGAGCACGTTAAGGGCAGCGGCATTGGTTGCTAGTGAGGGATTGAGTGAGAAACGTCATCAATTATGGCCCTGCAAGCTCGCTTGCTATTCGAAACCGCCAGGCTCATGGACAGGGCATCTGCCTTTTCCAACTCCGACAGGCTTTTGGAAGCTGGCGGCGAGAGGGCCATTGACATACAACGCACAGCCGCACTTGAAAGCGCCTTGACGATGTAGGCTGCTGCATCACGTGGCTCCAATGAAATCGCCACATCGCACTCGCGTACCGCATCCCCATTTCGTGCTCGGGCTAGGGCTAGCAGCTTTGCAGCTGCCACGAAATGCCTATGCGCCTCTGTTGCCGCCGCTGCTTGTCTCCTCCAACTGAACACGCTCTTCCACTTAAACGCTATTGGCCCCATGCTGCCGCCGCCTCCTCCATATTAAGCTCGCCAGCCCTAACGTGGATTATGGAAGGAGGAGGCGAGGAAAAAAGCAGTACGACTGTTTACCCAGTGCCCGGTGCCAATGACCTGGTGATACGAGAGCAGCGGTCCAAAGGTTTGTCCTTCCAGGTTTGGCCGGCAGCTTCGGCACTCTGCATCTACTTGCAAGATAAATACTCCTCTTCTCTGGCTGACTTGAGCATCCTGGAATTGGGATCCGGCCCGGGTTTAGTTGGCCTGACGGCAGCTCGGTTGGGAGCCAAAAAGGTTTTGCTCACAGATTTGCCGCAGGCCATCCCAAACTTGTGGTTTAATGCGCAAGCTAACTTCCCCGTCGTTAATGAGCAAGTGCAAGTACGGGCGTTGTCTTGGGGCGTTGAAGAGGACGTGGTCAATCTGGGTGGCGCTACTTTCGATTTGATCCTCGCCTCTGATGTTATTTACTACGACTACCTGTTTCAGCCGCTGCTACAGACTTTAAAATGGTTGACGTTGGGAAACAACAACAACAACAACATAATTGTGTTGCTCTCACACATCAGGAGATGGACCAAGGACAGCAAGTTTTTTAAGATGGCCAGGAAGTTATTTCAAGTCCAAGCCGTTGAGACATATCCACCCCCAGCAGGCGCAAAGAAACAAGTGGTCATCTACTGCCTCACACCTAAACAACAAAATGGATCTTAGATAGATAGCTTTTTGAAATGTGAGACGAGTAACTGTATCAGGTCCATGAAGCTATGGAATTCATGTCCCACTAAGTCGACTTCCACACCGAGCTGGCCGGCACCCTTAGCTGTCACAGGGCCATAAGCCACCAACAAGCATCGCTTCCCTCTACGGCCATTCCTTATGTTGCTCAGGGTCAACCTGTGAGCATCCAAACTCTTAAGCAACCCCTCCACTTCAGCGGTACTGGTAAAGAGAAGGGCATCCACGCCATCCACTTGGCTCACTCCTTGCAGCAGTGGAATAATGCTATCTCGTCCTGTCCACCTGGTAATGTAGGCATTGAGCCGCACAGCATCCCAACCTCTTCCCTTGAGAGCATCCAGAAAGTCAGGAATGACTTTGGGTTCCTGAAGACCCAGAACTAGGGGCACCGGGCACAAGAGCCGTTGACCATGGCCATCACCGAGTTGGTCCACCAAAGCATCTGGAGTAGCAATGGGCGGTACTACCAGCTTCACCCTCTCCTCCGCATGCCTGAATAGGTTGAGCTCCTGGATAAGATCTGCATCCTTGCCTAGAGCACCAACTAGGAATTCTGATCCCTCCTTGTTTAGAGTTAGGTCCTTACCGGACAGAGCTTGAGCAAAAGATCAATGCTAAGATCGTGATGTGAGGCATGCCTTGGAAGGAATGGAGAGAAGAGATGGCCTTGTGAACGTCAGACAGGATTTCAGGCGTTCGGTCTACAGCTATAGTCGGGCAACATATGGGGTGAGCTCCATCCTTGGTGAGTCCCTCGACGAGCCGCACTGCATAGTTGCTAGGTGTTGTTAAAGCTATCCGCAGCCCCTTGAGTCTTTGTCGCTCGGAATCACCCGTTGTTGCTAACGAAAATAACATTTTGGGCGCCGTCTACCGAGGATCCTCCGCCCAACGAGCAGAGCCATTTCCATGTGCCACGTGGCAGCTGAAAAGCCCTAATTCATTCATTTCGTCCTGATCCTTTCAATCTCCAGTGTTACATACATGCCATGCCGCCGGGAGCCCAAGTTCTTCCTGAGGTACCACTCTGGCATTTCATCGTGTAAACCAAACCAACCCCCATTTGTCTTTCTTTTAAGCAGGGGCCGGTGGTTTCCCTGGACGAATTGCATAAGAGAATGCAGCAAACAGAATGGAATGCATCCAGCATTGAGCACCAACTTAATGATGTCCGGGCTCATCTCAGGACGCTCCGTGAGCACGTAAGTATGGATGGATGCAATGTGCAGAATCTGGATCTCAAGTCGATCCAAGTTTGGTCAACTTTTGCCACTCGACCTTCTGTGCACAAGGATCACGTCCAGATGCTGCTGGACGGTGCCGACGCTGACATTGCCAAAGTGAGGCACAAGGTGGATCAAGTTCAAACGGAGCTCCAGATTTCCTGGATGTCGCTTACAACCCTTCAATTCCAACTTCAGTCTAGGTATCAAACAATAGAGCAAGATCAACTGGAAACACAGCGCCAAGTGTTGCAACATCTAAGTGGCTTGTATGAACGACTGCGCCATTTTTTTCTTGGCAAGGAAGAGCAGCTGCGACGTGAGAAGGAAGCGATTAGCAACACACGGGATACTGACCTCAAACTTGAACAACTAACTAGAGCCAGGAATCTTTCCCAGCATTTCAAGGATTGGTCTGTAACTATGGAATCGCAGGCTGAGGAACAATGTATGGAACTGAAAAGCTCAGGTCCGAGTTTGCTGCTATTGCTTCCAGTCTTTTGAACGTCATGAGTCAAATTCAGAGAGCAAGGCTGCACCCCTGACCGAACCGGACAAGATTTTTGAGCAGATGTCCACTCGTATTGATGCCCTTGTTCAGGAGTTGAAGTGGGACGGCTGGGGAGGAGGAGGTGGGGAAGTTCAAAGGGAGGGCGGGGAGCAGCTGGATCTGCATGTCAAGGGATATGGTGTTGGAGTGGGAGTAGGAAAGAGGAAACTATCGGAGGCATTCCAGATCGATGGCGGAAGCCGAGAGGAGAACACAAAGCCATGGATTGGGGATATTGTAGACCGGGAGAAGCAATTTCTGACGCAAAAGAAGGCCTTTCTAAGTGGCCTTAGAGAATCTTTCCAGAGAGTGAGGCAAAGAGAGCTAGTGTGTGCAACGCTAGACAGACGGTTGCTCAAGGCCCGCTTGCTACTGGAGCAAGCACAAGGTGGTTGTGTAAGCTCCGACTTTGTCTCCATGAAATCTAAAATCCAGATAGAACAGGCTTACAAGGAGCTCGTCCATATCCAAGGGGGTATAGACAGCATTAAAGCAATGCAGGTAGGTGGTGATGCTTCAGCATCTGAAGCTCCATCGTCGTCGGGTGGGGATCTTAGATCGGAACTGGCAAGACAAATAGAGCTGAATACGAGGCTCAAGCAGCAGGTGGCGAGGCTCTACGTGCAGGCGGAACGGGCGGAGGGGCTGGTGGCCGTGGAGAGGCTGGAGGTTGATAAGTTGAGACAACGGGTGCAGGCCATAAGCGAGAGATTGAAACGCCAGGCTAAGAGCTTAAATGAATCTCATGATGCAGCCATAAGAGCTCGGAATGTTACGATTGAGAGCTTGAGAGAGCAGCTGCAGAATAGCGATGTTCAGATGGTTGTGACGCAGCTGAATGCGGCATTACAGAAGAACGAGGAATTGAGCGAGGAGAGGGAGGGACTGCTTGCCAAGCTGGGTGGACAGGACTTGGATTTGTTCAAGCTAAGGAATGAGAATGTCGGCTTGGTTGTGGAGAAGATTGCATTCGAGGGCTCTGCAAGGGCACTACAGGAAAAGATGGCAAACCTCATGGCCAGATTATCTGAGACCAAACAGCAGTGGAAGCGTTTTGTTGTGTATTGTGAAACCTTCTAGTAAGTAGTCTATACTATTTTACGAGAGAATATTGGCCATCAACACGTGACCAGCAGCATCCCTTGCGTCCAGCCTTAACAACGACTCGTAGGCAACCATCCCAATGGTGGGGTTCTTCAACCTGTGGCATGACCCCAATAGCGCTCTCCAAGCCACAACGTTATCTTCAAAAGGCATCCTCGTTACCACCTCCAAGGCGTCGTCTAGTCGGCTAGCCCGCCCCAGCAAGTCCACCAAGCACACATAGTGCTCTGCCCTCGGCCTCACGCCAAACTTTGTATTCATCAACTCGAAAATGTGCCTTCCCTCCTCAACTTGACCTCCGTGGTTACATGCCATCAAGACATTTGCTAAAGTTATGCCATCTGCTTTGGCACTTCCATCCAGCAGAGCGAAAACCCTCTGGCTCTCACCCTTCCGGGCGTATCCTCCAATTAAGGCGTTCATCGTAGATGTATCAACCAACAACATCGAATCTACAACATTCTCACCCTCCATAGGCTTACCACACTTGCCATAGGCATCCACCAGACATGTTTGCAAAACAATTTCAACTTCCATACCACTCTGGACAATCTCCGAATGTAAGCGTTTTACAACAACTGCATTTGACAAAATCCCAGCTGCCTTGAGCGTAGCTACATACGCTGGCACATCTGGTTCAAAACCTCCTAGAGCTTTCATATTGCAGAAGGTCTCCAGAGCCAACTCCCCATCACCAGTATCCACGTAACTAAATATCAACGTGGTCCACGACACGAGGCTTTGGTGAGACAATTCATCAAACTGGTGCTTCGCATAAACCACATAGCCGCATTTTGCATACATATCAACTAAGCTATTGGAGATCAGAGAGTCGCTCTCCATCCCAGCTTGGGCAGCCAGGGAGTGAATAACCATTCCTTTCTCTATGCACGGCATGCCTTTCCTTGCCAAGTTGCTACAGGCCTTCAAGACTGCACCAAAACTCAAGCTATTAGGTTCCATGCATCCACTGCGTTGCATTTGTTCAAATAGCTCAAGTGCCGCCTCTTCTTCGCAGTTCTCAGCATAGCCCAGGATCATCACAGTCCAAGAGATCACACAACTCCCTGGCATGGTTTCAAACATCTTTCTTGCATCATCCACTTTCCCGCACTTCATGTACATATCTAGCAACGTGTTTGAAACAAACATGTCTACCACGCCTGCCTTTGCAGCTTGAGAATGTATGTCCTTCCCCTTTGTATATGCCTCAACCTTCACAGCCCTCCCGTTGACTAGCTTTCCAACCTCTTTCAGTGCAAGCCTCGTGCAGGCTTTGAGAGCTGCCACATAAGTTTGTCCAGATGGTAAGCATCCAAGCGGCAACCCAGAGAACAACTCTAAAACTGATTCTCCCGCTCCCTGTTCAGCAAACCCAAGCATAAGTGAGTTCCACGAGACCAGGTTCCTGGCAGGAAGGCGGTCAAACACCCTCCGAGCTTCGGTCAAGCTTCCACACTTCACAAAGAACTCGAGCAAAATGTTCCTCAAAACTATATTACCATGACAACCATAATCTTCGCACTGGCGGTAGATATTTCGACCTTTCTCAAGGGAGCACGCCTTGTTAGGCTTGCCGTCTACATTAGTCCAGGCTTCCTTCGCTGCAAGACCTCCACAGGCCTTGAGACCACTCATGAAGGTGCAAGAGTCGGCTTTACTTAGATCCATGCAGGAGAGAAGCTCCAAAGCGAGCTCCGGCTCGCCATTATCCGCATATCCCATCAACAGAGAGTTCCAAACAACAATGTTATGCCCTGGATTCCTATCGAAAACGCTCCTAGCATCATAAACACTTCCGCACAACATATACAGGTTAATCAGTTTGCTCACAACGAACACGTCAGGCACGAAGCCACTCTTTGCGCATCCGGCATGTATTTCCATGGCCCTGCCAAGGACTTCAAGTTTGCCATCAATACTTTGCTGTTGTTTTTTCCTTGCTAGAGGGACACAGGCCTTCAACGCAGCGGCATAACTCCATGCATCAGCTTTTACTAGACTCATGGCAGAGAATAAGCTCAGAGCAATCTCTTCTTCCCCAGTCTCAACACAGCCAAGAATTAAGGCATTCCACGTAACTATTCCATGAGAAACCATTCTGTCAAACACCCTCCGGGCATCTAGTAAACTTCCACACTTGGTGTACATGTTCACAAGGCTCGTGGCTACATAGCTTTCATTCTCGAGGCCAGACTTCACGGCTTGGGAGTGGATGTCCAGCCCTGCCTCCAGAGACGCTAACTTCACAAGTTGTTGGTGGATTCTGGTGCCTTCTTCCATGATGGCCAGGCTAGCAAGTGAGAAGATGGCATTAGCCTGAGGGAGAAGACAACGAGCCAAGTACCTTGTGCAGGATTTAAGAGCTGCTAGAAGTGTTTGAACATCCGGCTCGTGTTGCGTAAATTGGAAAAGCAGTAAGGCCTGTTGGGGAAGGCCATTTGCAGTGTATCCAGCCATCAAAGAAGTCAATGGAACCGTGCCAGGGCTAATCATGCTGTCAAAGAGCGAGCGAGCATCACTTAGCCTTCTGCATTTGGTGTACATGTTGATGAGACTGCTTGCAACGAACAAATCCAAATCTTTTCCGCTTCTAACGGCTTCAGTATGAACTTTCCTTCCTGTTAACAAGTCTCTTTCATTGCTACAAACCTTTAACTTTGCCACTAGTTTTTGCACTCTCCCTGTAATGCAAAATGAACGTTAGACACACGCATGAGCTAGTTATTTAAGTCTACCGGTTACGGAGAGTCCAATTCTCCCAAAATGCGAGCAGCGCATGACCTGGGTTACACAAGCCCTAACGCCCACATTGCACATGTGCAACATACACATATTCTTTCTTGAATTCCAACCGGAACATTAGTTTTTAAGGCCGTGAATTCCCGGGCGAGGTTACGTTCAATCTTATATTATGTGTTTAATTACTTCTCTTTTATAATAAATCTAATGAATGGATTAAGAGTGAAATCTGATCCTCCTTAGGCTTCCCCACAGGGTAATGAATAACCTTGAGAGGATTAAGAGTGAAATCGAACCCTCCTTAGGACTTCCCCATACAAGGGAACTACTCCAAGATTAGAGTCCACGTGGCTCTAGATACCTCTCATCATCCCTCCTTTAGGATTCGAATTCTGCCATCATGACTATACGTCTCCCTACATAATATCTATTGGTGGAAGATAAGCATTGACACACATGTACAACATGTTGAAACTCTCATACACCATCACAAGCAATATGTGTGATTTTTGGTTCTTTGACCAACAAAGTGTGGGGTTTCACTTCACATCACTATTAATTTCTATGTCGTCTTGCTCAGTGATGTCATTTCAATCTCCTCTCTCTTCGCCACCTTGTTTTAGGCCAAAAAGGTGTTGCAATTCTATATTGTGACAGTAGGCCTTCTAACTCTCGAACCAGTTCCAATAGTCAACCACATGCTTATTTATATAGTTCTAAGTAACCAGTTGCCTTATCAAAATTCTTTGGCATCATTTTTGAAACCCATGCCACATATTTTTTATGCCATCAATAATAACCTCTTGTTCCTTGAGCTGGGCACTCAATGGAATAGGGTTGGTTGTCTTCTGGGAGAAGTGGCTTTCCATTCTCTCCACTTTTGAAGCATTAACCCTCTTTCGGTAACCACTCCCTCTGATGGCCGTAACTTGTACTGCATAATAGGTATACCATCTCGTATGAGAAAAAGAATTATAGCGGCACAAGGTGACCAACTAAAGAATCACTCCCTTCTTTTATATACTCCTTGAGAAATTTTTTGAAGTCTGGCACCTCAGTCACAAGCAAAGCACAACTTTTTTTGGAGATGCAATTTTCAAAAAGATTCATCATATGCGGTAAGGTAAGTGCACTTGTCCTTTTTGTAGAGTTGGAGACCTTGCTGAAGAACGCATCAATATCTTCATGAGTGTGACCAACCATAAGAAACTGAGCGTGATTGTTCAAACACACCTTTGGCAACAAGCATTGACAAGTATGCTAGCACATATCTAGAAAATAAAAGTAAGTATGAGCTTGAGAAACCCTTAAGTAAAATGATTTACCTATTTTTTTCTCGCCTGCACAATTATCCATCTGTAAAAGCAAATGACGAGGAAGCTTATTTGATGTTGAGGACACATGTACACTATTTGAGCTAGATCCCTCCACTGAACCAGAACTCTCAATAGGGCCATCTGTTTTTGTGCAGGTTGCTGACAATGCCTCTCATATTCCCAAGTAGCCTCAAGTGCAGACGTGTTCATGAGAGCATTATGTAAAGGTTGAAGGTGTTGTTTCTTTTTGAGATCACTGATAGGACTTGTTTGAGTGGGCTTCAAGGTTTCTGAAACACATGGCCAACGACCCAATAGTGAAATTGGAGTCGCTAGACCAATGTGGAAGTGAAAAGTGTCCATATGACTCACAACCGTGTCCATGTGTTAGCACACATGTCAATGAAATCGGAAGTTTCATGACATTTCCAAGGCACTTTGGTGTTGCAACGAGCTTTGGAATGCTGGTCTTTGAATGATCCATCTTGTCATGGATCAAGCACAGGTACTCTGATGGGTGACACAGAAAGCATGCGGTGTGCATAGTACTGAGACCGGCAAGTTTGTTGTGCAATCATGTGGGCCTCCATCTTCTTTTGAATGGCAGTGATCTCCACCAAGGTTTTTGCACAAGCCTCTGCAGCCTTCAATGATGTACAAGTGTCACACTTGGAAAAGCTAGAGTGTTTTGCAATCTCCACATCCTTAAAATGAGTATTCCATATGTTGTTGAAGGTACCAGTGCAGATTGCTTGGAGCCCCATCAAACTGAGGCACTTGTTCACATGTTCACACAGCTTCAATTGAGTGTAGATTGAAGGCAAAACCTTGAGATTTTCCCTGACCCCTGCATTTGTGGTTCGGCATTTGTGAGGCATCCTGTCTGCATTTGCTTCCACAAAAGCCTTGAGTATCTCTATGGCTGCCATAATGTGAGAGCGGATTTTCCATATATAATGTACCAAGCTTTGAAGTAAATGACCACCTTATTAAATACCATGGATGTACTCTTATAACCTGTGTCCGAGGCCATTCCATCAATAAACCCAGTTAGTGCAGCATATACAAACTCATGCCTTTGTTTTTGAGTGAGCATATAAAAGACATGTCTATATTAGGTAATTTCATTCCAGTTTGCCATTTAACAACACTTCTTCTTACAACATTCAATTGTGACAATGCTTGTAACACTTTCGGAAGATATAGGATTTATCTTGACCCTCTTGCCGAAACTTGTAGGGGAAGATCTGCAACCCATGAATTACCTTTTTCTTACAATAAGACCAATGCAAAGAACCTCTTCAAATATGGGTTGTTCTTCCAGGTTGTTATTATTAAAATCCAACCTAAAACATGTTGAACCATCTTGCCGTCTTAATTCAGATGTTCGCCACCTCACGAGGAATTTAAAATGCAATGTGCCATTAGGTAAAACCTCTATCACAACTACATCCACAAAGTCAGCCCCTAGTTTCTCTTCTGACACTACTTCCATTGAATTTATAGCTGTGATGATGCCTCTCCCAACCTCAATCTTATGAAGAAAGAGAATCACCTCATCCATCACAACAAGCAAGCCATTATCTGGTGAACTTGTGCTACTATTTGTTTGTGACTCTGCATATTCTACATCAGCCTTGACTTCATCCAAATTCCACAATACACGGAGAACCCTCGTCAAATTCCATTCCCGGAACCTCAACATGCTTACAAATGGTGTTCACCCATACGTACACACAGATCCTTAGGCAATATTGTGACATGATGCATTATCATCTCGAACTTCCACAGTTCCAGTGCCAACTATCTCATTGTTCCAAAGAAGACATACTTTATCTCCAATATTAAACATATTGTCCTAATTGTATTATTTATGATATATGTTTATGCAATATTTTTAAGAAATCTGAATTACGGTTGCTTAATAATATGCATGTGCAATAATACAGAATTATGTATAGGGATATATCTCATGCTTGATTAATACAAGATTAATCTGGCCCACGACTCCTCCAACAAAGAACGGTCGGCAAGATTAATCCCGCCACAACACCCCCCACGAGGAAGAGTTGTGGAATTAATCCCGTCCACAACTCTCACTGACGGGGAATAGGTGGCGAAATTAATCCCACCCACAACTCTCTTCGAAGCTATGATTTTAAAGAGATCTTGAGGGGGTGGTGGGATTAATCCCGCCAATGCTTTTCTGCGTCCGAAACTAATCGGCAAGATAAATCCTACCCATAAATCTTAAAAACAGGAAAGTGGTGGCGAGCACCCCTTCTCTGCCTCATAGTATGGTTGGTGGGATTAATCCTACCGACAACTTTTTCTAATAAATTTTGATAACTCTTCATCAATTGAGAGAGTTATCAGTGGGATTAATCCCGTTGTTCTTTTTTAAAGGCAGAGAAGTATTGCCCGGATTAATCCTATCATGGTTATCAAAGAGTTGGTGATGGAATTAATCCCGTCACCTCTTTTAAGAGGCGAAAAAGAAATGGCCGAATTAATCCCGCCGCCACGGTTAAACGAGAATATTAAGTAAAAAGGATGTTTAAATGGGATAAATCCCTAATGGAATATAATGTAATCCTAATGCATTTCTAAACCCCTAAATTCTAACTTTAAGAGAGCATGTAAGAGAGTGAATCTTTATAAGTATTTCTAAAGTTGTTTATAATACTTACTTGTAAATAATAATGAAGGCGCTGTGCTTTCCTATAAACAATAGCACCCAATTTTATGTCGCTTCTAAGCTAATCACTATTAAGAAAAAAGAAGATCTGAAGAGTAAAAATACATAAATGAAGAAACCCTTGATGAAGAAAAAACCAGATTTGAATTTGAATGAAAAATTAAATGCATTTTTAATTTTACATGTCAGATCAACAATACTTATGTCAGAAATTTAAAATTTTTTGAAAATAAAATAAAATAAAATTTAAGATGAGTTGACACAAATAACTGACACCTGACATATATACTCTTCAATTCCAATGAGTGTTATAAAATTACATTTAATGTGATTCAGGTGATTCAAGCTGTTTAATATTACGAAATTTTAGTAATTATTCTACATTCTTAATATTCCAGTATATATTATTAAGTTTATATTATAATAATATATATATATATATATATATACTTATATAATAAATAAATTGACATATTATTATGTATCATTTAAAATATATTCATAGTGTGTTTATTAATATTATTTTCTTAATTGTTCGAGTAAGTAATTTACATTTCCTAATATTAATGGGATATTCTTTATTATTTTTTAATATTCAAAGAATATTCTAATATTAAACCTGATTATCATAATTAAATTAGTCTCTATTCTTAATTATTTTAGTAATTATTCTACATTTATATATTAATGGGATTTTCTCAATTAATTTCTTATTATTTCAAGAATATTCCTATGTTAAACCTTATTATCAATATTAAATTAATATATATTATTAAAACTATATATGACTATATATTAGATAAAATGATATATTATTATGTATAATTTAAAATATGTTCATAATGTGTATATTAATATCATTTTCTTAATCACTTGAGTAATTAATCTACATTTCTTTATATTAATGGGATATTCTTTATTATTTTCTTATTATTCCAAGAATATTCCAATATTAAACATGATTATCATAATTAATTTAGTTAATTATTCTAGTACTTGATCTACATTTGTATATATTAATGGGATTTTCTCAATTAATTTCTTATTATTTCAAAAATATTTCAATGTTAAACCTTATTATCAATATTAAATTAATATATATTATTAAAACTATATATTATGGCTATATTATAGATAAAATGATATATTATTATATAAATTTAAAATATGTTCATAGTGTGTTTATTAATATTATTTTTTAATTATTCGATGTTTCTTTTACACACATATAAACACAATCTTAAATTTATATACACGTGCATATGTATTAAAAGCACTTACAGAGACACATATGCACACAAATGCACAAGCCGATGAGTAAATCACGATATAATAAAGCATCTAGCTTTGTATTTAAATATATAGTTTAAAACCAAAACCAAATATTTATAATTACACACTCTACACTGGGACTTACATATGTTTAGTGTTTAGAGTAAATAATTAGAAAAATGTGCATGCATTTAGTTTATATTAGTGTAAAAGTTTTATACTATACCGTAAAAATTTAATAATAAAATACTTGCATTAGGTTTAAACCCTAAACCAAACTGGAGAGATATGTTGCTTCTTTATTGAAAACATCATGTTCAACGCATGTATGATCCATATGTACTCAGTCTATGTGTATGTAACACATTGAATTTACATATGTAAATATATGTATCTCTGTGTGTATACACGTGTGTATGTATATACATGTACTAATATATGCAATGTGTATGATTTTAATTTGTTAACACTCTCTCTTCTCTGGTCCCTTTTCTCATACATACACACCATGCATGATCCATAATATGTATGTCTCTCCTCTCATACATACACACTATGCATGATCCATAATATGTAGTATGTCTCTCTTCTCTTATGCATACACACCATGCATGATCCATAATATGTACTGATGTTACAATATTATGTATTATGTATGTATGTATGTGTATAATATGTGTATGTATATATGTGTACTAATATATACAATGTGTACAAAATTAAGTTTTTAACACTCTCTCTTCTTTCATACATACACACCATGCATGATCCATAATATGTACTGACGTGATAATATTATGTATGTACGTATGTCTATGTGTATATTATATGTGTGTATATATATATTGCTACACGTGAAATTTAACACTCTTATATGCACACATATGTTAAACCCTGCATGATTTATATTTTTGGGGTGTATGTGATACACTCACATAAATTTAAAATTATGATAATATAATGAAAGAATATTTATTTAGAGTTAATATATATTTTATTCTTTTTAGGGTTTAGGTATATTCTTAAAAGGAATATTCAATTAGGGTTAATATATATTTTATTCCTTTAGGGTTGGTATATTCTTAGGGTTTCAAGAAGAAAGGAGGCGGCGGTAATGAATTAGAGCGGTTGTGCTAGCAGCTGTGATATAGATGTATAAATCTCTCTCTCATAAGGTGTGGTGATGCAAAATGGCGTAGCAGTGTAATAGGGTTTGAAGGTTTCAAACAGGGAAATCTCTCTCTCTCACACGATGTATATTTATTTATCTGTATTTTATATGTGAGTGTATCTTAATAATAAAATTTCTTTATCTATCTCTCGCACACACATGCACACTCCTGTATATATATATGTGTGTGTGTTTGTTTATCTATATAATTTTTATTTGTTTCGCTCACGATATACATATACACACATATATACCTATAATATATATACATACATATATTATGTTTGTGTATATGTATATTTTATTGATTTATTAATTTTATCTCTTGCACACACACACGCACACTTCTGTATATATATGTGTGTGTGTGTTTTGTATTTGTATAATTTTTATTTGTTTCGCTCACACGCGCATGCACACGATATACATATACATATATATATATATACCTATACATATATACATACATATATTATGTGTGTGTATCTGTAATTTTATTTATTTATCTATCTCTCACACACATACGCACACTCCTATATATATATATGTGTGTGTGTGTGTGTGTTTTTATGTATAATTTTTATTTGTTTCACTCACACACAATATACATATACACATATATATATATATATACCTATATACATATATACATACATATATATTATGTGTGTGTATCTGTATAATTTATTTATCTATTTCTCGGACATACACGCACAGTCCTACACACACACACACACATATGTGTGTGTGTGTGTATGTATCTGTATAATTTTATTGATTTATTAATTTTATATCTCGCACATACACATGCACACTCTTGTATATATATATATATGTGTGTGTGTGTGTGTGTTTTTATTTGTATAATTTTTATTAGTTTCGCTCACACACGCATACACACAATATACATATACACACATATATATATACCTATATACATATATACATACAATATTATGTATGTGTATCTGTATAATTTTATTTATTTATCTATTTCTCGTACATACACGCACACTCCTACACACACACACACACACACAAACACACATATTATATGTATGCACGTTGTAACTAAGTGGGCATGATACGTGAAAATGGGAATATAAAATAAATTACTAATTAATACTTAAGTTTTAATTATTAATTAATCATTTAATTAATATGTAATTAAGCCTTAAATATTAATTAATTAATTAATTAATCCTTCAATAACCTTACTTAGTAAGGAATATTCCTAAAATATCTTAGAATATTCATATTATTCTAAAAATAGTTTACAATAATGAAGAAATACTATCAAACATAATTACAAATGAAATCATTTTCTTATCAACATGTTAATTTTTTATAAATACTTTCTTTCTATCATACAAAGAAATCTTTTCATTTTGTCTAAATCATCACTCTCCGGATTAATCAAATCATTTTGGTCAATATCTTGATGTTGTTGCCACCACTTAACACTCTCACGAATGCAATTGGGAGTTGCCATCCTTGTTAATACATAAGATGTGATAAGAGAAGGTCTGCATAAAGGCTCATCTAAAAACTGACGTTCCTTAAGAATAATATTATAAAGCGCCCGGTTGCTATCCTTCATTTTATAAAATTCAATATCACGAGAAAGAAAAGCTTCAGGAAATGTATGATACGGTGGATACTGCTCACAAAAATTTTCGAGATTCTTCTTTCTGAGGCACGTATCCAAGTAGTTCACTAGCTCATCCATGATATCGGTATCAGAATATGGATCGAAAGTGATTGGATGAATACAAGCAATGTTTTGGTTGAGCATAGCCTTCTGAGGAGAGTCGTCTACTACTAACATCTGTGCGTTCTTCATTATCCTTAAGCGACTGATCTCCCATGAGTCCCAATTATTCTTTCATTCTTGAAGAAGTATGGCTTGCTTTCCTTTCTTATATTGTGAAATTCGAGAGGTTTATGACACATTCGCTGGTCAAAAATCCAATCTTTACGAATCACCTCTTCTGCAACACTACAATGTTTCTTAAGTAAATTCAACAGCGGTGTTAAGTTATGAATCTGCATGCATGACCAAATCCCCACAAGCGCACCCATCTCCTTAAGCTTTTGAAAGAGACGATCCAACCCTGGACGAAAAATAATATCATATCGAAATTTACCATGACAAGGAATGAAATCTCCTTGTTTGATTTCTTTTTTCTATCCTGGGCCTTTGTCGATGAAGCAGAACACCATTGACATCCAACAACACAATATGGCCATGAGTAACATGAGATAGCGTTGCCTCTTGAATACTTTGCAAATCACTTGTTTGCTCCCTTTCACATTTATCCGTTGCCACTATCTCGTTGCCTATCCCTTCATCATTTAATTGTACATCATCCTTACAAGATTCAGATATTGCATGCGCTGAAGAAATTGATTTCGGAATTGAAGCCAATAAAAATGATGAATGAAGTGGCCCCCATGGTAACGATGTTTTGAGCTGCATTATTATCCATTTCCTGCATGAACTCTGTCATTCTGACATGTGGCACAAGAAATTGTCGCCAAACCCCTCTCTTACCTCATGGCCAATGCTGAAAATCCATGTTCTCAATTATTTCATTACATCTGCAAAATGATAATTAGCTGACCTTAAAATTATCAAGGTATATTATTTACCTTGTTAATGTGTGACCCATGTTTGAACTAAAAGCTTCATTAATCCTTGAGAATTTATTTTCTGTACAAATATAAAAGAAATATACAAAAATGCCTTATGTTACACTCATTTACAACTATTCATCACTCTATCAATTCATTATCAATTCTTCTTCGCTATTACCTTCTGAGTGAGGCGAAGAAGGTCTAAGCCGCTTGTGAGATGGTTCAAGATCTTTGCATCTTCTATTGATGTTTCCATGGGTCTGGAGTGTGCGAATGTTCTGTACTCCTCGAGATAACTTCCGGTCTAATATCTGATTGAAGTTCGTTCTCAGACTCCGAGATTGAACCAGATTCACCTTCAGAGCTATCGCACTTATCTGGAGGGAACTTTCTCAAATACGCCTTTATGGATTCGTTGGGGTACTCAGTTGAGACCCAATCTATCCACTTGTTCAGGTCCTCAACCATGGTCTTATCCTTTTCAACGGCAAACACACATGTATGCCGAAGGTAACACTCCTTCAAGACGGACCCCCTAGTGCAGTAGTCAAAAACCCACGCATCACTGTCAGGACCCCTGATCAAGTTGAGATGCTCCGTGCCGCTTGACTTGTGATGTTTGGATAACGTACATTGCCGAATACGTCACTCCACCTATCGGTGTATTGGATGGAGGTTCAGGGCCGTTGGAGTGCAAACAGATGCCTGGCCAGTCATTTGGAAGCTTGAAATTGTTTGGCGCATTCCTAACAACCAAGTGAACAACGGTATCAATGCACTTGGGATTAGCATCGTTCATATAAAATCCTGTCCAACGATGTCTATTCTTCTTGGCGAAGGCGAAGGCAAAAGTATCGGTGACATGAGCAAAGAATCAAGAAATAAATACCTGAAAAAGTAGGTATCAGTGAAGAGCGCAAGCATGAATTCAATAATAAATACCTTCTATGTATATGCTTGCACGGCTAAGTTTCTCCACCAGATCCTCTAGTGCCCTATCTGTCGAAAGATTTTTTGACACCCGCCGATCCATCACGAACAATTGAAACGGTTTCCTACAAGCAGTGATGTTACCCCATAAAGTCTCCGAATCTAACAACAAACATCTGTAGGGCTTGTCGTGATTCGTAGCATCCTCCTTTATAAGGTTCAATTCGGTTCTCCGCTGCTGAAGGACTGCCATAAGAGAAGGCGTCATCCCAATGTTCTCCTTTTTGGCGTTGGCGTGCAATAGATTCTTGCCTAGATCTTCCGATTGGTTCACCCATTCGACAAGCATATCATCGTTCGTCACATGCAAATATTTGCTGACCTCTTCATATGTTGAAGTCGAGGTCCAACCCAGTTTGTGGCAGTGTATTCCCAACCACTCCTTGAAATGCCTGACCGTCTTCAACTCCATTGCCTTGAGATGAAAAGGAGAGGTTGGGCTGCTGTTATTAATTTGTAGTTTGCCATCGATCACCAAATCAGCCAAGACTTCCATCTCCTCCATCGTTGTTCCATTTAAAGGCTTCAACCATGTGAGCTTGAAATCGTTGTCTACATCCTTTGTAGATTGAACAGACTTAGCCTTCGGCGTCTTACTGGGTTTCTTTGCAGACTTTTCTGAGGGCTCCCCTTCACTTGTCTGCTTCTTCTTCAGTGTTCCTTTTGAAAAGGATTCCATAATCCCCAACCATTTGGCAAAGATCCTATCTTCGGGGCAAGAAATCAACATCATCAGAAAGGATGTTTCCTTCCCGCCCACCTGGGCAAAATCAACTGCTGCAATTTCTTCAACTCTCTGAGGAAAAAGACAGATTAATATACCGGCGAGATAAATCCCGCCCAAACAATTTGCTTACCCGGTATTCCGCAGATTGTGTATTCCCTGCGGTAGCTCTTTGTGGTCGCTGAAGAGATTCCCACACGGCTCGCGTGTGTTTAAACTTCTCCCATATTTTGCTGTTGTAGTGGTTGGTGTCGGCAGCGTCCCATTCCGCCGATAACTTATGGTACTGCTCGATTGTGAGATTCGGCTTAGCTAAAAACGCCGATCTTTTTGTCAGCTTCTCACGGGTATGCTCGGAAAGTTTTGTTGCCATCGTTCCTTTGTTGTGTTCTCGAGAAGTCGTTGGGCTGCCGTTATTGTGTGCTGGCCACTAATGATGTAGTACTTGATAGATTTTTATTCTCCGTCTGAATCTTCATGAGTTGTTCTGGTGTTGTGATCCAGACTTTGTCAGCGCCCTTCCTTCTTTCATAGTATGGACACAAAACAGCATTATGTGGAACGGTATAAGAATTGTCGTCCTTCATCTTCTCCATGAGCTCAGCTACACGTTCCTGGTTGAGTGGCCTGTAATTGAAGTTTGGGTTGACGCTGCAATATTTAACCCTACAAGGATAAATCTTATCATCCAACATCATTTCCTTGTGACTTATTGCAGCATGAGATGCCACAGGTGCAGCTGACAAAACGATTGATGATTTTCTTTTGCGATCCGAATCAACATGTGTGATCCCCGACTGCAGCTGTTCTAGTGTTCTCGGTACACTCTTCCAGCTCCCAAAGCTCCCTAAGCAAATTGAACGTGATCTGTAGAGAACCTGAGACCGAGCCACCCTCTCAATCTCCATTATGATGTCGCTGTGTTCTTCTTCAATGTGAAGAGGGAAGATTGCTTCACTTGCTGATTTTCTGTATTGTGAAGCAATATCTCCTGACAATACACCTACTCGATGAGTCTGAAGATTTTCGAAGTAGACATCCAGATGGATCCCCTCCATAGATGGGCTTTCGTTGAGTTGAAGAAGAACTCCAAGGTCAACATCATTAGTGAACACGTGAACGTCATTATCCACAAGTCGACAAAACCACCCGAAATTAATGTTGTAACTGACGACCTCTGGATCCGAGAACGTGACATTGGATGGAACAAGGCATATGTGTCGAGAATCGTCCAATCTGGGTTCGCAGCCTGCTTTCGGGTGCTTGACTAGCGAATCTACTTTCCATTGTTTTGCTTGTCCATGAGATGTGACAGAGGTTAATTTGACAGCAGCCATGGTTGCTCCAATGCGCTTCCCATTTATCTTAAAATATGGCCAAGTTGATTCCAGAATCCCCCTGCCCATCTCTTCTCCTGCTCTTGTCTTTAATGTCACCTCAATTCCACATCTGAATAAAAATGATTAGTTCAAGTATCCGAGTATAACAGATTTTATTTTAATTCTTACCCAGAATTTGACGACGACTCCATACTAATGACTCGATCTCCTTGTTTGATCAAATCGTCCTTCTGCAAAATAATACACTATGAATACAAATATATAAAAACGCACACACACTTGTATAAACCCGAATATACAAAAATAATACACAGAGAGAAGTAGACGTAATTAACTGTCCGAAGCTCACATTTGTGTTAGTGCAAAAGAAAGATAACATTTCGTTTTAGAACCACCACAAATGTGAGCTCTGGACAGTTTTACATAGATTCCTAGCTTTTACTCGAAATATTATGATAAGATGATAAAAGTAAATAAAATGAGATATGCAACTTATATATACTAATACACATATATATTCACATGGAAGGTGCGGCGGGATTAATCTCGCCACCCCTTCAATGCCTCCTGAAAGAGTGGGCGGGATTAATCTCGCCACCTTTCTGGAGGCCTTGAACGGGAGTGCGGAATTAATCTTGCCACCCTTCTCGGTCTCAGAGAGAACTGGGCAGGATTTATTTCTCACACCCCTTCAGTGACTCCAGAAAGGGGCGGGATTAATCTCGCCCACCATGTAAGGGATGGTTAAATGAATTTCCCCACCCTTCCCAATTCTCTCCATTGGTATGTTGAAAACCTTCTACGTCTCAGACAGAAACGTTTAGGATTGGTCCGACTCACCAATGGAGAAAAAAGGAAGGGTGGCGGGATTCATTCCTCCAACAGGCATTGAAGACTCGGCGGGATTAATCCCGCCGCCCAGGGCCTTCACTCGGTCCCTATGCGGCGGGATTAATCCGCCGGACGCCAATTCCCTGCGCGGAATCGGGCGGGATTAATCCCGCCGCCTAGGCACTTCAGGCAGGCCAATGGCGGCGGGATAAATCCCGCCCGATTCGCAGGGAATTGGCGTCCGGCGGGATTAATCCCGCCTCCCAGGCCCTTCACTCGGGCCTTAGTCGGCGGGATTAATCCCGCCGAACGCCAATGCCCTGTGCGAAATCTTGCGGGATTAATCCCGCCGCCTAGGCCCTTCAGGCAGGCCAATGGCGGCGGGATAAATCCCGCCCGATTCCGCGCAGGGCATGCGTACGCGGCGGGATTAATCCCGCCCACCATGTAAGGGATGGTGAAATTAATCCCACCACCCTTCTCAGTTCCCTCCATTGGTATTTTGTAAACCTTCTCCGTCTCAGACAGAGTTAGTCGGGATTGATTCAACATACCAATGGAGGAAAAAAAGAAGGGTGGCGGGATTAATCCCGCCACCGGGTAATGAAGGTTCGGAGAGACTAATCCCGCCGCCCTCTCGTAAATCATGCGCTCACACATATATATTGGCTGCGGCATTTTGAACAGGGATGGGTGGGGGCGGGATTAATCCCGCCGCTTATATCCTGCGGAAGTGCCTGAGCGGCGGGATTAATCCCGCGCCCTCCGCGAAGGGCATGAGCGTGGGGCGGGATTAATCCCGCCGTTCATGTCCTGCGTGAATTCCCTGGGCGGCGGGATTAATCCCGCCGCCTTACGCGCAGGACATGTCATGCAGGCTCTTCGGTTAGCCTTCCGTGCAGGATCTTTCATGCAGGCTCTTCGGTTAGCCTCATGAGCGGCGGGATTAATCCCGCCGCCCATCCCCTGTAAATGCCCTGCGCGGAATCCGCGGGATTAATCCCGCCCATTAGGGCCTTCACACAGGCCATTGCCGGCGAGATAAATCCCGCCGCATTCCGCGCAGGGCATGGGTGAGCGGCGGGATTAATCCCGCCGCCATGGCCCCAACCATATAGCGGCGGGATTAATCCCGCCGCCGAGGCCATAAACCTATAGCGGCGGGATTAATCCCGCCGCTCGAGGGGCTTAGCGTGTGTGCGAGAGATAAAATTAATAAATAAAAAAATTATACAGATAAAAACACACACATATATATATGTGTGTGTGTATATATATATATATATATTATATATATATATATATGTATGTATAGGAGTGTACGTGTGTGTGTGCAAGAGATAGATAAATAAATAAAATTATACAGTACTGGTACACATAATATATGTGTGTACATAGGTATATATATGTGTGTATATGTATATCGTGTGTATGCGTGTGAGCGAAACAAATAAAATCATACAGATAAACAAACACACACACACACATATATATACACAGGAGTGTGCGTGTGTGTGCGAAAGATAAAACTAAATAAATAAAATTATACAGATAAACACACACATATATATGTGTGTATATAGTATATAATCCATAAGAGAGAGAGTCTGTGAATATATAAGCATATATATAACTAGTGTTGTATACTATTTGTTAATATGCATTGTATATATATATATATATATATATATATATATATATATATATATATATATGTAAAGCAGTGTGCGTGTGTGTGGGAGAGATAGATAAAAAAAAATTATATAGATACTGGTACACATAATATATGTATGTATATATGTATATAGGTATATATATATGTGTATATGTATATTGTGTGTATGCGTGTGTGAGCGAAACAAATAAAATCATACAGATAAACAAACACACACACACACATATATACACAGGAGTGTGCGTGTGTGTGCGAGAGATAAAACTAATAAATAAATAAAATTATACAGATAAACACACACATATATATATGTGTGTATATAGATATATAACCCATATGAATATATAAGCATATATATAAACTAGTGTTGTATACTATTTGTTAATATGCATTGATTATATATATATATATATATATGTGTGTGTGTGTGTGTGTGTGTGTGTGTGTAAAGCAGTGTGCGTGTGTGTGGGAGAGATAGATCAATAAAAAAAAATTTATAGATACTGGTACACATAATATATGTATGTATATATGTATATAGGTATATGTGTATATGTATATCGTGTGTATGCGTGTGTGAGCGAAACAAATAAAATCATACAGATAAACAAACACACACCACACACACATATACATACACAGGAGTGTGCGTGTGTGTGCGAGAGATAAAACTAATAAATAAATTTATACGCACACTCCTATACATATATACATACATACACACACACACACACAGATCTCACCTGTGTGCACAGCCGCCGCGCGATTTCACAGCCGCCTCTTGAAACCCTAAGAATATACCTAAACCCTAAAGGAATTAAATATATATATTAACCCTAATAGAATATTCCTTCTGAGAATATACTTAAACCCTAAAAAGAAAAAATATAGATTCGCCCTAAACGAATATTCTTTCATTATATTATTAGCGCGTGCGTGTGCGTGGGTGTATCACATACACCCCAAAAATATAAATCATGCAGGGATTTAACATGTGTGTGTCCATGAGAGTGTTAAAGTTTCATGTGTATCAATACATACATACACATTGCATATATTAATACACATAATATATACACGTGTATACACACAGACATACATACATATTACATGGGTTTAGGGTTTAGGGTTTAGGGTTTTGGATTTAGGATGGATCATGCATGGTGTGTATGTATGAGAGAAGAGAGAGTGTTGAAAAATTATTTTTGTACACATTGCATATATTAGTACACATATATACTTACACATATTATACACAGATATACATACATAGTATATGAGAGAAGAGAGACAGTACATATTATGGATCATGCATGGTGTGTATTATACACACAGACATACATACATATTAGTACATAATTTGAGAGACCGAGTACATATTATAGATCATGCATGTGTGTGTGTTTGAGAGAAGAGAGACAGTACATATTAACATGGATCATGCATGGTGTGTATGTATGAGAGAAGACAGAAAGTACACATATATACATACAGAGTACACATATATACATACACACGTGTATACACACAGACATACATACATATTACATGAGTAAATTCATTGTGTTACATATTAGGGTTTAGGGTTTAGGGTTTAGGATGGATCATGCATGGTGTGAAGAGAGAGTGTTGAAAAATTATTTTTGTACACACATGTATACACAGGGTTTAGGGTTTAGGGTTTAGGGTTTGCTCCCAACAAGCTTAATATAAATATTACACATGTAAATTCAATGTGTTACATACACACAGATTGAGTACATATATCATACATGCGTTGAACATGATGTTTTCAATAAAGAAGCAACATATTTCTTCAGTTTGGTTTAGGGTTGTGCATGTGTGTGCATATGTGTTTTTGTAAGTTCTTGTAATGCGTGTGTAAATTTATGATTGTGTTTATATATGTGTGCAAAACAAACATCGAATAATTAAGAAAATAATATTAATAAACACACTATGAACATATTTTAAATTATACATAATAATATATGATTTTATCTAATATATAGCCATATATAGTTTTAATAATATATATTAATTTAATATTGATAAAAAGGTTTAACATTGAAATATTCTTGAAATAATAAGAAATTAATTGAGAAAATCCCATTAATATATACAAATGTAAATTAAGTACTCAAATAATTAACTAAATTAATTATCATAATCATGTTTAATATTGGAATATTCTTGGAATAATAAGAAAATAATAAAGAATATCCCATTAATATAAAGAAGATTAATTACTCAAGTAATTAAGGAAATGATATTAATATATATATTATTAAAACTATATATGACTATATATAGATAAATGATGTATTATTATGTATAATTTAAAATATGTTCATAGTGTGTATTAATTTAATATTGATAATAAGGTTTAACACATGAATATTCTTGAAATAATAACAAATTAATTGAGAAAATCCCATTAATATATACAAATGTAGAATAATTACTGCAATAATTAAGAACAAGACTAATTTAATTATGATAATCAGGTTTAATATTAGAATATTCTTCAAATATTAATAAAATAATAAAGAATATCCCATTGATACTAGGAAATGAAAACTAAATACTCGAGTAATTAAGAAAATAATAATAATAAACAGACTATGAATATATTTTAAATGATACATAATAATATATCAATTTATTTATTGTATAAGTATATATTTATATATATATATAATATAAATATACTTGAATACTAAGAATGTAGAATATAGTCTAAAATTTCGTAATATTAAACAGCTTGAATCACTTGAATAACATTAAATGCAATTTTAAAATACTCATTGGAACTGGAGAGTATATATGTCAGAGTGTCGGATATTTGTGTCAACTCATCTTAAATTTTATTTTCTGTTCTTTTTAAAAAATTTGAATTTCTGACATATGTATTGTCGGTCTGACATGTAAATTTGAAAATGCATTTAATTTCCCACTCAAATTCAGATCTGGTTCTTTCTCCGGCAAGGGTTTCTTCATTTCTGTATTTTTCACTCTTTAGATCTTCTTTTTTCTTCATAGTGATCATCTCAGGAGCGAGATTAAATTGGGTGCTATTCTTTATAGGAAAGCACGGCGCCTTCAGTGCTGTTTACAAGTAAGTATTATAAACAAATTTAAAAATACTTATAAAGATTCACTCTCTTACATTCTCTCTTAAAATTACAATTTAGGGGTTTAGGAATGCATTAGGATTATAATATATTCCGTTAGGGATTTATCCCGTTTAAATATCCTTTTAACTTAATATTCTAGGTTAACCGGGGCGGCGGGATTAATCCGGCCATTTCTTTTTCGCCTCTTCGAAGAGGTGGCGGGATTAATCCCGCCACCATCTCTCGGGCAATGCTTCTCCGCCACTGAAAAAGAGTGGCGGGATTAATCCCGCCGATAACCTTCTCAACTGATGAAGAGTTACCAGAATTTATTAGAAAGAGTTGTCGGCGGGATTAATCCCGCCAACCATTTTAGGAGGCAGGGAAGGGGTGGCGGGATTAATCTCGCCACCACATCCCTGTTTTAAGGATTTGGGGACAGGATTTATCCCGAGATCTCTTTGAAATCATAGTTTTGGAGAGAGTTATGTGCGGGTTTAATCCCGCCACCCATTCCCCGTCGTAAGAATTGTGGGCGGGATTAATCCCGCCTTGGACTCCCTCCGAAGGGGTTGAGTCGGCGGCGGGATTAATCCGCCGCCCTTCCTCGTCGGGAGAGTCGGCGGGATTAATCCCGCCGGACTCCCCCCGGGAGGAAGAGCGGCGGGATTAATCCCGCCGGCTCTTCCTTGTCGGAGGGAGTCCAAGGCGGGATTAATCCCGCCGACTCTCTCCGAAGGGGTTGAGTCGGCGGCGGGATTAATCCCGCCGACCGTTCCTCGTCGGAGGGATTCGTGGGCGGGATTAATCCCGCCCATCAGTTGTATTAATCAAACATGAGATATTATCTCTAAACATAATTATGTATTATTGCATATGCATATTATTAAGTAACCGTAATTCAGATTTCTTAGAAATATTGCATAAACAGATATCATAAATAATACAATTATTTATGTGCAGGACAATATGTTTAATACTGGAGATAAAGTATGTCTTCTTCGGAACAACGAGATAGTTGGCACTGGAACTGTGGAAGTTCGAGATAATAATGCATCATGTCACAATATTGCCCAAGGATCTTGTGTGTACGTATGGGTGAACACCATTTACAAGCATGTTGAGGTTCTGGGAATGGAATTTGAGGAGGGTTCTCCTGTATTGTGGAATTTGGATGAAGTCAAGGCTGACACAGAATATGCAGAGTCACAAACAAATAGTAGCACGAGTTTACCAGATGATGGCTTGCCTGCTGTGATGGATGAGGTGATTCTCTTTCTTCGTGAGATTGAAGTCGGAAGAGGCATCATCACAGCTATAAATCCAATGGAAGCAGTGTCAGAAGAGAAACTAGGGTCCGACTTCGTGGGTGTAGTTGTGACAGAGGTTTCACCTAATGGCACATTGTATCCTGGATCCCTCGTGAGGTGGCGAACATCTGAATTAAGACGGCAAGATGGTTCAACATATTCTGGGTTGGATTTCAATAATAACAACCCGGAAGAACAACTCATATTTGAAGAGGTTCCTTGCATTGGTCCTATTGTAAGAAAAAGGCGATTCATGGGTTGTAGATCTTCCCCTGCAAGTTTCAGCAAGAGGGTAAAGATGGATCCTACATCTTCGAAAGTGTTACGAGCATTTCCACGATTGACTGTTGCAAGAAGAAGTGTTGTCAGATGGCAGACCGGAATGAAATTACCCAATGTAGACATGTCTTTCGTATGCTCACCCAAAAGCAAAGGCATGAGTTTGTATATGCTGCACTAACTGGGTGTATTGATGGAATGGCCTCGGACACAGGTTATCAGAGTACATCCATGGTATTTAATAAGGTGGCCATCTGCTTCAAAGCTTGGTACAGTATATACGGGATCCCAAAGACCACGTTCTACCGTCGGAGGGATGAGTGGCTAGATGGAGCGCGAACCTCAGTTCATGGGAACACTCTTGGTCAAAACCCGCTCTCACATCATGGCAGCCATAGAGATACTCAAGGCTTTTGTGGAAGCAAATGCAGACAGGATGCCTCACAAATGCCGAACCACAAATGCAGGGGTCAGGGAAAATCTCAAGGTTTTGCCTTCAATCTACACTCAATTGAAACTGTGTGAACATGTGAACAAGTGCCTCAGTTTGATGGGGCTCCAAGCAATCTGCACTGGTACCTTCAACACATATGGAATACTCATTTTAAGGATGTGGAGATTGCAAAACACTCTAGCTTTTCTAAGTGTGACACTTGTACATCATTGAAGGCTGCAGAGGCTTGTGCAAAAACCTTGGTGGAGATCACTACCATTCAAAGGAAGATGGAGGCCCACATGATTGCACAACAAACTTGCCGGTCTCATACTATGCACACCGCATGCTTTCTGTGTCACGCCCATCAGAGTACCTGTGCTTGATCCATGACAAGATGGATCATTCAAAGACCAGCATTCCAAAGCTCTTTGCAACACCAAAGTGCCTTGGAAATGTCATGAAACTTCCGATTTCATTGACAGGTGTGCTAACACATGACACGGTTGTGAGTCATATGGACACTTTTCACTTCCACATTGGTCTAGCGACTCCAATTTCACTATTGGGTCGTTAGCCATGTGTTTCAGAAACCTTGAAGCCCACTCACAGACAAGTCCTATCAGTGATCTCAAAGTGAAGAAACAACACCTTCAACCTTTACATAATGCTCTCATGAACACATCTGCACTTGAGGCTACTTGGGAATATGAGAGGCATTGTCACAGCCTGCACAGAAAATAGATGGCCCTGTTGAGAGTTCTGGTTCAGTGGAGGGATCTAGCTCAAATAGTGTACATGTGTCCTCAACATCAAATAAGCTTCCTCGTCATTTGCTTTTACAGATGGATAATTGTGCAGGCGAGAACAAAAATAGGTAAATCATTTTACTTAAGGGTTTCTCAAGCTCATACTTACTTTTATTTTCTAGATATGTGCTAGCATACTTGTCAATGCTTGTTGCCAAAGTGTGTTTGAAACAATCACGCTCAGTTTCCTTATGGTTGGTCACACTCATGAAGATATTGATATGTTCTTCAGCAAGGTCTCCAACTCTATAAAAAGGACAAGTGCACTTACCTTACCGCATATGATGAATCTTTTTGAAAATTGCATCTCCAAAAAAAGTTGTGCTTTGCTTGTGACTGAGGTGCCAGACTTCAAAAAATTTCTCAATGAGTATATAAAAGAAGGGAGTGATTCTTTAGTTGGTCACCTTGTGCCGCTACAATTCTTTTCTCCATACGAGATGGTATACCTATTATGCAGTACAAGTTACGGCCATCAGAGCAGGAGTGGTTACCGAAAGAGGGGTTAATGCTCTTCAAAAGTGGAGAGGATGGAAAGCCACTTCTTCCAGAAGGACAACCAGACCCTATTCCATTGAGTGCCCAGCTCAAGGAACAAGAGGTTATTATTGATGGCATCAAAAAATATGTGGCATGGGTTCAAAAATCGATGCCAAAGAATTCTGATAAGGCAACTGGTTACTCAGAACTATATAAGCATGTGGTCGACTATTGGGAGACTGTTGTTCGAGAGTTGGAAGGGCCTACTGTCACAAGTACAGAATTGCAACACCCTTTCTGCCTAAAACAAGGTGGCGAGAGGAGATTGAAATGACATCACTGAGCATAGACGACATAGAAGCTAGTAGTGATGTGGAAGTGCAAACCCCACACTTTGTTGGACAAAGGAACCAAAAACCTAAAGCATACTTTGATTGTTGCAAGGATCTTCAAAAACTAATGATGGGTTCTCATTACTCCAGATGCGTCATATAATCAGCCTATTTGGATGGGTCAAATTATCGACACACCTGAAGTAATCACAAAAAATAGTATTGTTAAGGTTGCATGGTTCAAACCACAAAAAAGGCGACACGAGAAGGAGAGCAAAAGATATAATGGATGCCTAGAGAAAACATGGTCTCCCAATCAAAAAGACCCAGCATGTTTATAAATGTTAAATCCATTCGATATGGGTGGATGTCAAGAAGCGTTGATAAAGTCACGATTAACAAAACTGCAAGGGAATGTATGTTTTCTGAAGCTTAAAGCAATTACAAAATTATAAAATATCATATATTTAATATTCATAATTATTATAAACTCTTTAATAATAGTACCAAATTGTATACTTAACTATATAAATTTAAAAAATGATATGGAAAATTGACTATATTATTATAGGATTTTATATATATATTATTACTACTACAAATTTTTAATTAATAATGTTATATTTAAATATTAATATTTTAATAACAACATCAATATTTATATAATGTACCTCTTATGCTCTTCCTTAATTGTTATATTAGGCAATATATTATATAATTTTACATTCTACTTTTATAATGTTATTAATTTTTGTTCAATGAATGCTATAATTTATTAAAGGGTAGAATACAAAATAGAATATTCTAAAGAATATTCTCTTTTCAAACATATATTCTAAAGAATATTCCTTTAATATTAGAAAATGCTAATTAAATAGCTAAAATTGCTAATTATTAGGAAATGGGACTATAGCCATGCCCATTTTAGTTACAACTTGCATATGTGTGTGTGTGTGTGTCTGTATAATTTTATTGATTTATTAATTTTATCTTTCGCACACACACACACACACTTCTATACACATATACATATACATATATATATGTGTGTGTATCTGTATAATTTAATTTATTTAGCACACACGCACACACATGATATACATACATATATAAATATATATATTTATGTTTGTATTTATATAATCTTATTGATTTTTCTATCTCTGGCATACACGCACACTCTCGTATATACATATACATATATATGTGTTTGTTCATCTATACATATGCATATATATATATTTGTGTGACTTGCATGAAGGGCCTAGGCGACAAGATTAATCACTTATGTGGAGGTCCTGCGTGAAAAGGGCAACGAGATTAATTCTGCCGCCCATGAACTACACGGAGGTCTTGCATGAAGGGCGGCAAGATTAATCTCGCCGCCCATGATTTTTGGATCTAATCATGGCTAAAGCCCCTGTCTGAACTGAAGACTTTCTCATTAAAATTATTCATCCTTTGCAAAGTGATCAAGCTTCCATATTTTGTTATTGATAGACTTTCTTTAGCAATCTAATAAGCAGTTCTAAAAAGTTTTATTAAGCCATCCAAACATTACATTTTTCTAAAAAATGCATGCCCTTTGTTAAACTCAAACAGAATGTTGATGCACGTTGTAACTAAATTGAGCATGATACATGAAAATGATTTAATAAGTATATAATTAAGTCCTAATTACTAATTAATTAACAAATTCATCCTTGATTAACCTTACTTAGTAAAGATATTTAAATATCTTAGAATATTTGTATAATTCTTTAATGTAATTTTTTTATAACAATAATTAAAAAATATTATTAAACATAATTATAAATGAAATCATTTCCTTATCAACATGTCAATCTATTTATAATTACTTTCTCTTTAATTATAAAAAGGAATCTCCTCATTTTATTTAAGTCATCACCTTCCAGATTAATTAAATTATTAGGGTAAATGATAAAAAGATCGGCAATAATAAGATGAATGTGAAAAGGACCAAACAAGTGAGTTGCAAACTATTTAAGAGGCAAAGTTGCCCCTTGTTACTTATGGCCATATTATGTTGTTAAATGTTAATGGCGTTCTGCTTCATCGATAAAGACATGAGGACAAGAAAAAAGAAATCAAACATGGAATTTTCATTTGTTGTCATGGTAAATTTCAACATGATATCATTTTTTGTCCAGGGTTGGACCATCTCTTTCAAAAGCTCAAGAAAATGGGTGCACTTATGGGGAAGAGGTGATTCGTAAAGATTGAATTTTTAATTAGCAAATGAACTACTAGGATGTAAGAAATAAAAACAAACCATATTTCTCTAATATTGAAAGAATATTGAGCTTCATTGGGAGATCAATTAGTTAAAAATAATGAAGAACGCACATATCTTAGTAGTAGATGACTCTCCTTAAATGGTTATGCTTAACTAAAACATTGCTTGTATTCATCCAATCACTTTCAACCCATATTCTAATATTAATATAATGGATGAGCTACTGAACTACTTGGATACGTGTCTAAGAAAGAAAAATCATAAAAACTTTTTCGAGCAATATCCACCATATAAAGCATACACCTAACACTTTTCTTTCTTGTGATTTTGAATTTTATAAATTAAAGAAGAGTAATCGGGTGCTCTACAATATTATTATTAATATGATCAATATTTTTATATTGTTATCACCACCTAACACTTTCATGACTGAAGTTAGGAGTTGCCATCTTTGTTAATATATAATTTGTGATAAGACCAAGAGTGCTTAGAGGCTTATTTAAAAAATCAGGTTCCTTCTTTACAAGACTCATATATTGTATAAACTGGTTCAAGAACTAAAGGCAATAAAAATGGTGATGCAGAAACTAAAGGAGCTAAAGATGGTGGTTTATGTAAAATGATTGTTAATTGGTCTTATAATTACTAAGGTATATTATTTACCTTGTTAATGTATGACCCATGTTTGAACTAAAAACTTCATTAGTCATTGAGAATTTATTTTTTGTACAAATATACACAAAATATACAAAAATGTCAACATCTTTGGTTTGTTTAGTTGATGTTTATATGGTCAGTGAAGTAATTGAATGTTTTGTGCTCCTTGAGATAACTTTTAGTGTGATATTTGCTTGGAAGAATATTTTGACACTTGCTGATTTATCACGGACATTTGAAATGGTTTCTTGCAGGCAGTAATGTTACCCCAGAAAGTCTCCAAATTCGATAGCAAACATCTATAAGGCTTGTCATGATTCATAGCGTCCTTCTTTATTAGGTTCAACTTGGTTCTCCTTTACTAAAGAACTACCATAAGAAAAGGTGTTATGGCAATGTTCTTCTTTTTTGCATTGGCATGTAATAGATTCTTATCCAGATCTTCCGATTGGCTTACCCAGTGGACAAACATATTATCGTTTGTCACTGTAAATATTTGTTCACCTTCTCATATGCTGGACCCGAGGTCCAACCAATTTATGGCAGTATATTTTTAACCACTCTTTAAAGTGTCTGATCGTTTTCAGCTCCATTGCCTTGAGATGAAAAAGAAAGGTGAAGCTATTGTTGTTAATTTATAATTTATCATCAACCATTAAATCAACTAACACATCAATCTTCTCCACTATTGTTGTTAATTTATAATTTATCATCAACCATTAAATCAACTAACACATCAATCTTCTCCACTGTTGTTCTGTTCAAAGGCTTCAACCATGTGTTCCTCTTTCTCGCATTGTTTATATCCTTTGCAGGTTGAATAGACTTAGCCTTGGGTGTCTTACTGGATTTCTTTGCAGACTTCTCTGAAAGGCTCCTCTTCACCTGTCTACAACCGCCACACCTTATGGCCTTCTTGTGAGAGTGGATCTATGAATCTGTGGTGTCGCCACTCTCAAATCTTTCACTGCCTCTCTCCTCTGCCGCCTTAAAACCCTAAAAAATATACCCTAAACCCTAAAATCAATAAATATATATTAACCCTAAATGAATATTCTTTCATTATAAGTTTATTGTGTTTGTGTGTGTAGGTGTGTGGGTGTATCACATACACACAAATAATATAGATCATGTAGGGGTTTGTGTTTGTGTGTGTGTTAAGTTTTTACATACACACAATACATACATACACACATATATACACACATAGTACATATGTAATCCCGCCACCCCTTCCATGTTCTCTTTAAGTAAAGAAATACATATATATGTGTTTGTATTTGTATAATTTAATTAATTTATTTATCTCTCACACACACATGCACACACACACACACTCGTGTATATACATATACATATATGTGTGTGTATCTATATAATATAATTTATTTATTTATTTCTTACACACACACACACACACAATTGTGTAGCCCTAGCCCAAAGGCACCGGGTTGGAGCCCTTATTCACTAGAGGTGGCAGTCATGAGATGAAGGACCGAGACCTTGCAAGTCAACTCTTCAACATGTTAGGAACGACAGCAGGACAAGTAACACTAATAGATAGGGATGAGTGTCATGTGGCCTTGATAGTAGGACAAAGAATCCCACCATTGGTCCTATACAAAAGATGTTGTGCATGGGGACAAAGGCATTATGACAATTGACCTTCTGCAGGACCATCATGGCAACCTACCCAATCTAGTGGCACCAAGTGAACAACATTTAAGGCTCCATAACATCACTATATAAGGCATGAGGTGGTTAGTAGATGGGGTTCTTCTTCTCTACACAATAGAATTGTTTCAACACAAAGATAGGCTTAAATCACTATCAATCCATAATATTTTGTTTTGGCTAGTTGGCCATCAGGAAGAGCCACTATGTAAACCTTCTTAGGTTCCCTTAACACAGACCACCACCATGGATGACCCATTGCGCAAGGCTTTAGATGTCACACCTTGACAAAGGAACATGCTATCTATATTGATGGGACATGTTGTCAGGTGGCATTGACATGCATGGGTAGGTTGTCATGCAATTCCACTGACGAATTCAACTAACCACCCCAAGGTAACAAAGGATGGTGCACGTGGGGAGGCACATTATGACAGTTGATCAAGTATAAGCTTGTCAGGAGGTTGGCCCAATGAGGAAATGCAACATGAAGGTTGACATGCCAATGGAGAGCAATAGGTGGATATAAGTAGGGAGGCAATTATTGTACATGGTTTCTCTAGTTCTTCTCTTGTAATCCTTCTACTTATGCTCCAAACCTGACCAACAATATATTGTCCTTAGTGCTTTCTTAGTAGAACGCTTGGGTAAAGCCGACCCACATACAACCAGGACACCCATAACACTTCAGGTGGAATGTCAAACCTTCAAGAGTTGGACGTTAGCAATATCATCCTAGTGACCACTAAGCATTATTATTAGCCGAATTAGCTTGTCCATTTGGTTTGCAAAGTCCTTGACGATCATTTGGAGCAACCATGGAAGATAATCACCCAATACACATGGAGTTCACAGTGGCCAGCCAAGTAGCAACTCATAGAAGAGATTGGAGATAAGCTTTATGTCTCACATGATCTACTTTCCAAGATCCTGAACAAACTTATTATGCTTAAGACCTTAGGATCTTAGGATCTTACCCAAGGAGACCTAAATAAACTCATGCTTTAAACCCCACCAAGGAAAAATGTGCTTTACACATACCTTTGTGACAAAACTAAGGCATCATAGCTTACCCCTTGAGGAATCACCCACAACCCTATAGTGCAATGAGGGGCAACTTGACCCAAAGAACTCTTAAGGGTTTTTGTGGCTAAGTTCCCATGTTTCACATTTTCCTGACTTTTCAATGCTTCCCACATTTCTACACATTTGGGTACTACAATATCACATTTATGTATCCATCAATGTTTTTTTTTACACCTCTACGACTATATCTATCTCTAATTAGTGCATAGTTACACTAAATTAGGTATGAGACCTTTATCTGAATTAAGTTTTAAGTGTTTTTCTAAAATAAAATATAGACAATTCTAAAACCATGTTCTTGTAAACATGTCAATATGGTTAGAAGCAATTTCAGAGTTGCATAACTATACATATGTATTTGACAAAGTCTCATTCACTTGGTGTATCAAAGACATAAATTCATTCCTGATCATGTCAATTCCAATACCAAATGTAAGGGCGCTATCATTTTTACTTTTAGCAATTGGCTATGTACTCTTTTTTAACACTAACCATTTTAGGGAGCAAATGTATGCTGACATACCTTTGTAGATACTCCACACTCTTTGCTGAACAATTTCAACAAATTGATGTGGAACCTAGGAAAACTAACATATTTCTAGTGCCTTAATCAATAATTTCTAGATATTATGTGTCTTAACTAACATGCTCACATTATATTCATTCCCATAAAGCAAAAAGAAGTATTGAAAATTAAAGCTTAACCTTTATGTTAAAGTCTCTAGGAACTTGAGATATTATATGCTTGTAACAAGTTATAACATTATCCATTTCAATTTCCAAACTAATTGCATAAATGCTATTTTATAATATAACATCTCTATTAATTTGAACAATTAGTTTCAACAAGCACTTTCAAATTAATCCCATTCCATAAACAATTTCATTTTCATCCACCTTGATGACCATCAATCAAAATTCTAATTTGGAGTTTACTAAGAAGTTGTTACAATAGCATACGTAAATTATAACCATATCAATTTGTTAAAATGTGATGATTGTTTTTATGAATATAGACTTGGTTGACACTAGTTGAACTTTAGATTTAAGAGAGAACATAATGTTACTTATAATTATGACCACTCTATGCGATTAAAACCATTTTTTTCAAGTGGAAAGTCTTCTTGCAGATTTGTTTGCACAAGCTGTATGTGTAAACACTATGGACATGAAAGACTATGACAAACACTTTCAAAGTTGAGAGTATAAATATTTCAATATATGAGGTGATATGAAACCTTATATTTTCAAACTAAATATTAAATAATACACTAGGAACTTTAGATTATGATTGTCAAAAAGAAAGACCATCTTCTTGAGCTAACCTACTTATTTCATCATAGTATTCACAAACCCCAATATCAAACTCAAGAAACACTTCCAAACCTTGAGATATAATCGTTAATGAACCCAAATAACAATTTAAATTTAAATGAACTCAAGGACACCATCAAAGCTTAATAAGTCAAGAAAAATTCCACTTTCAAATATTATAAAGGACCAAGGTACACATTTTATATAATTTTGAGTACCCACATTTGTGATCATGATGTAGAGTTAAAAAAGCAATTCAAACAATGCTAACTCCCAAATTCCACAAAATATTGGTTGCTTAAGGAGGTACATTCACGAAAATCTCTAATGTATCTTAATTATTTCTAGCTCATTGACATTCCCCATCACAACTTAAAAAACTTACTTAGTTTATAAGTAGAGATGAAGACTCTCAAATCAAAGCCCATGTAAACCAAGGAATCACCTTTGGCTAAGAGATTCAACCAACCAGCGCCCACAGTGCAAAACATTGTCACTCGCTCCAAACTTAAAGAGTTAGCAATGAAATGCATATGGGTGTGCTGAATGCAAGCCTCAATAAAATGTAAATGTAAATGTAACCATATCGTATTTGCTACATCATGCCATATATCCTAAATTAACATTGATAGGAATACAATATTAAATACCTCTATTATAACAAATTATCCAAAAAATTCATCTTCAGATAGAGCATTACAAGATTTGGTGGAGAAGCTTAGCCGTGCAAGTATGTATAAAGAAGATATTTATTACTTAATTTTGCCCACTTATATACCATTTTAGGTATTTATTTTTTTGATTTTGACATCATCGCCTTCATATTTGCCAAGAAGAATAAACATCACTGTTGAATTTTATATGAACAATGCTGATTCCATGTGTATTGATACGGTTGTTCACTTAATTGTCATGAATGTGCTAAACAATTTCAAACTTTCTAGTAATTGGCTAAGCATCTGTCTTCACTCCAATGGGCTTCAACCTTCATTCAATACACCGATAACCAAAAGGAAGTGATCATTCAATAACAAATTAAAACTTTCCATGTATTTTCATGATTTTGGGGCTAGAATTTGACAATCAATTTCAATCACATATATTCATGCCTTTATATTAACATATATTATTTGTTTCCATACTCTTCTACTATTAAGGTTAGGGTTTGAGCTTGTTTCTAACTTGGGATTTTCTCTCCCACACAATATTGTTGAGGGTTGATTTCCATAGATTATTTGAGGTGTGTAACAAATGCATTACTCGATCATGCTTATATATGAGGCTTAAGACCTCAGCCAATGTTTGACAATTCACTTGGTGTCATTTGTGCAACTCACCATAGGCCAACTCTGTAATACATCATTGTAAACCCTCAAGAACTAATAAAGAGAACCTACATCATGAAGTTGTTAATCAAGAACCCATCTTCACAATTGAGCAATAGTGTCACCTTGTGAGTCTTAATGCATTCCATGCTACTCAAGTGCCATTCATAGCTTGACCTAAAAAAGAGGCTTAGAACAAAGGCCTCAACCTCCAAACTTATGGAATGTTTACTTAGACAAGACTTTCCAAGTGTGTGACTGAGTTATATGAGAAAGGAAGTTGGGAAAATCCTCAAATATGACATATTTGGGCAGATTCATCACTAATAAAAGGTAGTATAACCCTTAAGGTGTGATGTAGCCCCACTATCATTGGTTTTATTATGATCATACTTTTTACTTTGGAGATTGACTGTTGTAACTTACTAAACTATGTTAACGAGCCCTATATATAAAGAAACATACTCACTTAATGCATTTGGGTATCTAATGCTAAGTATTAAAAAAAAAAAAACTAGGGGAAATTAAAACTTACCTTTTAGGGTTGCTCTAAACCCCTTAGGAGGGATACTAAGTTAAACTTACCAAGCCTTGATAGATTGGGGAGGGGGGGGATTCATCACAGAAATTAAGTAGAGTAGGTGTGAAAAAAGAAACTTAACAGCTCTTGCCTCCTCACTAACAAAGGCCTAACTGATGTTATCAAGGCACAATCTTTGTGCCACCTTAACCTTTATTCGGGAAACTTGGGAGGTCTTGTTAGAATACACATTTTGCTAAGTTAAAGGCTGAAGCTTATTTTCAGCCTCCAAGTTAAGAACAACACTTACAACTATGCACAACACACTCATAATTTAAGCATTGTTTGTGACTTGTTCAATTGTGAACGTGGGTTCTTGGGAGACGTGTTCTTTTTACTAGGTTTTTTAGGGTTCACAAGAGGGGTTCTAGGCTGCCATATGTGAGCCACGTTCATGACACTAGGTGTAGCTCTTGAGTCTAAGGGAATATGGGAAGATACCTTGAGAAACAGTGTCACATAAATATGTGACACTAGGCTAAATGGCACATGATATAACACCCAAGGCATGCCAAGTTGTATGACAAGTTTGCCAAAGGGTTGGAGATCCTAGCAAGCATGTGTGCTTGTGCTTGCATCATTATGTTAAGCCTTGGGCATCTGATCAAAAAATGTTATGTCTCATAATTGAGTGTGCTAGCTGGCACACTTGGCTAAGGGAGTTCATCATGAGGGTGTGTAAACATGTCTAGGGACTAAACAACTTAAGCTAGTTAGAAAGGGTGTTTTGTAAGACACTCATGTGCTCAAGGTTGTTCAAACTTAGCCTTAGGGGGTTGCTTAACAAAACACTTGTGTTTGCTCATAATATACACTCATGTTCTCATAAGTACTAGCCCTAGAATCAAAGTATGACTTAGCCAGGGGTTAGTTGTGAGTCAGGGTACCCCTCATCACCTTAAAGGACTTGTACTCATGAGTGAGGGTGATTCCTCAAGGGATATGTGCAAGGCACGATTCCTTAGTTAGGGCATGAATTTGTCTAGGTCTCCTAAGTCTATTTGGGGTTACCCTTTGTAGTCACTTAGGGCAAGAAGGAACTTGGGCATCTGTTAAAAAGTCTCAACATTGCTCACATATGATAATGACATTGTGTCAGCTATTCAAGTGAAAACTTTGACATCCATATGCAAGAAGTACAAAGGGTGTGCCTTTGTGACATAAGTTAGGCTTAGCTAGGGTTGTTTCTCACTACATCCAAAGGCTCAATAATGAATTTCAATAAATAATAATAATTAATCTTTAAAGTAAAAAATAGCATCATAATAATAAACTATGACATATGAGGCATTTGGAGTGGCTAAAAGGGTTGAATAAATAATATTATAACAACTAATTCATATGAAATGTATTTTACATTTTCTTTTTAAGAAAAAACGTTAAACAATTGGTTATTTGAACCTTTCTTTATATTGTTTCATACCTAACTATTTACTCATAATGTGCAATAACCAAAACAATGAAAGTGCATTCCAAGAGCTCTAGATTCTTGAAACATAAATATGCTACCCAACTCACTTTCTTATTAAAGCAACAAGTTAATAATTCGACATGGGACTGAACTTGGTGACTTGGGCCATCCAAAGCTTCCCATGTTAAAGCATGATCAAGTAATGAATGTTGTTACACACCTTAATAATTTATGAAAATCAACCCTTAACAGTATGAGACACATGATTACTTGTGTGTGGGAGAAAATCCCAAGTTAGAAACAAGCTCAAACCCAAACCTTAAAAGGAGAAAAGTATGGAGAACAAATAATATATGTTTACAAAGGCATGAATATATGTGATTCAAAAACCTTGAAATGGACAGTAAAATTCTAACTCCAAAATTCATGAAAATACATGGAAAGTAGTTTGTTGTTGAATGATCACTTCATTTCTTACAATGCTTATTTAATAGCTAGTACTTATTCTAAATGAGACTAATGTGGACACTAATTATTTAATGAATTATGACACCTGAGTTGGTCATTTTGGTGTGGAAGTGTTACACATTATATTTATAAAGTTGGATATAATATAAATATAATTAAAATGAGGATTCATTTGTCAGATTAATTAAGGTAACTATGTAAAATAGGTGTACATAAGAATATTACTCGGTTGGATAACATTATCATACTGATGAACTAATTCATGATTTAAAAAAATTAGTATTTTCAATTTTTTTATTCAATAATAGATAACATGGTCTACATGAGACTATAATAGGAAGACTTGTTAACTTGTATGACATTGTCATAAAGAAAGAGTTCTTTGGTTCAAAAGTGTCTAATGAGGGAACTTCTTATTGCCTTTAGTATGACCTCATAGAATGGTAATGGAAATGTGTGGAAAACACCCTTAATATTGTGCATGTGTGGGGGAGAAAAACTAGGTTTTAGGGTGAATTGTGACAATAGTCAACAATAAGGCCCAAAAGAGGCCAAAAATGGTATAAATAGGGTTTATATTGATAGGAAAGAAATAAAACTCTTTTTTGAGTCACACCTATCTTACTTATTTCCATGTTGAAGTATGTAATAAGTCTGCAAAGTTGTTTAGATAATGTAATTTGACATTTTAATTAAAATTTAAATAAGAGGCTTTTAATTAATATTTTGCTGACCCTTGGTTAAGTCAAAGAATAAAAAATTGATTTAATCTTTGAAATAAAAAATAATTAACAACCCTAATGTCAAGTGCAAAGAATTAAAATTCATTTATTTTATTAAATTGCAAAATTTTTAGACGCCACCTTAAACACATTAACCAACTCCATGTTTTGTAAATTCTTTAATAATCCCTATGTTGATTTACATATAAATAACCTTTCAGCTTTACAAACTGAATATTCACATTGTGATCAAAATCGTTAACCCAAGCATGAACATCTTCCATGCTTTTAAAGAATAAATTTTGACGAAGAATGAGAGCTGCATTTTATATCCCTCACATTTAATATGGAGTCAACTTTGTAATCTTTCACATCTTCATGAGGTGATCTTAAAAGTTATGACCCCATGATGAACAATGTTTCACATTGGTGATGTTAATGGAGAAAGTAGATAAGCATGAGGTAGAGTTTCGTGGCTTACTCAAAGGAGAAGAAGTTCCTCTTCATAGAGAGCTAGTGGAGAAGGTTTTTCAGCTCCCATAATCAGAAGGTGCTAATAAGGTGCACCTCACGGAGAACTTAAAAGATGTTAAACAATACGTGAGCAAGGTAGGATTGAAGCTCTCTAATCTTGTGGAGGAGATACAATTGGCGGTGAACTTCATCGTCAACTCGTTTGAGTTTGCACATCACACATTATTGCATCGAATTCGATCATGTCTTTATATGATGAATTAAAGGTAAAGAGGCATGTAGGAGTGGCTAGGTACTTGCTGAAGAGGTTGAGGGAGCACCTCTGCACAATGCAGGAACTAGAAGAAGAGAGGAGAGCCCTTGTCGATGATGGCGTTCACATGGGTGTAGGATCGTAGACTATGTGTGCCAATATGGAGAGCCAGCAAGGCCGGAAATAATGGCCCATATGAAGCAGGTGCAAAAAGAAATATAGTTGTTTCAAAAAGAGGTAGATGAAGCGTAAAAGGGCCAAAAACGAAAAGAAAAGAATCATGTAGTGACCTGCATGGAGAGGAGGAAAAACAGATGAAGAGAACTCACAAGAAAAAGAAGCCAAAGGTGAGAGGCTGGTGTTAGTGAAGAGAACCACAAGGTCTGGTGGAAAAGGTGTGAAGCTGAAGTCCGAAGCTCAAGATAACTCCGAGCAGAAGTTGGTGGTTGACCTCGAGATAAGGAACACGAACATTCAGGAGGCATACACAGGAAGAGAAACCACCACTAGAGCAGGGAGAGTGTCAGAGTTTTAACCCAAAGGGCTAACATGTGGCAATATGTGGCTGCCAAGTGGCCATTCGGCATCATCACCTTGTGTGAGCAATGCTAAGTCTTTCAAGATAACCCTAAGAGTCTGACTTGGGGCCCAATTAGGCAAAAGACTTAAAGTTCTACCCTGAGTCTCCTAGAATGACCATCCCTAAACCTAGAGGATAACTCAGGTAGACTTTAGGATCCTATCCCGGTAGACCTAGACAGGCTCATGCCCTAACCCCAATAGGAGATGTGTTCACACATGCCCTCGTGATAGAGCCAAGGCACGTCACTTATCCCTTGAGGAATCACCCTCATCTGGGAGTACAACCCCTTTAGGGCGACAAGGGGTACCCTGAACCACGACTACCCCTAAGGGTTTGAGTGGCCAAGTCACCTTAAGACCTAGGGCTAGTACTTAGTGAGGACACGAGTGTGCGCCGTAGGCGAACATGAGTGTTGCGCTAAGCAAGCTCCCTAAGGCTAGGTTGGGATAACCGTAAGCACATGACCTTGTAAATGCCTCATGAAAGGGCTCATGCTAACATGCTTAAGTTCTTCAACCCTTGGATTCCAAGGAGAACACTCCCCTAGTCAAGTGTGCCAAAGCACACCTAGTTACGAGACCTAACCTCCCTTGAGAGGATGCCCAAGGCTTAGCACCCTAGTGCAAGCACAAGCATGTCTGTTTGCTAGAGTATCCAACCCCTTGGCGACAAGCCCATGACATAACCCCAAAGGGCGTGCCTCGGGCGTTGTACCAAATGTCACATCTCCATGTGACACTACCTTCCCTGATGTGGGCTATCATGCCATAGCCCTTAGATTCAAGAGTTGCATCAAATGCCACAAACGTGGCTCCTAAATGCCAACTCTAGAACTCCTTAGTGAACCCTCAGGAACTAGTAATGTGAACCTGTCAAACAAGATCTCATGCCCACAGTTGGACAAGGACACACGGATGTGCCTTGCTTGGCCGTGAGTGTTACACCTAGGTTGACATGGAGAAGGAGGCTAGAGACAAGCTTCTACCTCCCTCTTGGAACGTGCATTCTCACAAGACCTCCTAGGCATGGATTCGCCAACGTTAAGAGTAAGCTACCCGAAGGTTGGACATACCCCTAGCATCTGGAAGTTAGGGCGGCACAACAGAGGGTTGTGCCTAGGGGTATTTCTAAGCATATCTAACATGTCGAACTCATCGGAACTAGCCATTAATCCAACCGAGACATGAAAAACCAAGGTAAGAGTTTTCTAGATGGAAGTGCTAGCTTTGCCCAAAGTTTCTTGCAAATACCTAATGACACCCAACCGGACCATCACTAGATATCCAAGTGCACTAAGCAGGCCTACATCTAGGGCTTATCAACATAGTACAGTAGGTAACAATAGTTAACATGCAAAGTAAAGAGGAGTCATACTAAAAACTATGATAGAGAGAAAGATGAACTTGTGGAGGAGTAATAACAAGAAGATGAGCCGTATGAAGCAGGATAGGAGCACATGATGAAAGGCAATACATGAAAGTGGTGGAAAACTCAAGTCAGAATCTCAACCGTAGGTAGCAACGGAATAGGAGATCATCCCAAAGCCATTATGTGAGGGGCAGCCAATGATCATAGTTCCATTAGAGACAGTGGACCCTTATGAGGGGAAGATACATGATAAGGGTAAGGCAGTAGTGGATGAATAAACATATGAGCTAGAAAGAAAGTGGAATATACTCGAATCATCTTTGAATATTCTATTTCTAGTGGTTACGCCCATAATGGTGGATATAACCAATGATGGAGTTGTGGGAATTGCAAGAGAGGTTGAAGAGATGTTGCGAGGATCAAAGTTTCTAAGACACCTATTCAACCACCACCATTTCAGTCATCACGAGATCGCATGGAGGTATGTATGGCAGGGGTATGTATCGTAGTAATGGGTCACATGGCATGCCAATCCTCTATTTTTGCTTGGACGAGAAAGATCCATGTCACAGCAGCAGGAGTGCAGTGCACAGGCGGATATTTTTTTAAGCGCCGAAGAGCATTTGTGCAAAAGGATGTGTAGACCACAGATACCCAGATGCAATTTGTGCATGTTCTAGCACAATTACAATATGAGATGGTAGAACATGTGGTTGGAGGTGGGAATGAGATCAAGATGCAACGCAATTGGTGGCGAGCCTTTTCAACCATTTGGTCAATGTTGAGTATATAATCAAAGATAGAGCAATATCCAGCGACTGATTGTTCAAGCAATGGAGACAAAATTCCTCTAGTCTTCTTCTGGACATCATCGCGCTGCTGGTAGGGAGGAGGGCGCATTGGCCGAAGGCGGCGACATGATGGAGGAGGAGGTAGTGGAAATATTGAGAAGATACTTCAACCATGGTGGATTTGTACAAAGCTGCATTGCAAAAGCCATGAAGACTTATTGGCAGCACACGACCATCTTGGGCCATGTGCCTCAAATCTAGGATTATATGCCAATTGGAGCTTGCACAAGGTAGATAGTCCGGAATACCTATGTTATAGGCTGCCATTGGCTGTTCCGCCTATTCCACTCATGATTCTATATGAGCCGTTTGCCAATTTTACTCAGAATTTGAAAGGTGCAATCAGTGAGAAAGATCTTGAGTTTGCTCAGACGTTCTGGGATGGTGTTCAGAATGCAGAGTATGTTACTGACCACAAGGCCAAGGTTTTTGACCTGACTAACTTGTTGGGCGCCTACCTTGGTCGGGACATACTTGCCTATGCCATTTGGCTTAACAAATGCCCCAAATCGTTGTAAAGACCGTACATCCGTTGGACGAGGAAATTTCGCCACAGCCTCCTCCTCCACGTCAAGCTAGGTGTAGCACTCACGGCCAAGTAAGGCACATCTGTGTCCTTGTCCAACTGTGGGCGTGGAATCTTGTTTGACAGGTTCACGTTACCTGGTTCCTGAGGGTTCATTGAGGGGTTTTAGAGTTGGCATTTAGGAACCACGTTTGTGGTACTTGGTGCAACTCTTGAATCTAAGGGCTATGGCATGATAGCCCACATCTTGGAAGGCAGTGTCACATGGGGATGTGACACTGGCTAAACATCACATGGTACAACGCCCGAGGCACGCCCTTTGGGGTTATGTCATGGGCTTGTCGCTAAGGGGTTGGATACTCTAGCAAACAGGCATGCTTGTGCTTGCATTAGGGTGCTAAGCCTTGGGCATCCGCTCGAGGGAGGTTAGGTCTCGTAACTAGGTGTGCTTTGGCACACTTGGCTAGGGGAGTGTTTCCCTTGGAATCCAGGGTTGAACAACCTAAGCTTATTAGCAGAAGCCCTTTTGTAAGGCACTCGCAAGGTCATGTGCTTAGGGTTATCCCAAACCTAGCCTTAGGGAGTTTGCTTAGCAGAACACTCATGTTCGCCTACGGCGCACACTCGTGTCCTCACTAAGTACTAGCCCTAGGTCTAGGGTGTAACTTGGCCACTCAAACCCTTAGGGGTTAGTCGTGGTTCAGGTACCCCTTGTCGCCCTAAAGGGGTTGTACTCCCGGATGAGGGTGATTCCTCAAGGGGTAAGTGACAATGCCTTAGCTCTGTCACGGGGGTATGTGTGGAACACACGTCTCCTTGATGGGGGTTAGGGCATGAGCCTGTCTAGGTCTTCTAGGGCAAGACCCTAAGTCAACTAGGGTTATCCCTCAAGGGTTCTGGGGGCAGACATTCTAGGGAGACTTAGGCTAAACCCTAAGTCTCTTGTCCACTTGGGCATTAGAGTCTAACCCTAGGGGTCGTTGGGGTTGTTCTGGGGAACTTAGCGTTGCTCACACAGGGTGATGACGCCGAATGGCCACCTGGCAGCCACGTGTTGCCACGTGTTGGCCCTTTGGGTTAAAACTCTGATAAGGAAAGTGTGAAGCGTTTCTTGTCGGTTGAGAGAAAGGAAACAATTAAATAGGAAAAGGTGAAAACCATCCAACATTAGTATATATGGGAGTTTTGCCTTTTGACATGTGACGTGCCATGGGATGAAAAAGCCCTAATTGATTAATTTTGCCAAGAGCTTCGTAATAATGTTAAGGACCTCCTCTTAACATTCTACGAGGACTCAATAAGTCTCTCCAAGGCTATCAACTATGCCGTAAGGTGCAATAATCGGCTATTCAAATGTCACTCGAATGATTCCAACAATCCCGTTCGAGGGAATATACGAACGCAGCAGCAATGGCTTCACCCTCAATAGCACTAGTGGCAAACCAATGCCATGCTCCAATCCCCACTCAAGGACTAGTCCCCATGGAGTGTGAGGTCACGCAAACTTGATGTCGAGATCTAACTAAGAAGTGACATAGCAGGGTCAACTGTTTATATCTTTATTGTGGTGGTCTTGGTCATATTACAATTAACTACCTGAACAAGATGAGGCGTATGGTCAACCATGTTTGCCTTGGGAGTCCTCAACCCATCATGATTAGTCGCATTTGCCCTTAGAGTCCCAAGCCTTTGAGCTGAAGCAAAAGTTTTGATGTTCTTAGCAAGTTGAATGAGGAGTTAAACGAATAAGTGCAGCCAAAATAGAAACCATGTGGCTGGACAATACCAAGCAAAAAAGTTCTATGTAAACAATTGACTTCATTCCATCATCTCGAGTCTTAAAGTCCTTCATGACACAAGCTAAGCTTTGCAAGGTTGCAAGGTCATAACATTGACTCTGTTGGACTCTAAAGCTAACTCTTGTTGCATGGATAGTACCTTGTGCCTCAGCACTCCATTTCCCTATAGAAGTTCCCATACCAAGTTCATGTCTCAGTCGTGCACTCCCAACATGTGGCATTTGATGCTATTGTTGAGGAGTTTTTGATCCCATCCAAGTGACCTTGGGAGATACTTAGCAATTCTAAGTATCTAGTTATCCTTGGTACACCATGGTTTAAGATGCACAATTCGACTATCGACTAACTCAAGCAGTGTTTCAGCTTGTTGAAGAAGGTAGAGGTTTTTAACTCTTCAGATCCAGCTTTGGAGTTATTGTGAGTTTACATAATCTCATTAAACGAATTCATTCAAGAGGGTAAAATGGGATCCTCTATTAGTTTTTGGTGTTTGGTAGTGGATTATCATGAGCTCAATAAAGTAATGATACAAAAGTACCACTTAAATCGAGTTTGTTGGAGTGTTTTGTCTTGGCTAAGTACTTCATCAAAATTGACATATGAGGTGTGTATAACTTAATTAGGATTTGCCCAGCACATGGTATGGACATTTCTAATACACAATGATGTCGTTTGGTCTCATCAAATGCATCATTTATCTTTCAAATAGCCAACAACATCTTCGGCGAGTTCTTGGATGTGTTTATGATATTGTGCCTTGACGACATTCTTAAATATTCCAAAACATTGAAGGAGCATGAGGAACATGTTCGGTATTGTAGGTTTTTTAGAAGTTGCAGGACCATGACCTTTATGCTAATTTGGAGAAGTGCAGTTTTGAACAAGACTATATAAAATTCATAGGGTACATCGTCTCGCCAAAAGGATTTTTAATGAATCCTACTAAGGTGAAAACTATATTGAATGGCAGTTCTTATAGTTGTCACTTACGCTCCTCAGCTTGCACACATGCTCGAACTTTGTGTAAATGCTGGTTGGTGTCTTCACCCCTCGCTCCTAAAAACGTGGGTAAGGGCACTGTCACTATGCTCTCTTGCATTCAATTAAGTGTGCATGCTAGTAGGGTCACTGGGTTTACTCCCAGGGCTTCCTGTTTCTTGAAAAGTGTTTCGGTCTAGTCCCTCAGCTTCGTACGTGCTGAGGTTCACTTTTGTAAGTTTCTTGCATTAGAAATCAATTAGAAAGTATGTGATAAGGAGCTATTATGAATTTGTTTAAAGAATGGAGGCACTTCTTAGAGGGTTCATCACATCCAGTAATAGTCTACAATAATTACAAGAATCTCATGTACTTCCAATTGGCACAAATTTTGAGTCATCATCAATTTTGTTGAGCCCAATTCCTAGCATGATTCAACTTTGTCATCATGTTTGCAACAAGGTAAAGCAGATGCTTTATTTTGTCGGTTTCACATGGCTCCTCGTGCCACATTGTCCATACAAGTTGCTTTAGCCATTGCTAAATCCAATTAATCTTTGAAAGTTAATCTTCATGGACTTCATCACTGACCTTCGTCGATCCAAGGGATTTGATGCGACTTTAATTGTGATAGATTGTTTCTCCAAGATGACTTTTTCTCTCATGCACTAAGTCCATCACAAGTGAGAAGACAACAAAATTGGTGCTTTAGGAGGTTTTCTAGTTACATGGGCTGTTAATTGATATTGTCATTCAATGCATTCTTTTACATGTTAGTCATCATTCTTTGTAGTCCTGTTGATTGTTCCACGCTTGTGTTAATACTCCAATAGAAGTAGAAGACTGCCTCAACCACATTCAAGCTATTCACGAGGAGTTGGCTCATCACCTCCACAAAGGCCCAAGCCTATGTAAATCAACATCATCAATTTTTCCATGTTTTCTAGGTTTTTCTCATTCAACATAGTTTAAGGACTACTCGACCATGTTAAAAGCTTGATTATCAATGCTTTAACCCATTCTCAATCATCAGTAAGTTTAACAAGGTTGCATTCCACTCTCCTAGTGACTGCACTTGGGAACCTATGGAGAACATGGGTAATGCTCAATGAGTCATTACCATATTTCATGCTCGGCACCAAACAAGCCTAGATCCAACTTTGGTCTGACTCGTTGAACTTGTCACCAAAAAGTGGACATGGTGTAATCAACCACCAAAATATACCAAGTTATTATTGATAGTATATGCTAATACTAGAATATTTTCTTAGAATATTTTAGGATAAGGATCCAAATTTAAATCTAGAACTAAAGGTCCGAACTCAAATTTAGAATTAAAGGTTCAAATTCAAATCTAGGACTAGAGCTCCATGTTCAAATATATATCACTCGTCTAGGCATGCTAGGTCCTAGTATATAGATGATGCTAGGATTAGGGCTTTAGCATTCCAATGCAACACCAATTGATGGCCAATCTCTTATAATACTATTCAATTAATATACTTTCTTTTCTTTTTTCTTTTTATTCCATACTTCGTTATTGGCGTCAATCATGATAGCATAGCTCATTTTTAGTTGAATTAGCGAGTTCTTTAAAGGGTAAGTTATAATTTTGCTTAGAGTTTTCTGTAAATACATAGTGACACTTTGATAACACTTTCACTAGATACATTTAGAAACTTGGCCACAAATTTGGTAGGTAACAATAGTCAACTTCCATGATAATCGGTGAGGAATAGATGAAACTTGGATGCATAAATTACTGATGCAAGACTATTACCTTGGGTGAGTTGGCAGATCTTATTAATTGTGAATACTATCCGTGTCACCAAATTAGTTACCAATTCCTCAAAATTGTCTAATATAGGGGAACTTTTCTTTAGAAGGGGGCGAACCATGATCATGTAGTGTTGATGCATGATGTAGGGTGAGGTGGCAAAGAATAACTTTTCTCTTGAAAGGGGGCAAACCATGATCATGCTGGTGAGCAATAAACTAACCAAATCTACATTTGATTGGTCGTTAAAGTAGTGGGTAGGATTCATTTGCATAACCAAGCAAACCTTGTTTATAAATCTATAGAATTTGGATTGGGTACTGTCAGACTTCTTTACTAAGTTAACCTTCATCTTACATGCACCTACAGTAGCACTCAAGCTTGATGACCTACCTTGGAGTTGTCGCATTTGTAGTCATTCACTTGCCTCATAATTAACTCTTTATTCTTTTTTGTTCATATACAAAATTCGATATTTCAATTCATATCATGTTCTTATCTTCAGCCTTCACAATTTGAAATAGAATACCTAAGATTGAATCAACAACTCTCATAGTAATTTAACAACAGTATAATTGTATTCTCTCCAAATTGGATTGCTTGCATACTAGTTAGCAATTTGGAGCAAAAAGTCAACAATTAGGTTGGTGAATAAAAAAGTGCAACTCACCATCATCAAATAGTGACAAGATAAAAAAGGCAAAAGTGAATGAGTTATGACTACAAATGCGACACTCCAAGGTAGGCTATCAAAATCATTACTAACTAAATACGAGAATGCGATAAAACTTATGTTGAACATGAATGCTTTGATGTTTATTATTAAAGTTTTAACCCAAAGGATCAACACATAGCAATACATAGTTAACAAGTAACCATCCAATGTCAACATCATGTGTACGTAATGTTAAGTTTTTTAAGACAACCTCAAGAATCTACCTTAGATGCCCAAATAAGCATCAAACTTAAAGTCCTACCCTAAGTCTCTTAAAATGATTATCTCTCAAACCCTTGAGGGTAACCCGAGTAGACTTTAAGATTTTGCCCCAAGAGACTTATACATGATTATGCCCTAACCCTACCAAGGAGACGTGTCCCACTCTATGACAAAGTTAAGACATCTCCTTGAAGAATCACCCTCGTTTAAGAGTGCAACCTCTTTAAGGCAGTGCCAACACAAGTGTGCACATAAGGGAAACACATAAGCAAATCCTTAAGGCTAGGTTTGGAGAACCCTAAGCACACAACCATGTGAGTGCCTCAGAAAAGGGCTCTTATTAACGAACTCCTGAACATGCTCACACACCTAAAGAAGAACACCCTTAACCAAGTGTGCTTGCTAACAGACCCAATTAAGAGACCTAACCTCCCTTCAATAGATACTCAAGTGTTAACACCCTAATGTGAACACAAGCGTGTTTGCTTGTTAAAGTATTTAACCCCTTAATGTTAAACACATGACACAACCCCAAAGGGCATGCCTTGGGCATTGTATGTATATCATTTAGCTTAGTGTCACATGAAGGAAAAGATTAAAGACATGCCTCAACCTTTAACCCTTGAAATGTGTACTTTAACAAGATCTCCTAAGCATGCGATAAGGGTAGGCTACCTTTAGGGTGTCATGCACCCTTACCGGCTGAAAGTTAAGGAGGCACAAAGGGTGTGCCTTAACAACATAAGCGAGGCATATGCTGGTGGTGAGGATGAAACCAAACATCTTTCAATCTTTATCATGCTTTTCTCATACATATCCTACTTAATATATGTAATAGAGGCCCATTTTAAAGTGGATTAGCATGAAATCTTGTTCCTAATAAAAATATACAATGAGTTTAACCTGACAACCCATCAACCCCTAAACCCTAACCTAAGGGGTTTAAGGTAGGGAAAACCTAGAGTTAAGTCAACCCTAAGGCTGTTTGTAGCTTATTTAACATGTTAAACTCATAAAATCAACCAGGAATCTAAATGGGACACCAAAATCAAAGAAAGAGTTTTGTACATGAAAATGCTAGCTTCGCTTAGAATTTCTTATAAATACTTAACAACTCAAAAAACTATGACACTTCTTTTAACTCTCCTTTTATATTGCTTTGAGGAGCTTGAGTCATACCTTTGAATACGAGATAAATAGTATATGTTAAAATGCACGTGTGTGTGATTTGACAAAATGCATGTGTGGCAAGATTTGGGACGATGATAATATTTGTGTAGCACTTGCTATATAAGCTTGTTGTGCAATGAATGTTCTTATAATGTCCCAAGGCATATATTCTGGTATTTGCATGCTCATTTTACTGGTAAGCACTAGGGAAGTTTTAAATTGTTCTAATCTCACTCATGCAAGTACCACACCAATATGCTTATTTTGCATGAGCCAATGCAAATGCAAGTGCTTGCTCCTCAATTCTTGTGTGAGATTTGCATTGTACCACATACTAATCCTAATATCGCAAGACATGCACACATAAACATATATACATACAAGTACACTCACACAAAAGCATACATACATATAAACAATGTTAGAATTGGTGGGCATTGCACGGCTAGAGGATGCAAACCCAGATTTTGTAGCTGTTGAAAAAGGCATTAGCACACCCTTGAATACTATCATTACAAAGAGATTGATGAATGCCATTTTTGTTGATCTTTGATGTATACAAGCACAACGGCAAGTTCTTTAGAACCAACTACTGTCATACAATCCTTCTTGTTGAACTAGAGAAAAGAGACACCAAAAACCCTATGTGTGGTGCATATTTCTAAACTCTTTTCAAGATGAATTTGCAAGTTCAATTGTGAAATAAACTCTACTACATGAGAGAGATTCTATGTCTTGATTTCATTCACATATAGGTATTTGCTAATAATGCCAACATATATGAAGAAAATCTGATATCTAACCCTAGAACACAAGAGGATAAACTACTTTTATAAATAAATCCATGACTTATTTATATAAAGTTAAAAACTCATTTAGACCAGCTGACAAATCTTATATATCTATACATGCTTCTTAAGTACATGTACAAATACACACACATGCATATGCAATTGACAATTTTAAAATCACACAATAAGATTTACACCAATAACATTAACTATCAAATCTCTCTCTCTACACACATGCTTACACTATATATGTGTGTCAAGACATACAATTAAATATAAAATCTTGTCCATGATGTTATCATCAAGCTTTTGATGTTAGCCTTTGTATTCAGAAGAATGCTCATTTGTGCTGGTTCTTTATAAAACCCTAACCATCACATCCGTAGCATCAACATCCATTGCATTACTAGCATTTTGGTTTTCAAAAAAAATGGCAATTCTAGACATCTCCAATGAGTATAGTCTAATTTAGAATAACCACATGATATCTAATCTAAGTGAAGTTATATAAATTGAGTGAAAGAGTTTAATCATGTTTATTTTATTTCAAATGACACGTGAGGAGGAATTGACCATGATGTAGTCCAAATACAAGCTAGTGTTTGACCATATATATTATATGCAATAGTATAAGAACTTGTAAAAGATGTTAAAGATGCACGTTGTCACTAAAATGGGCATGATACATGAAAATGGAAATATAAAATAAATTGCTAATTAATACTATCTTTCAATAACCTTACTTAGTAAGGAATATTTATAAAATATGATAAGAACAAGAGTGCATAAAGGCTTATTTAAAACATGATGTTCCTTAAGAATAATATTGTAAAGCGCCTAATTGCTCTTCTTCAATTTATAAAATTCAAAATCATGAGAAAGAAAATGTTTGATATGGTGGATATTGCTTATAAAAGTTTTTGAGATTCTTCTTTCTAAGATATGTATTCAAGTAGTTCACTAGCTCATCCATAGTATTGGTATTAGAATATGGGTCAAAAGTAATTGGATGGATACAAGCAATGTTTTGGTTAAGTATAGCCTTTTGAGGAGAGTCGTCTACCACTAAAATATGTGAGTTCTTCATTATCCTTAACTTATTGATCTCCCAATGAAGCCCAATTAATCTTTCATTGTTGAAGAAGTATGGCTTGCTTTCCTTTCTTATATCATAAAATTCAAGGGGTTTATAACATATTCACTGGTCAAAAATCCAATCTTTTACAAATCACCTCTTATGCAATACTACAATGTTTCTTAAGCAAATTCAATAACAGTGTTAAGTTGTAAATCTGCATGCATGACTAAATCCCCACAAGTGTACCCATTTTCTTAAGCTTTTGAAAGAGACAGTCCAACCCCGGGCGAAAAATGATATCATATCGAAATTTACCATGACAAGGAATGAAATCTCCTTGTTTGATTTCATTTTTTCTATCCTCAGGCCTTTGTCGATGAAGCAAAACACCATTGACATTCAACAACACAATATGACCATGGGTAACAAGGGGTAGCATTGCCTCTAGAATGCTTTGCAACTTACTTGTTTGGTCCCTTTTACATTTATTTGTTGACACTATATTATTCCCTCTCTCTTTATCATTTATTTGTACATCATCCTTATAAGATTCAGATATTACAGGCGCTGAAGAAAGTGATTAGGAATTGAAGGCAATAGAAATGGCGATGTAAAAACTGAAGTAATCCCCATGGTAAGGATGTTTTGAGCTGCATTATTATCCATTTCCTATATGAACTTTGTCATTCTGACATGTAGCACAAGAAATTTTTGCCAAACCCCTCTCTTACCTTATGTTAATGCTGAAAATCCATGTTCTCAACTGTTTCATTACATCTGCAAAATAATAATTAGCTGGCCTTATAATTATCAAGGTATATTATTTACCTTGTTAATGTGTGACCCATGTTTGAACTAAAAGCTTCTTTAATCCTTGAGAATTTATTTTTTGTACAAATATAAATGAAATATACAAAAATGCCTTATGTTACACTCATTTACAACTATTTGCCACTCTATAATTCATTAACAATTCTTCTTCCCTGTCACCATCTGAGTGAGGCGAAGAAGATTTTAGCTGCTTGGAAGATCGTTCAACATCTTCCATATCTTCTGTTGATGTTTCTATAGTCAATGGAGTAAGTGAATGTTCTGTACTCTTGAAGATAACTTCCGGTCTAATATCTAGTTCAAGATCGTTCACAAACTCCGACATTAAACCAGATTCCTCTTCAGAGCTATCACACTTCTCGGGATGGAACTCTCCCAAATACTTCTATATGGATTTGTTGAGATAGTCAGTTGAGAACCTCTCTATCCACTTGTTCAAGTCCTCAACCATGGTTTTATCCTTTTCAACGGCAAACACACATGTATCTTGAAGTAATACTCATTCAAGATGGATCCCCTAATGCAGTAGTCAAAAACCCGTGCATCACTATGAGGACCCCTAATCATGTTGACGATGCTCCATGCAACCTGACTTGTAATGTTTATGCACGTTGTAACTAAAGTGGGCATGATACGTGAAAATGGGAATATAAAATAAATTACTAATTAATACTTAAGTTTTAATTATTAATTAATCATTTAATTAATATGTAATTAAGCCTTAAATATTAATTAATTAATTAATTAATCCTTCAATAACCTTACTTAGTAAGGAATATTCCTAAAATATCTTAGAATATTCATATTATTCTAAAAATAGTTTACAATAATGAAGAAATACTATCAAACATAATTACAAATGAAATCATTTTCTTATCAACATGTTAATTTTTTTATAAATACTTTCTTCTATCATACAAAGAAATCTTCTTCATTTTGTCTAAATCATCACTCTCCGGATTAATCAAATCATTTTGGTCAATATCTTGATGTTGTTGCCACCACTTAACACTCTCACGAATGCAATTGGGAGTTGCCATCCTTGTTAATACATAAGATGTGATAAGAGAAGGTCTGCATAAAGGCTCATCTAAAAACTGACGTTCCTTAAGAATAATATTATAAAGCGCCCGGTTGCTATCCTTCATTTTATAAAATTCAATATCACGAGAAAGAAAAGCTTCAGGAAAATGATATGGATACTGCTCACAAAATTTTCGAGATTCTTCTTTCTGAGGCACGTATCCAAGTAGTTCACTAGCTCATCCATGATATCGGTATCAGAATATGGATCGAAAGTGATTGGATGAATACAAGCAATGTTTTGGTTGAGCATAGCCTTCTGAGGAGAGTCGTCTACTACTAACATCTGTGCGTTCTTCATTATCCTTAAGCGACTGATCTCCCCATGAGTCCCAATTATTCTTTCATTCTTGAAGAAGTATGGCTTGCTTTCCTTTCTTATATTGTGAAATTCGAGAGGTTTATAACATATTCGCTGGTCAAAAATCCAATCTTTACGAATCACCTCTTCTGCAACACTACAATGTTTCTTAAGTAAATTCAACAGCGGTGTTAAGTTATGAATCTGCATGCATGACCAAATCCCCACAAGCGCACCCATCTCCTTAAGCTTTTGAAAGAGACGATCCAACCCTGGACGAAAAATAATATCATATCGAAATTTACCATGACAAGGAATGAAATCTCCTTGTTTGATTTCTTTTTTCTATCCTCGGGCCTTTGTCGATGAAGCAGAACACCATTGACATCCAACAACACAATATGGCCATGAGTAACATGAGATAGCGTTGCCTCTTGAATACTTTGCAAATCACTTGTTTGCTCCCTTTCACATTTATCCGTTGCCACTATCTCGTTGCCTATCCCTTCATCATTTAATTGTACATCATCCTTACAAGATTCAGATATTGCATGCGCTGAAGAAATTGATTTCGGAACTGAAGCCAATAAAAATGATGATGAAGTGGCCCCCATGGTAACGATGTTTTGAGCTGCATTATTATCCATTTCCTGCATGAACTCTGTCATTCTGACATGTGGCACAAGAAATTGTCGCCAAACCCCTCTCTTACCTCATGCCAATGCTGAAAATCCATGTTCTCAATTTTTCATTACATCTGCAAAATGATAATTAGCTGACCTTAAAATTATCAAGGTATATTATTTACCTTGTTAATGTGTGACCCATGTTTGAACTAAAAGCTTCATTAATCCTTGAGAATTTATTTTCTGTACAAATATAAAAGAAATATACAAAAATGCCTTATGTTACACTCATTTACAACTATTCTCACTCTACAATTCATTACAATTCTTCTTCGCTATTACCTTCTGAGTGAGGCGAAGAAGGTCTAAGCCGCTTGTGAGATGGTTCAAGATCTTCTGCATCTTCTATTGATGTTTCCATGGGTCCTGGAGTGTGCGAATGTTCTGTACTCCTCGAAATAGGAGCGAGACAGGAACAGGACAGGAAACAAGACAAGACAAGATTGATCGTAGTAAGACTGGTTC